>OX421977.1:106428076-107028076 GCA_949128135.1 Parasteatoda lunata | reverse complement strand
TACTTAATAGTTCAAGGGGTGGGGTGATCCTAAATCTGTTAATTAGTTAGTGCAGATGATACAAGTTACGAAATCAGATACAAAAACGTATTTTCTCTGAATAACATTTTTTCTACCGATTATGATTCTTGACTCCCAAAATAAAGGGGATTGTCGCAATCTGGTAAATAGAGTCCTAAAGTTTGATGAGGGGAGAGGTCGAAAGTTTGATCCCCTTATTGTTAATTTTACATTTTGCGTATTTCGTCCAAAAGCGTTTTAAGAAAATAAAATAAAATTTAATTAATCCGTTTAATTAATCCATTTTCCGTTGTTGCTGTTGTCGTAGGCAATTAAAGCAAAGGGTGCGATTGTTCTTGTTTTTCAGTGGCGCCATCTATGACCAAGGATTTAATTTCCGCCACACCCATACGTCCCACACGTTTACAGGGTAGACCCATTCATACATCCATTCATTGTTCCACAGATCGTAATTTTCACCTGAGCCAGAGAGAGATCCTCAGAGGTATAATTTTTTATGGGAAGATAGAGGACTTTGCGACTCAATAGATTTAACTTGCACCAGTCACCATTTACTACACGTCTTCGGATGGCTAAATTCGAACTCCCGTTCTCATGAACGTGGGTCCAGCGTCCTGCCAAACAGGTTCATTTATCGTTACAACACAGGTACTGTAAAAAAAAAAATGCATGGAAATTTTCTGCAAAAATTACAGCAATTTTTTACAATGTGCTAGTTGCAAACTCAAAAAAACTTTTTGAAACACTTAATACATTAAATAATTCATTGAATTCCATGAATAGGAAACACACTCTCATCAAGTTCTAAAACTCTCACTATTATTACGAAAGAACACACACCTATAAAGTTGTGAAAACCCGTGTAAAGGCTTCATAACTTAAAAAGAAGCTCATTTGAGAACATATATTTTGAGAACATTAAATATATTTTGAATTCATTTACGCTTATAATTAAGCTGAAGCACGTATGAATGTAATAAGTAAGCGGTAAGTATAAATTGAATTTTTTATATAAAATGTGTTGTTTTTTTTTTCCTCTTAAGTTTCATAAATTCAATTTTCAACCACTCAAGCTATATATTTCCTAAATCGTTAGGCTAACTAAGAAAGTTTTCGTGGTTTTCTGAATTAGTTTCTCATTGATAAGAAATCGCACCATCAGAAACGTTCCTAATTTTACATTAAAATCGAAACACAGAATTTATCATTAAAATCGAAAATCTTCTTTTTAGTTTTCAATTCAACGTTGGTATTAAAAAAGGAAAATCAATTCTATTTTTTAATTTTAAAATATCGTTTTAAAGGACAATTTATTTTAGTTCATGTTAGATTTAAAATGTCTTTAACTCCAGATTTTTAGTTTATCCGGTGATTCTTTTAAAAGTTTCATTTTTAGAGCTTTATTTATTTTTTTTTAAAAAAAAGAAAAATTCATGAAACACAAAAATATTCCTTATTTTTATTTCTTTACTTTTTGCTTTAGCAGAATATTTTTTTAAGACAAATAAAATTTTATTCTCACATTTCAATCTTTTTTGTATTTAATATTTATTTTCAGCAGTAAATTATTCTAGATTTATAGTTTCTCCCTAACCCAGGAGTAGAATTATATCTAATGTTCGATTACAAAATTCTTTATGTGGTACATAGATTATGAGATCGGGCGAACCATAGAAGGTTTCTTTGGTTTTCTTCATTGTTATGCTGATTACTGCCATTGCAAGTATTCCATGGAAGCAGGTTGTGACAGTAACTTTTCTTTTCTTTGTTGTGATCAAAATTAGAAAGTGTTAAATATTGGTTGACACGAATTTATGGTTTATTATCAACGCCGATGATAAAATAAACGAGGCATAGCATTTTTACATACAGTTCAGTTAAATTCTAACAATAATTTGCATTGCAATGTTCTATATTTTAATTTAAAAAAAACTTTATTATTATTTTTTTAAATTAAAAGTGTAAGTTTAATTGAAACCAGGGGGAAACAAACAGAATTCTATCAGCGTTGTTACGTGTAAATTTACAACAAAATCTATGTATTATTTTTTTTAATATTAAATAAGAGTAAAACTTGCTCAGGCGCTAATTTTTCTGAAATTGGCGTAATTTTTTTAGTTTTTGGTAACCCTTTAAGATGACGTTGAATCTCGTTCAAAACAAACTAATTCAAATTTGAATACGAAGTAAGTGTCGTTAAAATTCTAATTAAATTTTATATTTTATCATATATGTTTTATAGTTTCCTATTTTACTTGATTCAGAAAACTTTCACATAGAATCAACAAAAATTATAATATTCATCTGAAATATTAAATTTCTAAGCATTATATATTAATCTACTTAACTGAATTAACACAATGATTTAAAGTGTAGTGGGCGTGCTGAAATTAGTGGAAGTTGATATCGGAATTTTCATATCGTGATATATATTCTGAAATATATCACTATTTAACAATATATTACTATTTAACAATATATCACGTTATTTTTCTAATTTAACTTATTTGCATTATTCTGACATAACATAATATTTCAACTTCATATCCTCATTTTTGAAAATTTAGATTTTTCAATTGAGATTGTATTATTGAGTGTGTGATTTGAGATTGTGAGATCGCGGATTGTGAGATTTATTCTCGCAATCCGCGAATAAATCTTCCGCGATTAACTTAATAGAGTGCTTGTATAAAATTATATTCTTTAATAGGTGTTTACTTTTAATTTTATTTTATGGAGCTCATATTATTTCATCTAAAATTTTGGTTGGTTTGTAGAAATTGGGAGTTTTTTTATTTATAAAATATACAATAATCTGACGAAATTTTACATTTAAGATACATTTAGAAAAATCCTATTTATAGTTCTGAATATTTTTAATGTAAAGATTGCAATATTTAAATTATGAAATTGTTCATGGAGTATGAATATACTGAAGTGCAATAAAATTATGAGTGCAAGAGAAAAATAATTGTTCTAAAAGCTTAGAATAAATCTGATATAACATAATCCTTGCATTTGGGAATTTTATTTTAACTTGAAGAATTTGATGAGACATACTTATAAATGAATATATTTTTATTTACCTCAATCATTATATTATGATTGTTTTTTTTTAAATTTTTATTTATATGATCAATAGACTTTTACATAACTTATTTCCTATAAACTTCCGAAATATTAAATAAATTATGATTTATTAATTGAATATAAATATAGCTGGATAAAAATCGTTAACATTATCTCTCAGAACCTTATAGGACATTTTTTAAGTTCTGCTGACCTAAAAAATACTTCGCCCAAATGAAGTGGCTTAGCAAAATGTGGGCCAGAAGTTATGTTTTTGATGCACACAATATAGATCAAAATAAGTGACAAATATATTTACCGGTATCTTTTTTTGTGGTAAATGTAAAATCTTCCAAACACAGCTCACTTCCAATTTTTTTTTTTTTTTTCTTTTTGAAATTTGCAGTTATTTAGAGATCTAAGAGAAACAGTTTTTCCTCATAGAAATTTCTTTGACAAAATCAGTTATTCATTTTTTAATATGAATGGAAAAAAATTAAACTACTCATTTTGGATTTTATACTTTAATACAAATATAATTTGATATTTCAACATATTTTTAGTACATATTAGACGATTTTTTTATAAATAAAAAACATCAAAATATATACACCCGAAAAAAATCTACATAAAGGGAATCCCACGTGCGTCAAAAGGTTACACCCTCATGACAATAAAAATTTATGAACATTCTTTTTTTTATCATGAGAAAATGTTAATTATTTTCAAATACGATTAAAAAAAAGGAAACAACTTGAATAACTTTTGATAGAATGACATTTGAGAGTCTAATCTTAAATATATTAATTAATTAGGATAGACTTTATTTTACGTTACGAAGGAAGACACAAAAATGCTTTTCAAAAAACGTATTTTGTACCGACTTTTGACCCTCCATATATGGGAGGATCTGGAAAATAAGATTCCACTTTTTTTAGGCAGAAGAGTGTTAATTCTTAATGTTAAATTCACTTTTTTGCGTTTTTTACAAGATTTGGTTGAAATGTTTTTATTTTAGTAATTGGTCGTTATTTTGCATTTTATTAAATTATGGTCAAAAGGTTTTTCAGTTGAAATGCATATTAATTTTTATATCTTTTTATACTTTGTGAGTAAAAATGAGAAAGTTCCAAATTTGAGCGGAATAAGTCGTATAGTTTTCAAAAAAGAAAAGTTTATAAGTACTATATCATATTTAAAATTCTTCGATTGATTTCGTTCAAATTTTGCATTTTGCGTCTGTGTTTGATAGTGCAGGTTTTCTGATTTCGCAACTAAAAATAAAAACAGTGCAAATCAATTTTTCACTTAGGGTTATGCCCTGGAATTATTAAGATTGTGCTCAAGTAGATGAAGCTCGAATTATCGAATCAAAAGTTATAGAAAGTGTGCCTTTCGCCATTTCGAAAGAGCAATTTTGTGTTAATTTTTTTCGTGTGGTAATTTTTTTTACTGCCGTTGTAAACGTTGAAAGCTAAATTATTTAAAAACAAAAGCAAAACAACTACAATTAAGAAAAAGCAAAGACAACAGATTTCATTTAAATAAAGTAATTTTAGAAACTAGAAAATATGATTTATTGACAAACTTATGCCAAACAAAGGAAATCATAATTAAAAACTTGAAAAGAAAATATTCAGATAAAAAGGTGAAATTATTGATGACGATTTCCCTCCCAAAATTATGCAACAGCTAAACAACATATTTACAAATGTATACAAGTGTTATAAAATATTTTGATTTTTTTTTATGAACTAGGAGGTTTAAATACATTTAATATGAACCGAAAAATATTGAATTAAAAACAAATTATTGTGAAGAATTTGTAAAGAATTTTTAGCTGTGCACATTGATTAAAATTATTTTTAATTATTCTTTTTTATATGTACATCCTATCGGCCTTGGTTAAAGCTAAAATTAAATATTTCAACTTTTAAGCAAAAGAGAAAAAAAACTACCGCCGTTTTTCTATGGCACTGCCCAAATACTATATTGCCGCCATGACTCAGAGGATAGAGTGTTCACCTTCCAATGAACCGGGGTTCGATCCCGACGATGGCTGGTGGATACGAATTCCGCATCCGGCTTGCACCGACCACAGTGCTGACGTGAAATACCCTCTGTGGTAGACGGGTCATGGGCTAGAGTCCCCTAGCGTCAGGCTAACCGTGGGAGGTTCTCGTGGTCTTCCTTTCCATGTAACGCAAATGTGGAATAGTTCCATCAAAAAGGTCTCCACGAAGACAAATTTCTCCCAATACTTGATCCAGGAGTTCCCTTGTCCTCGGAATTGGGTTCAAACTTACGAGGCTACGGCGTTGAACATTAGTAGTCGGAAACCCAAAAATTGGGTCGACTGTTCAACGACGGTTATAAAATAAAATTAAATAGTACATTTTTCAATGAAAATTTTCAAGGAAAATTTTTCCCAATATTTCATTCAGGAGTTCCCTTATCTTTTGGATTAGGTTTAAAATTACATGGTTGTAGAGTTGAACATTCGCAGTCATAAACACAAAATTGAGTTGGCTGTTTGAATGAAGGTTATGAAATACGAAAATAAAATAACATTAGAAAGTCAAAACATGGCTGTATATCTAGAAAGTGTGAAGGTTGTAGAGTGTCTACCACTAAAATTATTCAACTCAAATTCACCAGTACATATGACATGTTAACGCGACTCTATGTTGAGGTACCTTTAGATAAACGACGGTGGACAAGGTGAGTTATCTTATTCCCACATTAGTGACCTTCGGACATGATCTGACCACTCCTACCTAGACAGAGAAGCCTACTTCGATAGATGCTCCACATTGGACAGTTATATGCTATTTGTCACTGCGACATTGCCCCTATCAAGCTGATGCTACTCAGTCTCGACCACACATGGTCAGCCTGTACACACTCGACTACTAATGGCAACACGGAAGGGACGTCGACCGTCCTGCACTTAATACAGCTCTCATATCAGTACTTAAAGTTTGGTGATTTTATTACAACTCTCCCGGTTTCTTACAGAATTTAAGTGAAGACTCGGTTATTAAAATGCTATTGTGTTTCATTTGATTTGACTTGAACGATAATATTTGACCAAACTGTGTTAGTTTCTTAACGGAGCGTAAGTTTGTCAGATAATTGAGTTTCCTTTTCTCTGTTAAAGTATTGAAGATGTGTTGAAATATTCTTCTTTTTAAAAAATGAAATTGGAGTACCTTATACTTACTAAAGGTCATAAACATAACTAACCCTACTTAGTGTCATCAAAATAACTAAGGGACCCTTCCCTCATTCTAAGTATAACTTTCTGTAAATCCGGCTGACACGTTATTGATTAAATTGGATCAAATCATTTCTTGAACTGCAAAACAAGAACAAATAAACAAGTAAAAACAAGAGATGCAAAAAATGGCTTTTCCTCAAAACCATCTTTTAATAAACTACCTTTTTCGGAATTTTGATTCTTAAAATTGTCTCACCGAAACTTATTTTCAAAATATTGTTAAAGTGGCTTTAAGATAATTAAAAAATAGTGGTGTAACTAAGCATCTTGAGGTTTGAACACAAAAATTTAGAAAGATCCCCTCTTACTTACAGATGATAAAAACGTTATAAGAGAGGATCGTTTTATTACACTTCTATTAAGTCGCTTTCATTTTTGGGAGGGTGGGTTCAATCAACAGCAAAAATTCTGACAAGTTCCCAACTAACTAGCGTGCTCAAATCTCACCAACAGCTTTGTGACTAGAGTTTTCAGATTTTAAATGGAGCTCTGAGTCTGAATACAGGGTTTCCACTCAATTTTCGAAAAAAAAAAATTCAATAACTTTTCAACGACTGTCAAAGACCTAAAAACAAATTATCCAAGGACCCATTCAGTATTACAGCTTATATACTCAAGTACATGTCAACCAGATTTTATAATTACGTTGAAGCAGAAATTGTATATTTTCAAAGCACAATGCTTATTTGACAAAATAATAATATTAATTATTTAATTTATCAGATACTAATGCAAATGGTCGATAGTTATATTGCTGCTTCAAATTACTTTTCGAAAAATTCCGATTGACATAAATTGACTAAAAAAACTCCAATTGACACTAGCGAACATTTAAAAACTAGCATCTGTGAAACTTTTCATGAAAAATTTGATGAAGTAAATTAGAATTACTGAAAAATAATATTACTTTAAACAAGTATAGTAAATAATTGATAAAGTTTATGTAATTGCACGTTTATTAAAATATAAATATTTTTTTAATATGATAAATACAAATTTTAGGTTACAGAAAATGAATATAAAATATCAAAATGATATTAAAGTTTTATGAACATGCATAGTTTTCACTAAGCGTAATTTTTAAAAAACACATTTTTACAAATCTAGATATACTATATGTAAATCACAATTCTAAGAAAGGTGAAGTCTAGAAGATCGCGTAAATCATGCATCACAATTTGCGATTCGTAAATTGAAATCGAATTGCGGTGTATGTTTCTTAAATTGGAACAATATGGAAAGCAAACGCAGGAACTAACAAGATGCAAATCACGATGTGAGATAAATCAGCTTAATGTGAATTCTGTTGTATGATTAGCTAATAATTTTCATGTAAATAGTGATCATTACGAGGGAAATTGTAATTTGTGACTCGAAAGTTGGTTAATTTAGAACAACTATGTGTGATTCATAAATCATTTTGATGAGAATTGCAAGCGTTAGTTCTTAAATCTCTTCTTAGGTGAATCGCGATCCGTAATTCTTAAATCCTTGTAAACAATTTGAATGAGAATTGTGATGCACAATTCTCAAATTACTTAAATACATATTACGTTACATGATTCAGAAATAACTTTAATTGAAATCATGATGTGTGTTTTATAAATCATTTTAATGTCAATCATGATGTGTGTTTGATAAATTATTTTAATGTAAATCATGGTGTGTGATTTATTAAAACCGTTATACAAATCCTGATGAGTAATTACCAAATCACTTTAAAGCAACATTCGATATATGATTCATTAATCACTTTCATTTGAATCCTAATTCGTAGAACATTTTAAATGAATTCCGATCCATAAATCACGAATCAGATTAATGTAAATCACGATGTTTATTCATAATTCATAAAATCTAGAACTAAATTTTATTTATGCGCAGTAAAAATTAAATGCAAAAATCTGATTTTATATGATAACAAATTAATGATCCTTCTTATAAAAATTAAAAAAAAAAAAAGGATAACATTATTGACCTGTCATTATAATAAAGTTAACACATTGAACATATTTCTAAATCTTTGAAACGCTAGTTATCATTCAGAAACTATGACTACAAAAACTAATATTTGCTAGAAATTTCAGTTTTCTAAACATCAGAGATGAACAACAATTTGGAGTGAAAAATCTAGGAGAAAAATCTCTTTTCACTTCAAGCATTAAAAATTGCATCTGCCAGAATTTCTATAATTTTCGTTTGAATTTATTTATTATTTTTTTACTGCTTTTTGTAAGAAAGATTAGTATTATTTTAATTCTAAAAAAAATCAAGTACTTTTCAAGTACTCTCTGGCAGAATTCAATGACTTTTCAGGGCCCTGATTTTTTTCCACATAATTCAAGGACATTCAAGGTTTTTCAAGTATCGTGGGAACTCTGGATTTTAACATTCGTTTTATGATGGTAAAAGGCATCATTCACAAAAAAATAGAATTTATGGTCAATCGGAAATATGATTTTTTTCCAATATTGCTCTTGTTGACGATACAACTTTCAATCTTTTCCGAGTGCTTCAAATTGAATTTATTTTCCAATAGTCGTCAATCGATATTTCGAATACTGACTAGGAAGCCATAATCCACAGATTTCTATTGGCCAGATGACTAAAAAAAATATTTGTTTCTAAAATCCTGGTGGCAAAATTTATCGAAATTACTATCATTTTATGACATAAAAAAGTTAGTATACACAAAATTTAAAAGCAGAAAATAATAAAATAAAAGGTTTTAAAAACTATTCTTTAGAAGTTGGTTATAAAGGACAAAATAATTACAAATTAGTCTACTTAAAACTTGGTGCATTCATCTTCATAATGAATTCATATCACCACCGAAAATTCCATGTATTTTTTTACGTTTAGTTTCAGTTTTATACATTGGAAGTGGTAAATTTGTTTGCTGTAAATTGGGATTCGCTTCGAGGAAAAATTTCTGAACTATTTATTTACATTTCCAATGAGTTTTTTCTGTAAACAAATAATTAATTGCAAAAAAATTAATTGCAAGTAATTAATTTTAAAAATTTGATTAATCTTTCAATTAATTGTAAAAATGCTTTTCATTATTATTTGATTATCGGTAGTGTTGAGGGGTTCATTATTTTACCATTTTTAAAAACTACTTCCGTACTATATAATTTGTATTTAATTGACATAAAGTTTTAACAGCAAAAAATTTTTGGAGCATATTTTTTTCTCACTCTTATCTAAGAAAAATTTGCTATATTCATATTAGAGTAATCTTACTTAATACACTGTGTGATTTTGACAAATTTAAACTTATGAATAATGTAAATTTTGGTTAAAAGGCGTGCTCAATTCATTCATTGTCTTTAATGTTTGGAGAACGAAAATTTTTTCACGATATTGCAATTTTACTGTTTTTAGTGCAATGTTTCGGTTTTATATTTTTCATAATTCCTTTCAATTCAAGTTTCGTACACAAAATAATAGAAGAAATATTTTTTAAATAAATTTTTTCAAAAGTAAATGCAAAATTTTTAGTTATATTCTTCAAAGAAAAATCTGTCCAATAAATAAGAATGTGAAATTTTTAAAATATCGAAATTATTTAGTGGTTCTACTTATATTTAATTTACGTAATATTTACACTGTTTTTCTGACTATTAATACTTAACGGTTGATGTTTATAAATGTTCAGTGTCAATATCATGCAAACACTCAATCCAATTTTCGGCTATGGAAAAACAATTGTTTTTCAATGTTGAAATAAAGTTTTGAAGATTTTGTTTTGTTAACATTTCTGAAAAATTGTATCGCTTGAAAAAAATACTACAGACTGAACGAAATTGATTATTAAAAATAAGAAAAAGGAAGAATGACTCAAACAAAATTTTATTTAGCATTCATAATAACATCGAAATTGAACTGACTTAACTGTGTTTCCTTACACTGCAAAATAATACTTTTAATTTTGTTTGTAGAAACAGCTAGTAACAATACATTTTTAGGTCTGATGAGTCAGACTGTAATTTGGCGTTGCCAGTTGTTAGCTAATTTTGATGTATTAAGTGAAGCTAAATATTGTTGGAAAATAAAATCGCCCTCTTCAGTTGTTGAAATAGTGTTGTGCTCGAGAGCTGTGATGGCTCAGGGCATAGAGCGTTTGCTTTCCTATCAGGGGAACCGGGTTCGAATCTCAGCAATGACTGGTCGATATGAATTCCGCATTCGGCTTGCACCGACCACAGTGCTGACGCAAAACATCCTCAATGGTAGACGGATCATGCGTTAGAGTCCTCTTGTCGTCAGGTTAACTGCGGAAGGTTTTCATGGTTTTCCTCTCCTAGTAACGCAAATGCGGGTAGGTTCTCTCTAAAAGTCCTCCACGAATGCATATTTCTCTTAATACTTGATCCAGGAGTTTCCTTGTCTTCTGGATTTGGTTCAAAATTATATGGAACTGAACAGTGGTAGTCACAAACCCAAGAATTGGGTCTGCTGCTCAACGACGATTATAATATAAAATAAAATGTTGTGCTCGAAACTTTATATATCTGAACTAATCTTTTCTTTAAGGATGCATAACCCTTCCATTTGCACTCATGCAACCAATACACCACTTGCAAATTTTATCGAACGTTTTAGGTCATATTTTAAAAAGGTTTTATTTTATTGGTTATTTGAAAGGTTTTATTAGGTTTTATTTTATTGTCAAAACTCAATTACTATTATTGCCATAAGACACACACAACAAACTTTACTAACACTCCCAAAACAAGCTTTTATTTTACTGTCATTTTGGAAAAACGAGAACTTTAAACAATTTTTGCCAAAGCAAAACTTGTTCCCACTAAAATTGTTCCCACTATCGTTCCCCCTGAATCAACGATTTCAACAAGATTAATTTTCACCATCGACTCAGTTATGGGCAAAATTACATTACTACTGTGACCAACTAACTTACCAGGTTTTAATCCAAATGAAAATTTAATGAAAAAACTACAAGAAGTTGTTCTTAAAAAGTATGCTGAGCGTGTGGAAAGCTCGATATGGAAAAAAATTGTGCAAAAACTTGGTTATTCAATGCAAGATCGCTAATCTGCAGTGCGATTATCAAAGACGATGCTTCGCAATACTTTCTCCATTTATAAATGAATTTTAGCGTTTATAACGAAATATTATAATATTTTACGTCACATAAAATTCTATTCTAATATTTTTTTTTATAAAAAATAAATTGTGTAATAATTTATGCTTCATTTAGATTTTTTTTAAAAATATTGTAAAGTATGTAAGTTTGCCTTTCTAAATTTGATTAACTATAGAACAATGTAAGAGTCTATCTAATGTCAAAGTTTTCAATTATTCTAATATTTTTAATCAGAGTTGTTGTTAGCTTAAGTGTAGTGTCAGAGTTGTAAGTATCTCACAAAGACTTTCAAAAAATTGTTTCCTCAAATTATTTCCTTTTAACCTCAAGGAATATATTATAGTATAATGCGAAATTAATAATTTTAGATAGCTCATATATAATTTGCCGAAGCAATTCCATGATTGTCACTTTTATGTAAGTGGTTATCTTAAAAACCATTTAATAAATTTTATTTAAAAAAAATTGTTAAAATTGTTGAACAAAATTTATATACTGTTACTTTATAATTGCAGTTAATGATTATTTAGTCAAATTTATGCTCAATGCAACTCTTTTTAATTATAATGATTTTTGTGAACATATGTTTAATACTTTTTAAAGAAACTCTTTCGAGTTGACTATTTTTTAATATTCTTTTTTCTTCTTCTTTGTTTCATAGCAAAACCGCACGTTTTGAAATCGCGATCTACATCCTGATTTGTTTAATGCATAAATTTTACGGTAAAATTTGATGGAAACCTGTTATGTTGAATATCATATTTTTTAACCAATATATTCCATTTTATGCAAAATGTCCTTTTTTACATTAATAATTATTTTTATATACAGATAGAATATTAAGATTTTTTTAACCTGTTTCAGCATTCTAAACTGTTTCATTCAAGTTTTTAAAAAAATTTCACAATTAAGATCCGGACTTCAAAGACCGCACCAAACGCATAAAAATATTAAGAGGAACAGATTTTTACGAATGGGATTCTTTTAGATTTTAAGAGCATCTCAACGCTTAAGATTTGATGGATTAATTATGTTATATATTACGCTATATAATAATGCTATAATGCTTTTCGGATAAAAGTTAAAACGAAATAAATATATAAAAACTGATTTTATGGTTTCGGTACTCTGAACAAAGTGATCATATCTTGAATTACAAGCCTAAACTAATTTATTTTATTATTTTTTTTCATTGTTAATGCATTTTGTGACCATTATAATTGAATAAGATTTCTCACTATTTTTCCACGACAGAAAGAATTCTAAAAGATAAAAATTAAATAAAATTTAACTAAAAATAATTTCTAATTAATTAAAATCGTGGAATTAAAAATATTTAAGGTTGAAACAATTATAAATGTTAATTCAGAAGAAACCTAAATTTGAAAGGATAGAATTTAAAAAATATCTTCGCAGTTGTAATTTTATAGTATTTTTTGTCAATTTTCTAATAATAAAATAAATTCTTATTACGCTTAAAACTGTAGTATTTCTCTATAGTGGAAAATTAGTGGTTAGGTTTAAAGACATTCTTAAAGAATCAAATTTACTGTATTTTGCGAATATTCTTTTAAAAGCCTTTGGAAGCAATTTCTTTATTTATTTATTTATTTATTTAATATTCTATTATTGTTATAAATTTGAATCCTTCAAAATGAGAGACTATACATCAGGGCCGTCTTAAAAACATGAAGGGCCCCCGGGCACAAAAATATTTTTGACTCCTATAACATGCTATAATGTTTAAAAACGAACTAAAAAACTTCACATATATAAAACAAATCATTTTTAAGATAGGATTTTAACAAATTTAAACACATTTTGATTACCCCAAAAACTCAAC
This sequence comes from Parasteatoda lunata, assembly GCA_949128135.1. Taxonomy (NCBI): domain Eukaryota; kingdom Metazoa; phylum Arthropoda; class Arachnida; order Araneae; family Theridiidae; genus Parasteatoda; species Parasteatoda lunata. The sequence goes on along the minus strand of OX421977.1, from coordinate 107,014,750 downwards.
AAAAAAAAAGCATTTTTAAACCATGTATCATTTTTTAAAATAAAAATGGAGATGCTACCCAGTTGTAATCCTCAAGTAATAAAATAATTTTCAAAATCATGGAAGTTAATTAAAATAATTAAATTAAATTAAATAAGCATAAAGGTATAACAAATTAAAATAAATTCAAAAGGTATGAATTATTTTGTCGAACTGAACAGTTATTAAAACATCTTTCAATGCCCAAGTACCTAAAATTTTCATCGGAACGTAGAAAAATAGATTTCGGTTCCCTGTTTTAAGTTTTCCTGTTAATAAACTATTCAAATTATTGGTGATTGCATGATAATCAATCAAAATTTGTAAGGAAAAAAAATGCACACTTTATATAATGGAATATATTTATTTTAAAAAATATATAAGGCAATGTTGTTTATTCTTTTAACACAATTTATAAAAAGTAAGATTCTCAAGGGCCCCTTGAGATCTTGGGGCCCCCGGGCACTGCCCAGGTGTGCCCATGCGTAAAGACGGTACTGCTATACATCGACTGTAAATACTGACATTTTAAGCGAAAATGAAGTATTTTAAGTGAAAGGAAATTGAATTTCTGAAAAGTCTAATAGAACTGAAATCACATTTAAATATGAAAACGTCGATAACTATTATGCTCACTCGTATAAAAACGACTTGGTACGCCTATGGATGTTACAGTTATGCTTGTGATGATCTAGAAATGATTGGAAATCGATCCTCTGTTGGGATTTTAATACTCTTGCTAGTCAGAAAGCAGTTAAGATTCCGGTTACATTATTCCATCCTCAAAAGCAAGAAAAAAATTTAATAGAAACGCGTTAAAAATCAAATTATGAAACAAACGCTCTTTATAGCTGCCACTTTAGAACTATCCGTAAAAACTGTAACCATTTATGAGTTTAAAAATATAGTATGACTATTTTAAAAAAGGTGCAATGGGAATAAAATTTGAATTGAATGTTTTTTTTTTCCTTTTACAGATAAAGTTGAAATGTCTAGTGTGGGTGAAAAGCGTAGAAGGGTAAGTTTTGGTACAATTTTATCTTTGTCATAATATTAAAGTCCACATTTTCTTTTCTTTCTAAAAACTGAATTTCACTCAATATTCAAATCGTTTATCTTCAGATTTTAATTGCTTTTAAGGATTTTTAAAATAACGCAGAAAGATTGAAACAATAAAGGTGTCGGTTAGAGAAAAAAAATAGTCTTTTTTCTTAATATAATTTATAAAAGACCTTATTAATCTAGTGAAATTATGGATGAAATTAAATCCGAGTGCAAAATTTAAAATCTCGGGCAAAATATCGCTTGAGAAACGTCCAAATAAGACAGAATAAGCAAAAGTAAAGTAAGCATGAAGGGGACCGAACTCCTCAACTTTTGAGACCCTATTTTTCCAGAACTCTCTTCCCGTGTTTTGATAATTTATCCTAAAAGTAGTCTGTTTAATTGTATCTGATTCCTTAACACAAATAACACAATAAATTAACACAAGTAAATAAACACAAATTCATTGGCATATTTAAGGTCAACGCTTTAAACCACTAAGTTTGGTTTTTTATTTGTTGAAAATACGATTAAATTGTTCATAATAAAGTATTTTTTTCAGACTTTTTTGCACGAATTACTAAATTCTTGCATATTAATGCAAGAATTTAGTAATTAGAGAAAAGTACTTCATTTTAATTTATGAGGTTGTGATGAACAACTTACATCTTACATAAAGAACTTTCCATTTCCATGATTTTTAGGTCCTTTTTGAAAAAAATCTTAAATAATACAAATTTCAACCAGTTGACATATCCTAATATATGAGGTTCTAAGTTTGATAGAAAACCTATTCGACTATAAAACGTTTTTTATTTTTTATAATTCTAAGAATTTATTTTTCGTACTTATGCTAATTTATTATTTTCTACTAACAGGATGATGAAGGGGACGAAAGTTCTGGTGGAAGCGGCGGATCCAAGTAAGTAAACTTTTTCTCGACTTAATTCACTGTCTCGACACTAAATGTAGTCCTTCATTACATGCACAAAAATTATTGTTCTGCAATTTCAAATGAAAAATTTTTCTACGAATTTACATGAATTATGCCGCAATATTATGTGAATTGCGGCATAAAATCTTTATTTTTTCTGAAATTGTTTTTTTGATGATTCTAATTTCACAGTTTAAATGGTTCTTAATTCGCCTTGCTGCTTTGGATATATTTGGGTTTTCGACAGTCATAGTTTAAAAAGTGGTCAAAAGTTTGGGTTTCTTAATGTTAATTAAACTTCCAACGAATTTCCTCATATTTCCAAACTTTTTAAAGTAAATCAAAACTGTTGTACACACAATAATAAACTTCATTTTTCCAAAGATAATTCCATGTAATAAATTCCTTATTATTATTTTTTTCCTGTAACGGTTGAAAGATTTTTGAGCATTGAGGCATAAAAATATTTACACTGTTTTAAACTGTGTAATGTAAATTTAAAAATAATCAAATAGTATTTTTGTGAAATAAACATTTAAAAACTTTATTTTTCATATTTCATGACTTTGAAACTATTCGACCCATTGTGTTTAAAATTCATCATTTAAAATCGCAGTATTTACAATGATTTTTATCAATCTTATATTCCTAAATTCCGTAATATATCATTTTAATACCTTCCTTCATTTGGTTTTTAAATTGATTTTATACAAACTAGTATAAAGAGTTTCAATTGTATTTTAACATGTTCAGTCTAAAGATGTTTAAGTAATTTAACAGGCTTAGTTTTTACCAGCAATGTCTATGCATATAAGTAAGTGTGCATACATGAGTACAAATAACTGCACAATGTTTATTTCATTAAAAATTAATAACTGAAATTTTGTGTGTTTTCTAAAATCATGGGTATTGACACCCCTTAAGCTATGCTGCTGAATGGGATGCACGATTCTTATGTTAGTATTTTTATTGTTTTAGTGTCCGCCCCGTGGGTAAAGCCATGCGTGTGCTCCGTTCGTCTAGCGAGGATGAAACGCCCTCCGAAACAGTGAGTTCATTTTTCTAAATTATAATCTATTACTTTCTGTTCTGTAAACAAAGTTCTTTTTTTTTATTTATGTATATTTGCAATCCCTCGAACAGTAGCAACTATTTTAAGTCATTTTTATTGTTTTTTTTATTTTTTTATTTCTATCACCAAAAAATATCATTCATATTTAATAACTATTCAGATTTTGATTATTTTTTTTAACACGTTTCAATAATTAAACTACAAAAGCATAAAAATATTTAATGTACCAGTTCTTTCATAGTTTATTATTTAATTAAAAAACTTATTTATTAAACTAAGTAAACTAATAATAATTATTAAAAAATGCAAGTATCGCAAAGCTTTGAAAAGTATGTCATTTTTTATTTAATAGGAAGCTTTGTTGTAACTAACTCTTGGGTACTTGTTTTTTTAAACAAAAAAAATAATTGAATATTGCATTAGATTTTTTTTATGAGTTCAAGAAAAAGCATAGCCTAAATTCCTTAATGATATTTGATGAAAATTTTAATTAAGTAAATTTAATATTTTTAAATAAAATAATTATATTTAAAAAATATTTTTAAAAAAATTTTCTTTTTAAATTATTATAATTCCCATTTTTACTTAACAAAATCATACTTGGCAATAATTTTCAGTACCAAAACCTAGCTGGTCATAAAACAACTCCGAAATGCTTTAGGATTGTTTCATAATTCAAGTTCGCCCATTTAATATTCGTGTGCCTAGCTTTTTATGCCTGTAGATACTATTTTTAAAGAAGTTCTTAAAATAGGCACATCCACTCATGCTTTTGGTTTATTAGTAATTAATTCGATTGACTTATATTATGTGTGTATATTTATGCATACCAATTCCTTGCAAAAAAAATAATTCTTATTAATAATTATAAGTCAATTGTTTAAAAAAAATTAACACATTTTTACATAAAAATTCTTTGCATTTATTAAGAGATTGATTTTTTCCATTCTATTGAGCGTACAACATTACATAAGATGCATTTTCTTAAGTATCAGATGCTTTCTTTAGAAGTGTAAAATTATACTCCTTAATTGAGATATTTTTAGAGATATGTTTCGTTTAAATCACTTTATTCATTATTTATTATTATTCTTACATTCACTCTCTGCACCATAACACTAAATTATCTTAATTGTCTTAATTAGATGCTCCTCCAGGTCTCAGTTTATCCATTAATCAATTAGATTTTTTTTTTTAAATTTTTTTTTTTAATTTTTTAAAAATCAATAATCTAGGATTGATTACCACAAAGGATGTAGGCTTGAGGAATCGTGAAAATTAAGGCACAACGTTAAAATAATTTTTCAACATTTAATATTTTTAAATTTAATAAATGTATGAAAGAATAAAGTGCTAATAATCGTAAGTTATTATTATTATTATTTTTTTTTACATTTTTCTGTGCGTAATTTTTTAAAAGAGTATTGTATAGAATATTCTTGCAAATCCGAAACGAAAACTTAATAGGAAGTTCTCATTTTTGCTCAAATTTTTGTAAATAAACTCTGTGCATATTTTAAAAGTGTTCAAAAATATGGAATACACCTAATTACTTTATAAATGGCATTATTTTTTTTCTTCATTTCTTTTTCTGTGTAATATTCTTAACAACTTAATTATCAACTTTATTAAATTATATTTAATTAATTATTTAATTATTAATTTATATTTAATTTTAGTAATAAAAATGTAGCTTTAAATAAACCAAAAGCTTATCATAAAATAAAATAAGAAGCACACATAGGGTTTGAAAAGGGGGTCCCAAATTATCGTTTTTTCTGTTACTTGGTCCTTAAATGCAATCAAGTTAGACATAAAGACAACAAATTGGGATTTAATCTTGGAAAAATAACAATACGGAACTACACCCGATTCACACAGAACACAGTGCTGACGAAAAAGATCATCAGTGGTTGACGAATCATGGGTTAGAGTTCCCGTGGTTAGACAAACTGAGAGACGTTTCCGTGGTCTTCCTCTTCTTATCCTTTGCTTTCGCATTAGGTTCAAAATTACGATGCTGAGCGGTTGAACATTGGTCGCCGTAAACTCAAAATTGGGTTGGCTGTTCAACTACGGTTATAAAATAAAATAAAACATGAAACTACAATTCAAAAAAATGTGTAGTTCTTATTTCTCACATTCACCAGTTTTGTTTCTTTTACAACTCAGGCAAGTATTCTTTTACAAAAAGAGGTTTGAGGGATGAAAGAAAACTTTTAATTATCCTTTATGAAAATCAAGTGGAAAGAATGATCTATACTAATTTTTTTTTTTTTTACAAAAATAACGCTTGGAACGCTATCTGTTACATTTCAAGGACTGATAAGTTTTAACAAATCTACAACGTGGAAAATCGGTTCTCTCCGAGAGTTATTACTCCGATGATGGCCGTGCTAAGGTTTGACTCATCTTTTACTTTCATCATCAACTTTCATGTACTCAACTCAGGAACAAATTTTGTGTGTTGTCATAGTAAATTACACATTTCAAAATTATGTAAGAAATCACAATTCAAAATTCTTTCGACTATTATTTAAAATAATAAAAATAATAAATATTTACTAAAAATTATTTTTTGATAAATGAGTTTCATGTACAAAAATTTCTCAATTCACTTAAAAGTTTTCGATATAATACTACCATTAACATAAAATTAACATTAAGGGGTCCAAACTTTGGATCGCTTTCCTGACCAAACTATGGGAAATATATTTCTCAGATAGCCCTATATTTTGGGAGTCAGAAATCCAAATTCATCGAAAGAAAGACTATGTTTATTTAGAGAAATTTTGTTTTTGTGACGGATTTTCCTAACTTTAAATATTGTCTACGCTAATTAATTAGCATGTTCGAGGTCCCTTCTTTGACCCATTAAGAATGAGTCCCAGAACGTAAAAATCCATTCAATAGATCAAACATTATTTTGAGTTGTTAGTTTTTTTTTTTGGAAAAATGTTATCAAAATTTAGAGTTCTAGGAAGTTTTATACATTTGGAGGAAGAGGCAACAACTTATCTCCATATTAGAAATTTAATATAACTATACTCTAGCAGCGTAAATGACAAGACAGAAATAGTACGTTGCTAAGCAACAAAGCTTTGAAGATAAAAAAGAATGAAATGAAAACTGAAGCCATTCTTCGTTTTTGTGTTAGCTCCGGTCAGAAAGGCTTTTTTTTTTAAAAAAAAATTTTTAATATAAAAATATCTGGAAGTTTCTTGGCAACAATTCTGGTTTTAGTTGCCCAAAACCAAAGATTGCTTTCGTTTATATTTTCTTTGGAAATAAAATTTGAATCGATTTATAAATTATTTATAATTTCACTTATTTTATTCTGTATATGCACAAAAACTTTTTATGAGACATTTTTATTTAAGTTGTTTTTAACTTCTTTAAACATGAAGATTTTATACTAAAACCAAATTTGCATTATTTTAATTATATTCAGGGTTACAGGGCAATTCAAGAAAAAATTCCGTAAAAATTTTAAAATATCTGGAAAAAATTATAATGCATATTCAGAAGTTTTTCTATATATTTCTTTTGTTTCTTTTTTTCGATACTTCTTTTATTTCTTTTTTTTACAATTGAAGAAATTAGTGAATGTCACATGACATTTTCATGAAAAAATTCCGTCAAAATTGTAAAACATCTGGAAAAAAAATTATAATGCATATTCAGAAGTTTTTCTATATATTTCTTTTGTTTCTTTTTTTCGATATTTCTTTTATTTCTTTATACGGCAATATTGCTTTTTTTATAATTGGAGAAATTAGTGAATGTCACGCGACATTTTAAAAAGATTGAAAAATGTATGTTTAAGAATATTGTATAATTCATTTTTTCAAAATCATTTCATTCTATCGAATACGGGATTTACGTAGCTTTTTTTACATAAAGATAATTTGCAAATAGCATCTTGATGCATTCTGAAATGGATCTTCATAAAATGTCGCTTAACATTTTCAATAGTTACGATCATCAAATATTGTTAATATAGTTTCTTTGATTAATTCCTTTATTAACTTTAATTAAGCAAATAAGGCTTATTCAATAAAGCTTAATTCCATTATTAACTATTCAAAACTTATTTTACGATTCTTACCGTCATTACATACACATATATCTGATACTATAGTCTCTTTTTAAACAGAATTCGTGAGGTAACTTAAGAAACTGTAATAGTGGTAGCAAAACTAAGAAGATTAATGTATTTAATTACGGTTATATTCTCCACAGTATTAAATAATCAATTTGAATGTATAACTTTACATATCTGGTTTGAAATTTTAAATTAAAAATAACCTCTTTATTTCAATATAGATCCCACAGTTTTTTAAATGTTTCAAGGACCTCATGAACCATATTGAAATAATAATATACAAATATTTACTTTTTTCAATATAATATTCTGATCAAAATAATGATCTAGTGAGATCCGTTATAATTTATGGTAAAAACTTCATTTCCGGGAAAAGCAAATCGGGACAAAACGTATTTTCACGTTCCATGGATACATGGTGTGAAACTAATAGAGTTTACAAGAGAATCTGCTTTCATATGAACAAAATAAGATTCCCCGTTAACAAGTTGAGCACATCAGCTCAGCTTGATACTCGGTAATGGTTAGGGTAGTTAAAATTTGGTTTAGAATGGCTGGGGTGGTTAGAATTTTGACATTATCGAGATTAAATTTATTCCCAAGATGCAAAGAATTTGTGGCAATTGATTTATCGTATTTCTTGTGAATGGACCTTATCTACTGTGCTTCTTTACTCTAAATGACACCTTTAGACCTAGTTAGAGCGCTCTAAACATTTGCTTCAAACGTTGCCATTCTCAGAGCTCGCTGGGCAATAATGACTCTCCTCATGAATATTTGAGTGTTCAAAACAAGTCGACTTTTATTTATATTTTCATATTTTTTTGAGATAATGCAATTTTTATTTTCTCGCTTTATTTTTGGGGAATATTCATCTAGGTCCACCTAAAATATTTTATGTGATATTAAAATTAGTTTTAGGTAAGATAATGGCTATGACTCTTAGATTGAAAAAAAAAACATAATATGTAATTTATCAAACTTTCTGAAAAATTCAAAGCAATACCTTTTTATTTATTCATTTATTTATTTTTTATTTTATTTTATTTTGTTTCATTTTTTATTTATTTTTTGAATGCTGCTCTGAAAAACATTTTTTAGGATGTTAAACAATTCCGTCTGCAAGTAAAATTTAAAAAAGTCGAATGAATTAATGGAATGATCCCCCGGAATCTAAGTTAAGTAGTTACAAATCAATTATTTCGAACAAGTTAACGTGTTCCCGCTAATTCGAAGTTTTTGGAAAATATATATTTTTATTCCTCGATTCTAAAATCTATCGTACATATGTTTTAGTGTATAATTAAGGACATATTTAATCGAATTTATATTTTACCCTTTATTTTATTTTTTTGCTTAAACAACTCAAGTTATATTAAATGTATGAATAGTAAGTATGATGGTAAACTTTTGACGTTTACTTTTCCTCGTTTTTCCGGCTGCTCTCAACAAAATAATAATTGATTACAACAAATTAATTGATAGTTAGCACTGCAGCATATTTAAGGACACCCCCAGGAACCATTGAGATTGACACTTAGTTCGCAAAAATTTTATCATTAGAACAAAAGTTATACAGGGTGATATCTTTTTTTTTTTACTTACTTCACATCAACCGTTCTTCTCCTCCTCAATCCTTATGTACATTTATAATTCCTATTTAATTAACTAATTCTAACAAAAATAATTTTACAAGTTGTTGCATTAACTGAATAAAATTTACTTAATTTCTTAAGAGATACATGTTTAATTTTCTTTTTCCATTTTTAGTAGTAAAAAAATAAGCCATTAAAAGATTTGCTTGATTATCTAATAAATTTAAATTATATTTCAGGAGAGGCGCGTCAAACGCTTTAAGAAGAACGTTGAGTACCGGTAAGTAATCATCTGATTTATTATTAATATTATGATGCTGGAAACATTGAAACTCTTAGAGCTCAAAAAAATCTTTTTAGCAAACGTTAACTTTTATGTTTTTAATGCCGATTCGCATGGTTATATTCCAAAATTATAATAAACTTAAAAGTTTATATTTTCTGAGCATTTTTATACTTTAATTTTAAGTTTTAATTTAATATATTTTAATTGAACTTAGAAGTAACCTTCATATTGGAAGATTTTGAAACCTTACCTTATTTTTATTACCTTAAAATTTTTACAATTACTGGGGGTTCGTTTAATTTCACCAAGTTAATAATCCAGCATCGTTACGCATGACTTTTTTTTAAATGTTATTAATAATTGAATTTTCACAATCCTGACCATGTATTTTAACAGAATGTAATTTCTTTTCAGAGGCCAACCCCCCAGTTCTGAGTCCTCTTCGGATTCCCATGTTGACGTTCAATTGCTTGCTGCCCAAACAGCAACAATTGATCATGCTTGCCTCCGGCGAGCGGCAGCGAAGCGGAGAGCAGAAGGAGTAAGTTTTTTTTAGAACTTTACTTCTAAGACAATTCATGGGCCGCGGCTAAATGAATGTAAAGTTTTGAGTACAAAATTATAAAACTAATTTAACCAAAAATCCACGTAATTCTTAATCTTTATTATAAAATTTAATAATAAAAATAATAATTTTGAAATCTAAGACAGATATTTTTCTGCACTTTTATTTGCAAAATTTAAAATATGGACGCAGAACTTAATATAATAAATATGTAGATTTTGCAGTACTAGTAGAATATTTACAGTATTTAGAGTTTTATATAACAAATATTTCCCTTATTAACTATTATGTATTTTTTTGAAAAACATGGTTTCTTTTTCAGGCGGCCTCAAACTCCGGAGCTGGTCCCTCGGGAGCTGGCCCCTCGGGAGCTGGCCCTTCTGGAGCTGGCCCCTTGGGAGCTGGCCCTTCGGGGGAGCTGGTACACATGAGGAATATCTCGCAGAGGAGCTCCATCACTCCCGCTCATGGCGGTGGACAAAGGGCATCCCTCTTGCGGACACCGCAGAGGTTGTCTCTGCCTCTTGCAGACAGGGGGAATCTTTGTGATGTCTGCAGAGTGGACCTTTCCGTCATACGGGAGCTTGATGAGAGTCTTTCTCCTGGACGAAATGCGTCTCTTGATGACCTGCGCGAGAGGCTAATCACCTCTCGTCGTAACGAGGCAGCTGCCCTAGAACGAGCTGAGAGGGCAGAGCGGGAAGTCGAGTTCTTGAGAAACCAGCTGGCTCTGGGTGTGGGAGGAGTCGGAGTAGACATTGCTGCAGCGAATGTAGACGATGGACCTGGTGGGAGAAATGGTCAAGATGAATTGAGGCAGGTGAGCGGACCTGATTCAGTTCATGGTTCAAATCCCAGCCCTTCATCTTCTCCATCTTCACCTGCCAGCAGTTCATCCAGCAGAAGATCTAGCAATTCATCTTCTGCATCTGCACCTGTCCCTCCTCGAACTCCAACACCACCACCACCTCCTAGACGTCCTAGAAATCCTAGGAGTACCCAATTGGCCATGCTGTTTGATTTTTCGTACTCGGCACCCCCGTCTCAAGGACAGATAGATGATGCACGTCCAGTGTCTTCCAGACTGCGACCTCCAAATCCCTCGGTGACTTACCGTGAGCCAAGGCTGCGCCCTCTCCGCAGCAACAGGTAAGTGATTTTATTTTTCTCTATTTTTCTATTTAAAAACTCCAAATAGCAAAATTGTAATTAGTTTACAGTTATTGAATCATATTAAACTTTTTTTGCGGTATTAAAAATTTAAAATTCAATATAAGTTTATTCTTTGCTTTTAAGGAAATATTCTTATTTACTAAGTCATTTCCCGTTTATGCAAAAACTATTTTTAGAGATCAAAATTTAAATTTTTGAGTAATTAAAATGTAAGTAAAATTATGTAAATTATTCTTCTTACATTTAATTCAAAATTAATATTATGATTTATTTATAAATTTAACCCATTGTGGTGGTCCTGAAAGAGTGGATACCACTTCTGGAGAACGCACTAGGTCTGCTCATCGGGAAGACTGATAGTGCAGCTCATAAGAAAAAAAAAACTTATAAATTTAACGATTTTTATTGTGACAATCAGCCGGAAACCATCAAGCAGTATGATAAGGAGCTTAATTTTTACATGAAGTTTAGTCTGTGGTAGTATTAAAAAATTATTATATTTAAAAAAAATTAGTTCTTTAGCTTAAGAATTACTATGAAAAACTTTTTGATTTAAAAAAATTTAAAGTTTATTGATTTTCTTTTAAAAGACCTAGATTCAGCACTTTCAATAGTGAACAAAACCAATTTTTAGGCATTTATTGGTTTCCGTTGTTTTAAAAAAGGAAAATGTTATAAACAGTTTTATAAGTTTTTTCTATAATTGTCTCCATCTAATATTTAGTATCAGATATATACATTCAGATATCAACATTTAGCATCAGATATCTTACATTCCTTAAGCTTAATTCTTTCATGGAATTTTGTACTACGAAGCTTTGTTTTATATTTATTATCTTCTCGTTTGCTTACATTGCTTTATAAACATTGTTTTATCTTAATTGTCATTCTAAAGTATTCATCTCGTGAATTTTTTAAGAAAAAATATAACGTAAAAACTAAAACTACTAAACACACGAGTGTAGCAGTGTGTTGAATCAGTGAATGTAAAAAATTTTTTTGTCAAAAACTAAAACCTGGATTTTAAAAAAAATTGTCTTAGACTGTTTACAACTGCTTTTATTTATTTCACTTTTGGTATTTTATGTAAAAAAAAAGAAAAAAAAACATGTTTCCAACATTGTTTATTCTCACAAAGAATATTTCATGAAATAATGAAATTTGGAGGAGTGTGAAGTTTTCTCCAGTTTTGCACAAAGTTTTTGATTCATTCCAGTTCTTTACAACAATATAGAAAAGCAAGAAAAACTTAACCAATAAAATCAAAAAAATTTTTTAGCTCAGTAAATATAAAACCTACTTTTTACAAGCTCTTGCTAAAGTGAGAGGGGAAAAAATAAGTTGATAACGTAACACATTCAAAATGGCCACTATTGCACTTACGCTAAAAATAATAGATCCAGATTATTATTAAAAACGATGAGACGAGGGGTTTAATAAAACAGGATGCATCAACTGAATGAAATTTCTTGATCAAATATTGGCATTCACTATTTCTATATAAATTTTTTTGCCAGCATTGCTGATTTTTAATTGTATTTAATTTTTTGATTCTAAATTCGCTTTTACAAGTTACATGCTTTTTCTGGATGTTAATTATTCTCACGGATTTAAAAAGTACTTCATAAATTAAATTTTTTTTTATTAATTTTGATATCCATTTAATATTTTTAAATGTATTTCAGCCAGCCAAATTGTTTTCCAACAATCTTATTTTGGGGAAATAAAGAGCAACGAAATGTTATTTGAATTTTTTTTAAAAAAGCATTCTAAAAAGAATAGATTTTTGAATTTAACATTTTTTTTTCAGTTGCGTCACTTATTAAAAATTGAAACAGAAACTATGTAAAGGTTAAGTACCGTTATACTTTACATTTAGATGAGTATTCTAAGATATATTTTGTTTTATTACCAGATGTTAAATTGTAAATAAACTGATACAAAGACAACCATAAAACTTTAAATGTTATTTTACACACACCCCTTATGTGTGTTTATAAATATAAAAAATATATTTCAGTATATCTTAATATTCCTTACAGAAGCAGTCTTGTAAATTAATACATTAATTTAGCATGTTAAAAAATGCATTGCATTAAAAAGAAAAATGCAATGAGTGAAACAAAAACAAAAAAGTTTCTCTTGACGAAAAAAGAAAAGAAAAGAAAAAAATTTACTAAATTTTTTTTTTGTCATAATATAATTTTCTCCTTTAAAAAAAAAAAAAAAATATTTGGAGAACTCTAGTCCTTTAAATAATGTAGCTCTTTTTCATTTTCATTACAAAAATTGTTAGACGTAATAAAACGTCTATATTGATGAATGTGATAATTTCTTCAATAGACTCTAGAATTTTTTTTTTCTGTAATTTTAATTTTTCTTCAGAATATTTTTAAATGTATTGCTTTTAGCTTCAGAAAGTAAATTTTTCGATACATTGCACAATTTTGCAACAAAAATTATTCATTTATGAATTCATAATTTTATTAATAAATGACTTGCAAACAAAAGCATACTAGCTTTAATTTTGACTGTTGTATAACACTGTGTTATATTTTTAAGTGTACAAAATGTTAATTGTGCTATCATACCAAGTTTTTAAAATATTGTATGTGCATTACATTTAGCCATATCCTTTTTTGCTATCTTTAAGAATGGCTTCTCTAACTTAATTTCAAGAATTTTGTCTTATTTTGTTAATATTTATTGTCTGATAGATAAAAATTGAAACTTTTCATTTTTCTAACTGTTTACGAAGAAACAAAAATGGTCTATTTTATTTAGTCAGAAGATAACAGGAATTGAATATGGTTCTAGATCAGGTAATGCTGGTGGTTCGCCTGGATCTCTTTCATAACTTATATATGAACTTTTCTTATAAGCTGCCCAGAGAGCTGTTGAGAACTGTTGATTGATTCTTAAATATGAATTTATCATGGTCATTTGATCTTTGAAAGAAACATTTTAAGGGAAGTTTGTGGCTCTGGAAAGGAAAGTAGCGTATGTTAAAAAAATTTTTTAACAGGCCTCTACAAAAATTTTAAAGAGCCCTACATCGTCCAAATCATTAAAGCATGCCATATGAGATGGCTTGGAAACCTGAAAAGATTAGATGACTCCAAACCTGCGTCCCGCAGTGGACTGATCGTTAAGACACGGTTCCCATCAGATCACCGAAGTCAAGCATCACTGGCTGTGGTCAGTGTGCGGGTGGGTGACCACTTGGATCAGTCTGCGTAGGGACCGAGGGTGTGCGGTATTGTTCCTCGTTAAACTGTGCTACCGTAAAGTGCTCGACTTCGCGTGCAGGTCGTCGGGCTACCGAAGCGGGGGTGCCATCCCCTCTGCAGAGGATCAAAATTGTGATCGCATGTCTTCGGATCATCCTCATGGATGCTTCCCAGACCGTCGCCAATAGCCCATTGTGCAGCTCTAGTGCGACGTAAATGAACTACAACTACAACTACGACTCCAAACCTGCAAAGAAACTACTTGTCAACCCTTTGGCACCAGGAAAAGAGGTCACCCAGCCAGGAGGTGGCTGAGTTGTAAAGAAAAACAAACTTCAACAGAACAGAAACAGAAACAGAAACTAGACAGAACTGACAGAAACAGTGGCCTTAGACAAAATGCCAAAGGGGCCTTACATGGAAAGTGATGACGGAGCTGACCAGGACGGCCCTGGTCTCTTCTAGGCTGTAGTGCCGATGAAGAATAATTGATCGATTCTTCAATTACCATTAAAATGCACAGGTTCATTCCTGTAAAATAAAGCATGAGAAGTCAAAGGAAAACATTGCCATCGAGTGAATTACGATTCATGATGTAAAGAACAGGAAGATAGACTTGCCAAGGGTCTTATTAATTTGAGCCTCCTCTGCGTAATAAAACCCAACAACAAATGATTGGTGAGCACTTGAACTGAGCCATTATTTTTAAGATTTTTTTTATGACAACTCTGTGGCTGTTAACTTTTTTGACTTTAACGATTCCTCCTCATCTCAATTCTGGATAGATTTGATTGAACTTTTAGTGATAGCTAAAATTTTATAGTACTCTTAAATTCTACTCAATATAACATTTTGTGTGATGCATTTTTTGTTGAAATCACTGTGTATAAAATTACCAGTTTGCATAAAAAAAATTGAAAAAAAAAATAAATAAAAAAAAAAAAAATTGAAAAAAAAAAGAAAAGAAAAAAGAAACTTAAAAAAAATTATATATAAAAAAAAACTTACAAAAATATATATATATATATATATATATATATATATATATATATATATATATATATATATATATATATATATATATATATATATATATATATATATATATATAAAACTAAAAAAAATAAATAAATAAAATTAAAAAAAAAAAATAATAATAAAAAAAAAAAATGCAAACTGAATATAATTGTTTTTGTTTTTCATTTCAAATTATGTTACAACTAATTTTATGTTGTCCTACCTCTAAGCTTCTAACTATGTAGTTCGAAGCTTCGATTTGTCTAAGCTTCTAATTGTTTGCAAATAACTTCAAATGTATATTCTTGTTCTCATTCTTGTTTGCAAGTCATTGACAGTTTCAGAATTTTTTAAACTCTCAATTCATTAATTTAAGTTGAAATAACAGTTTTCAAATTGCAAAACAACAGTTTTAAAGATTTTTTTTTTCACGAAGATTCATAAATTTATTTCATTGAATCATAAATATTAAATTTCCTTTCTTTGTTCTCTATAAAAAATTTTTTCTCCATAACTTAACTCAAATATGTACTATGTAAGAAAAAATGCTGTTTGAAAATAATCAAAGTAGGAATAAACAACATGTTACTTTATTTTTCATCACCATTAAAATATAAATTTTTAATTTCTGTAAACATTTAATTTCTAATAAAAAAATTATGAATCATAATATATATTTTGAATTTCGATTTCAAATATTGCTTAAGGGTAATATAATGACTGAATAAAATGAAATATTAACCCTTAACTGTCCAAAAATATTTCAAGCTTACTCTTCACCAATTGCGGACATAAAATTTTTATTGTTAAAATTTGTTTTCAATTATTATTGTAATGAACAATTGTAATATTAATTATGTTAATTTTTATACTTATATAAATATTTAAAAGTAATAAGGAGTTGTAAAGATTTTAAAGTGATTTTTACCACCAAATTAGTATCTTTGTCCCAGTTGCCATTCAGCTTAGAGAGCGGTCCGTTAAGGGTTAATTAGTTTCACATCTAATTTTTAATTCTTTATTATTTTGTAAATTTTATTATCTAATTTTAAAAATATTAATTACAATTACTTATAATTTTTTTTACAGAATTATGAGTTTCAGGTTTATCATTTTAAATCATATATACTTGTACTGAAATATATTTCTTAAAGAGAATATTTTGAAACATGAAATCATGACATTTGAATACTAAAAAAATGCCTGTGAATATTATATGATCTATGAATAAAAAAATATATATACGAATTATTAGAATCTTTGAATCAGTTTAATTTTTCAGCATTTGTTGTTAGTTAATCAGATAGAATATTTTTAGTTAGCTGCTGAAAATGCAGCTAAATGGCTAGTTAAAGTAAATACTAGCTCAACTGTTAGGAAAGTTTCAACTTTCATAGTTGAGATTTTTCTTAAAAATTATGAGTACTTAATCTTTTAAAAGTGAAAGTTATCTTTTTTTTTTTCAAAAGTTTTAAGATTTGAAAGTTCAAATGTCAAATATTCATTTTAACTTATTAGTAAGATTCAGCAACTAAATTATGTTAAATTTTAGTAATTTCTATTTTTCTAAGACTTTAAGATGCTCTTCATATGTTTTTGTTTTTTAGATTTTATAAATATATTTGAATATATTTATAAAATTTGAAGACATCTTATTAACTTTTATTTGTTTGAAAAATTTGATTTTTGTTATGTTTATGGTTGAAATACACAAGTATAAAAAAAAATATTAAATGCTATAACTGTGATTCAAATTCATAAAATCTTCATTCTGATAATTGTTATATCACTGATTTGAATTAGGCTTCAGTAGACACTGATTCCTGTAGATTGAGTCACTTTTTCCAGTGACACTATTCAATCAACTATAAAATCAAATTCAAGTTTTTAAATTACTAATCAGATTAGTTTGTGTGAATGCCAAAATTGACCATGAGTAATTCTCACGGCTTGAATAAAACTTTAAGTGTGTTCCGATTCAACAACACAAGCCAGTTATGTTGAAAAATAGATATTTGCTTGGCTTTTTTTCTGAATAGGAGATTCTGAATTAAAGATTGATAAATTGTGTCAGAATTACTTAACAAAACAATTTTAAGAGTTTTAAAATTTTTGTGTGACATCATACTTTCTTGTGCAAAGCATTTATTCAGCGTATTATTAAATTTCTCTAATCCAAATAGGCACACACTGCACTTGAACTGATTTCTGAGATAGCTTCTAATATAGAAAGTAGAAAAAAAACAATTTAGAAACATGTTTTTTTTACATAAAAAAATATTTATGAAACAGCATTTGTGCATCCAAAGTAAGTCAGTAATGTTTTTACTAAAACGCAAAAGATATCAATTTAGTATTGAACGATTATTTCTTTCAAGAGAAATATCTTCTCAAGGTAAATAAAAACAATATTTTTTTTAACTAAATACTAAAAAATACTTCCGTAACTAACAAAGCTTCTAATACAAATATCAGTTGTAGATATTTCAATGAATAAAAATTGTGATAACTTTCAGTTCTTGAACTTTCACAAATATAATTTCATAATTTCAAATGAAAGTGAAAATGTTTGAAAATTGCCGTAATTTTATCTAGCAAAACACGTAGTTTAGATCATCACACGGAGAGAAATTTTCAAATAAATGACGAATAAGCCACTTTAAAACTAGAGAGTTTACCTTTATACAGAATAAAAAGGAATTTCAGAAACAAGTATTGAAATCCCAAACTTTAGTTAATTGATCCGATTGCACGCGTTACTACGCCAACATAAAATGAATCCAAATGAAGGCTGTTCAACCTTTGCTTGATTTGAATGTAAAAATCTGAGTTTTCTTTTTATCTTCAGCTTGTAATAAAAAAGAAAAGCATTGTACTTTAAGCGATTTTACATGTTTTAAAATGCACAGTTGAAACAAAATTTAAAAAAAAGTGAATTATGTTTTTAAATTACAAACACTTTAATTTATTTAAAAAACAAACTTAATTTCAAGAATTTATTGATTACGTTTTATATAAATTCAAAAGACAAAAAAACTTTAAAATGCTAATATTTCTTTCATATAAAGAAGTGTAAATCAATCTACAAATATTTAATTATTTGTTTTTAATAATTAATATTTCTATGCAAATTGTCCAGGTGTATTTTTTACAGCTTATAGACCTCAACAATTTTAAAATAATATTAAATCGTCATATGAAATACTTAGAAAATTGAAAATCCGCGTACTTAATATTTAAAATAAATTATTTATATTCAATATAAGTTAGAACTATAGAATATATAACTCAATATATATAATGAATTTAATGTTTTTTGAATTAGTTTTTTTTAATGGAGACAATTATATTTTTGTTTTGAAATTATATTGGATATTTTGTTGTGTGAGAAGTGCAATTCTAAAAATTACTTATTAAATTTATATTTAAATTTTAGTTTATGTTCCTAAATCTCTCACTTGCTGCATGTCTTGAGGATTTCATTTAGAAATATTTAGGTTTTGGAAACTTAAAAAAAAAAAGTGTCTTTTTCAATCTCGTAACGAAAGTGCCAACTTGTAATTACTTGTATTTATTTTTGAATTTTTATACACCGACTGAATTTTTTATATTCAATCAAATAGTATATATAAAAAAGTTCTTTTCAAAAAATACTGAAACCAGAGGGGCCAACTGTTGCATTTATCTTTAATAATTATAATTTCACATTCAAAACTTCGATTTTATGGTTGAAAAATAAAAATTGACTTTTTTAGAAACTCAGTAATAATCAGTATAAACGTTTTTTTTTTTCCTTCTTAAACCACCAAGCGTTATCATTATAATAATTATAGTCTAATAGTAAATTAATATAATTATAATATAATAGTGTATTAATATAATAGTATATAATAATAATTATAGTGTTTTGTAGAATAGTAAATTAATGTAAATTTTTATTATTTAAAGAGTTAACTATAATATGGACTTCTGATGGAATGTTGGCACCTCTGGTATTTTTTTAACAATTGAATCTTGAGCTATTTGGAGTTTTTAAAATTTTTACATTTGTTGTTTATTTTTGTTTATAGTTAATATATTTCTTGAATATATATTTGTATTATTTGTAAATATCGATTAAATTGTGCTGCTCACATTGTCAGAATAGATGAAAAAGTTCCATTAAGGAATTTTAAAGAATGGCAGTTGAGGTCAAAAATTCTGTTTTCCTTGAGAAAACCTTAACGGAAGGCCTTGGCCCAACCGACGATGACTATGAATTAAACCAACACTCTTTACCAAGCACTTAACATTTTAAGCAACATTTAAATTTTAAAATATGAAAAGGGAAATACTTATATTTCCTTTGAAAATAAAAATTTGACTACTTTGCAACGTCACGTTGTCATGGTAACCCAAACACTTCTATGAATAGCTACACCAATAGCAAATAAGAAAATAGTCTTATTTACATCACATTTTGGTTCTTTATTTGAACTCAATTTTTCAGTTGTTTATTTACTTAAATGTTGTTACAGCGCATGTAGATGGACTTAAAGTTTATACAGGATACTTCTATATCCGCACTGCTTTCGCTGTGGAACCAAAAGTTTTTTGAACTTTAACAACAAATTTTAACAGCAAACATTTTAACAAAAATACATTGATGCTTGGCGAGAAAAGGTTAGAAGTTAAAACATTGGAATTGGCGCACTTTTGTGTCTTCTTGTTTTCTTTCCTTCTCAGTTTCTCGCGGGCGATATTGAATAGAATAAACTTAGTGATTATTTTAGTGTAGATAGTGATGCGGAAATCTTATCATATTTTAAAGTAAGATTTGGAAAAAAATACAGACTGATACAGATTGAGCCACATATGAGATGTTCATATTTGTGATAGGAGAAAGAGTATTGTTACTCTGTGACTTGAAGTACGCACTCGTATCTGCATGAGAGAGTGGAATGATTCCAAGAGAAGGTTTGCTCACATGACAACACAGACCCTGTGAAAAGGGCGCACCGGAAACTTAATAGAACAACAGGAGTAATATCTGAAAAAGAAAGATAGTATAGTGTCAAAATTTGCTTGTAAATTTAGAATGAAAAAATGGGAGACTGAATGCAGCACCATTAGCCCCTCCTGGATTAGAAAGCTACAAAAAATTTTATTCAAACATCAAAACCAAATTTTCGAATCAGCATAAAATAATAACTACGAAAATCTGATGCAAATCCAAAATTTAACTTGAAAATATACAGAAAAAGTAAATTGCTGAAAATTTGAAATGTCAAAACAAGAATAATGGTAAACAGCAATTTAAAAAAAAAACCCAGCAAAATGATAACCAGCACAAAAACAAACACGTAGAGTTGAAAAGTCAGCAATATCGGAATAGAAAGTGGATAAAGGATTCACAGATGTAAAGTTGACCTCTACGAAGAAATGGACATTATGTTCATGATTAGGTATAGAGTTAGTTTACAATTAAAATTTCAAAGATTTTGAATTCATTACAAATGTTTAATCAAATTTAAATTTGTTCGATTGATCAAAACAAGCAGGAATGAATCTTTACTTATTATAGTAAATATGATAAAAGGAAATAAAATGTTTTTTTTTCTTTGAAAAAAAGTAAACTTGTACTTTGAATGCATGCATACTGCATGCAATGAGTGCTGTTAGATTAGTACTGTATATCACTGAAAAGTAAATACACCTGGTAAAAAAAATAGAGTTCGTCGACATTACAGTAGGTCTCTTATTCGCCAACCTAATTAGTTAATTTGGAAATTTCTAGTGTACTTAAGTATTGCTAAAACGTAAGTGGTCAAATTTCGAATTTATTGGTGATATGTTCCATAATTTTTTCTTTCCTTCTCTCTTTTTTTATTTTTTATATAGAATTTAGATTCGCAATTATTTTGGTGAAAATACCGATAACGGAAAATTCACAAATTATAATTTTATATTTGAAATGACTACTGGTTAGTTTATGGCCAGGGGGGGGGGGAGTTAAATCCACCCTAAAAATTCCTTGTCTCACCCTTGAAATGTTTGATTTCAAAAGTTTTATCTTCATATAATTTTTAGAAGAAAATAAATCTCTTCTAGACCATCAAAGAAAATCTTAATTTTCACCGTTACCATTAGTGACTCCTTTA
Source organism: Parasteatoda lunata (assembly GCA_949128135.1). Classification (NCBI taxonomy): domain Eukaryota; kingdom Metazoa; phylum Arthropoda; class Arachnida; order Araneae; family Theridiidae; genus Parasteatoda; species Parasteatoda lunata. The sequence goes on along the minus strand of OX421977.1, from coordinate 106,993,571 downwards.
TTATAAAGAGTGAAACAAAACATCCGTTTGGTTTTACTCTCTAAAAGTTGCATTTTTCCGAGATTTACATCGTTAAATTTTTTTTCGTCCCAGAATCCATAGTGTGGATTGTTTATTTGCTTGAAATCTCGTTTTTTCTCCTTTCTTAAAATTCAATTTTTGAAATAGTTCTTCGTCACTCCCAATTTAAAAGTAAGCAATGTAAGAAAATGCATGCATTGTTATATATATATATATATATATATATATATATATATATATATATATATATATATATATATTATATACACATGTAAGTTATTTACATTTCAAAAACCTATCATTTCACTGACCAGAATGTATATTTTGTCGCTTACTTTTTCTGAAATTAGAATACTTCAAGAAAAACAAGAAAATCTTGTTAAAAGTTTTACCTTTATATTTTATAAAAAGGAAAGAAACATAAATTTTATTGAAAGGAAATTTTTTCTCTAGTGCATGTGTTTTGTACTAAGGGCTTTGCCTCTTGCTTGCTATTGCTCGCCACCTACTAGCTTAGAACTACTTATGATCGCTTAGCTATCTTAACATGCTAAAATTGTTCCTTATGCTTCTTCTTTATCGGAACCTACACCTCGGATGACTTTTGGCATACATTGAAAAAAAATTTCTTAAACTTCATTGAAAATCTTTTTATTTAAATTAATATCATAAAAATGGATTTTACATTTTGTGTTAACTGAAGAAAATATAATTTTACAATTAATAAATAATGAAACTATCAATATGATATGTAATTTATTTTATCTCTAATAATGTAACCTCCAAAAAAAAATGCAATTTGAAGAAATTTACTTTAAAGTACTAAATTTAAAACCTGGATTTATTCTTTTATAAATAAGAGAGCACGAAATCCTGCTCGCTACCAGTCGTCAATCTGTAGATATGGGTTCATAAATATGCGTGACATTACAATTAATCTACTCCTAAACTAAGTTAATTTTAAATAAAGTTTATGTTCGAAAGTAAGATTCCGTAGCTGCAAAAGATTATATTTCTATTGCCTACAAATTACAATAATAAAAAATTTAAATCTTTTTAAAGAAATAATCAGTTTGGGCGTATATTCTATCATTAACTAATTTTCTCTTAATTAAAGTATATTGAATGTTACCCTGCTCGCTATCACTAATCAACAGCTAGAGCAATTTATGTTAAGAAATTTAAAACAAAAATATTATATGCAAGCGTTTAGCAAATAAAACGTGCTGTTCGCCGAAAAAAAGGCTTTATTTAGATTTCTTGTTCATTTATTTATTCTTTTACATTTTTGGGGGCTATAATAAAGTTTAAATTTATAAAAGGCTAGGATAGCCTGGTTGGTAGGGCCATGTCCAAGAGGTCATGGATTTGATCCTTGCCGGTCGAAGACTCCCCGTGTAGTAAATGGTGACTGGTGCACGTTAAAACTGTCGAGTCACAAAGTCCTCCACGTTCCAACAACAAATCAAAACCTCTGGGGGTACTGAACTGGAGATTGATCGTTCTCTGGTTCAGGTCGAAATTACGATCTGTGAATGAATGAATGTATGAATGTATGTATGGTTCCGTCCTATAAACGTGTTGTGGGCTTGTGTGACTGAAGTTGTATTCTTGGCCATGGATGGCTCCACTTCAAAACAAGGAGAGCACCATTTGCCTTAAATTCGATTGGTTTCACCAAGCTGGCTTGCTGATATTTCAAATGGCATTAGAAACAATCATTACAACAGTTTTTAAAAGCAACGTGAAAGAAAATAAAATTAAAAATTTGCAAGCTCAGAATAAAAAGTCAAAATTAAAATCGAAAGGCATGGAATTTAAATTCGAAAAGAATTAACAAACAAATTTACTCGTTTATCTTATATCTGGAATGAAAAAGTTAAAATTATCATATTCAACCTGAAGTCAAATTAAATTTTAAGCAACGTGAATGTTTACAAATTCGAAGTGTAGAGATTTAAATTGAATCTCTAATTTAGCAAACAGATAATAACATCGAAAAAAGAAGAGAAAATGATAGTTTGAAATCAAATTATAAGAGCGAGACAGGAAAGGTATGTGCGATAGTAGAAAACAGAAAATGAAAGGAAGAATTAAATATATTGATTTATGTAAAGATTAAGATCCAACTACTAATTAAAATATTTCTTTTTTTAATGAGCATTGAATATTTGGTGTTCTGCTCATACCCAAAACACGGAAATGTTGCGCATTTTGTTAACATTTCGAGTTTATATAAATGTTTTTATAATTTAGTAACTCAAAAACCCTGAAATTTTTTAAAAAAGCTTAAAAAAATTTTAACGTAGTATGTGGCAGCGAAAATTTATAATTTGACTGAGATTAATTTTTACTTTACATTGAAAAATCTAAAAAAACCGTCAGTGTAAGCTATTTCATTGCCTTAAAAGTGTTGCGAAATTTAAATTGTATTCACTTCCAGACTCCAGAGTATGTAACTGCAAAAATAAAAAATGTACATTTTCCTGCGAATAATTTTTGCTAAACGCGACGCAAAGAATAAATTTATAACTTTAAAATAAATTAACTAAGTAATAATCACAGCAATTAAATCTTGAATCTAAAAACGTTTCCAGTAAAAATTTAATATTGATCATGAAATAGTTTTTCAGGTATGACAATCAGAAGCCAGGTCGATGATATTTTCTGAAACAGCAATGACTTCTTTTTAACGTAAAGGAAAAAAGCTATACAGAAGCAATTGCTCTGTGATAATTATTTTGACTTATTTTGATGATAGGTTATTTTACTTTCCAAAATTAAGTTACTTTCCAAAATTAAGTTAGTTTCTGTCAACAGAAAATTTTGTTCAAGAATTGGTTAGTACTACTGTGTATGTTATTAATAAAATATAGAAGTCTCAATAATTTTTTTTATTTTTCCAGTTGTAATTTAGACATTAAATTAAAAACGTAAAGCATATTGTAACTTAACCTGTTCATAAAACTTAAACTTGATCTTCCAGCAATTTTAGATTAAATGAAATTTTGTAAGAAAATTGAAGGACTTAGAGCACTTATACTTTTTTTATGTAGCGGTAATTTTACAACTTTAAACTGTTACTGCTTATTGTTTCCAGACAGATATTTAAAAACACTAATAGCCCGTGGGCTGAAGTCTGGAAAGTAGTTCTAAACTAATTCTCATTTTGACATTTGAGAGGCAATCTTGGCTGAAAAACATAAATTTAAGAAGTTCCCCAAAATTCTAACTGTCCATTAATTGATAGTTATCAAAACAATGTGGAACTGTTTTGTTTTCACAAATTTGGAATTTAGCCTGAGAATATCCGACGAGAAGCGTACTTTGACTTCACTTGGAAATGAATGGACTAATCAGAACAAAAGCAGTTGTCGGTTTATTACGATAGTCTTCCTGTCCCTTCTCGTTTATTATGCGCTAAAACTGTTTACAATTTTATTTTAAGTGCTTTCAAATTTTTATACAATTATACTTACTTTAAGATCTTAAAATCTCTTTTTTTTCCTTCTTAATCATGATGACCATATCACATAATTTGTTAATTCAATATGAAAAGGCCCCTTCATGGACGGCTCCTTCAGCATCAGGACGTGATACTTCATCCTTAATAATTTTTTATTCTAAATAATTGTTGCAAAAGCATTTGAATTCTATAGAAAATATGAATTTTTCCTCCTTTCTCAAAAAATATAAACTTGCAAAAATATGAACCTTTTAAGAATTTCTTGCTACCCTACAGAAAATAATCTGATTTTCTTTAAAAATATAGAGATATTTCCCCCTTATTAATAAAATGATACTAATTTTCTTTTTATTTCAGACATCACTTTAAATTTTTTAGTAAGAAAAATAACCATTTCCTACAAATGAATATTTGAAATTTAGTTTGACATAAAAATATAAAAAGATCCGTTTGTATAAAATTGAAATGAATTTGAACTGATTTTTTTTTTTTTTTTTTTTAATTTTTTTTTTTTTTTGTGGTACACTTTATCTTAAATCCTCTTCCAATAAAGCCTTAAAACTTTCTTTACAGAAGAACAGTGTATTTTACACACTCTGAACATATTATTTTTCAAATAACTTATTTTAAAACAGAATAGAATTTTGTTTTTCATTGTTTCAAATTTTAATGTCTTGGTGCAACATTAATTTTAAAAATATGATTTAAAAAAATATATATTTATAGTGTAGAATTTATTGTTTTGATTAAATAAAAAAAGGTTTTGTTATTTCAAGCAGCATAAAGTGTTATCAAAAGGCAAACTCTTAAGCAAGTAGAATATCAAGCTAGAGAAAATAATTCTAGACTATTAAACATCAACATATTTTAAAACTATTCTTTAAAATTTAAAAATTTATTTGCATTTTAATATAGAGAAATTCCTCAGTTATTTGCCCATTAAAAAATTCCTTGAAATATTTTAAGCAATATCTGAAGTTAAATGTTTAAATGGGGTTTTCAATTTGCACTATAATTTACAAAGATGTTCAATGCTTTATTACTAAATTGTCGAAATTCTTGTCGCTGACTCTACAGAGCAAAACTACTTAAATTCCTTTAAATTTTATGATTTATGTTTAGTTTAGTTAATTGTTTTTTTATAGCTTAAAATACTATTTACATCTAAAGTCAAAAACAAAATAAAAGCATAAAAAGTTTTATTTCGTCCTAATAAGCGAATATTAATAAAAATATTTTCTAAATTTATGCACCATTCATTGTGAAAAAAAAGGTAATTTTGAAAGATTGAAATGCCAGCAATATGCAAAGTGCGCCGGCAATATAAAATGCCAGCAATACAAATGTGTATAACAATATTCCTTGGGGAGAAAAAACTTCATTTTACTTATGTTGATTTGTAGTAAGTACTCTTGTTTCAGAATAATGACTATTAGCACTGTCTTTTCTGTTTGTCTAGAAGAAATTAAGAATGTTGAAAGATTTTTGAATCTTTAACTTTCAGACCTTTTTAAATAATTTTACGACAAAAGGATAAAGTTTCAGTGCTTTTAATATTTATTTAATGGTATTTTATTTCAACTTTATCTAATATCTATGATATTAAATGAAACATGACCCAAGTCATTGCCCTAAAAGTTCTCGTGCATCCCAATACTTTGAGAACTCAGTTGTGTCCTTCCTGGACCCCGCCAAATCGGAGCAAGTGGTCTTTGCCCATTTCTTCTCCAGTATCATAAAGTAAAGAAAAAGGCGTAGTGGAACAGCCGTTCGATGCAGAAAAACAATACTTAATTTTAATAATTAATGCTTGATTTTAATCTTTTTATGACCAAAATGTTATCTACTTCATAAAAAAAAGGAAAGAAAAATTGTTAAACAAAAACATTGATAATATTTTAAAAACATAACAATACTTTTATTTAATTTGGTGTGTTTTATACAGAAATATTCCCTTTAAATATGTATCGGCTAATATTATAAAAATTAAAATAGGGAAAGTGATTCACACTTATTTTAAGGCTAAGTTTATATTGTGTATTTTATAATCGAGGACGAATTCTTATAGAAACGTCGGTAAAGCATTAAAATGTGATAGCCTGCATAATTCGAGTTTCGAAACGAAAATCAAATATTGACCAACAGAGCGGTATAATTAAATGTTATCATATACAAGCTTTTAAAAGAGCGCTTTTATTTTCTTTTTCTCAAAAGTTTTAAAGGAAATCGAGAAAATTAACGATTTGTTTGCAAACATTGTTGTAAGCAACTGTGAAGAGACAGTGAATGATTGTCGGAGGAAAAAAAATTCAAGGATTCCATCGTACTAAAGCGTCCGGAAATAGAGTGCGAAATAAAATCTATTGTTATTAAATTATGATCAAATAATTTTTTAAGAAACTAGTAAAAGTTATTAAAACATTATTAATAGTTTTGTCAAAAGAAAAAACTGCCCCTTATGTATCGGAACGAACTTGAACGATAAATGAGTGCAGCCCACGAACTATAAGTTTTTTTTTCTTTCCTTTAGAACTTTCGAAACAATTTTAAAATGGGCGCTGTATTTCTTGCCTCATGCTCTTTCAATTTTAATAGCCAATAAAACTAGCCAAACCTAACTAAACCCAAATCTATCATCTATTATAAATTCTCACTTGCAATAATAGTAAACGAATCATTCTTATCTTACATTTACTTCCAATGATATTCTTGTCTGTATATAAACCGGGTTTATAGATACATAACTATTAGAAGCATTACCGCAATTGCAAATGTAAAACGTAGAACTAATAATCTTTTTACTTATGGAACACCTTAAAAAATATCCTAGTTTCCCCAACGCAAGTTATTTTATATTGATATTTATAAATTTTATTGATTCACTTTTCTAGAAGGATAAAACTTTTTTTTTTTTATGTAAATCTATATTTGATCAATTTTGGGACAAGAAAACATACGTATGGTTTAGAATAAAATGCCTCTCCTAATTATTTTTGTTTAAAAATAAAATTTCCGAAAAAAATTACAATATACCCCTAGTCACTATGTTACCCAAACTCCTACCACTGAGAACTGTAAAATAAAGAGATTTCAATTATGTCCTTTAGCTGCCACTCCTTTCCAAATTATAATTTTGAAATGCAGTGTAACATGTTATTACAATATATGTGCCCAGTTTCAAAATTATAGATTGATATTTATGAAAAATACTGTCAATTGTAGATGGCCATGAATGCGGTTTGTTCACTCATATTTCCGAGGAAAAAAATTATATTTCATTTAGGCAAAATCAGTGGACAATTGAATCGTAATAAATTAAGACGATTTATTTAAATTTCAATTAGGCCCGTTACTCGAATTAGTCTACAATCATAAAATTTGGTGTATGTATATATAAATGTTTTTACATTATAAACGGTTAAATTACAAAATTATAGGTAAGTATTACTGTAAATACTTTTATTTATGACCACATAATATAGAGGCAACAACTATTATATTATATAGGGTTACATTTTAAAAAGGCTTTAATATATGGCCACTTTTATCAAGGCAACATTGACTGCAAGTGGGCTGCATGTTATACATATTTTATAGAATCCAACATTATTTCAACCACTTATTGAATGGAGCCGAATAATATATGGATTCTACAGACCAACATAGTCCCTGGCCGCACTATAAGATTCTATGTAAAATCTTAATTATCAGGTGATACTATACAGCATTATTGCTTTTACGCGACAGAAACCGGTTTGCATTGGTTTACGCTCGTGTATCAGTTGGTTAACATTGTAATATAAGGCGTTAAAAATAAATACAAATAGGAAGTAAATAAAGTATCTTCTGTATAAAAACCCATTTTTGTTTAAATATAAAAGCATCAAAAGCAAACAAGAGCAACACATGTAATTATTAAAAACCTACTCTAATAAGTATTTCTAATTACAATTTATACAATAAATCGTCTAATTTATCCAATCCTCGAACTTGTATTATATATCGTCGAATTGAACCAATTGATGCACAAAGGTAAACAAGTGTAAACCGGTTTCAGTCGCGTAAAAACAATACAGTAATGTATACGCATTAGTTATTTCATCATGCAATTGTTAATAAACAGATTCTTTCATATTCTAATTGTTTCTTTGATAATTAACAATTATATAAGGACAGGAATAACACTTTGTATAAAATATCACGTAGCTGCCTGAATCATATATTAGGTACAGCAATCCTACATGGAACCACTATTATTTAAGAGTAACTATTGAACACATAGAGTTGCCGAATTTCTGATCTCCTAAAGTAAAGATTAAAAAAAGAGACACTTAAAATGATCTTTTATATTTTTGGTTCAGAAAAGAACTTGGGGTATAATTTCAAGTCCTGAGATAGGTGTCAAAATTTCTAAAAATATATACATATGCGAAGAAATATTGATTAAACATCTTTCAGCGGACATTTTAATGATTATTTGTATTTTTTTGGTTCAAAAGAGAACGTTGGTATTAATTTCATGGCATTGGATAGGTGTCAAAATTTCTAAAAATATATACATATGCGAAGAAATATTGATTAAACATCTTTCAGCGGACATTTTAATGATTATTTGTATTTTTTTGGTTCAAAAGAGAACGTTGGTATTAATTTCATGGCATTGGATAGGTGTCAAAATTTCTAAAAATATATACATATGCGAAGAAATATTGATTAAACATCTTTCAGCGGACATTTTAATGATTATTTGTATTTTTTTGGTTCAAAAGAGAACGTTGGTATTAATTTCATGGCATTGGATAGGTGTCAAAATTTCTAAAAATATATACATATGCGAAGAAATATTGATTAAACATCTTTCAGCGGACATTTTAATGATTATTTGTATTTTTTTGGTTCAAAAGAGAACGTTGGTATTAATTTCATGGCATTGGATAGGTGTCAAAATTTCTAAAAATATATACATATGCGAAGAAATATTGATTAAACATCTTTCAGCGGACATTTTAATGATTATTTGTATTTTTTTGGTTCAAAAGAGAACGTTGGTATTAATTTCATGGCATTGGATAGGTGTCAAAATTTCTAAAAATATATACATATGCGAAGAAATATTGATTAAACATCTTTCAGCGGACATTTTAATGATTATTTGTATTTTTTTGGTTCAAAAGAGAACGTTGGTAAAAATTTCATGGCATTGGATAGGTGTCAAAATTTCTAAAAATATATACATATGCGAAGAAATATTGATTAAACATCTTTCAGCGGACATTTTAATGATTATTTGTATTTTTTTGGTTCAAAAGAGAACGTTGGTATAAATTTCATGGCATTGGATAGGTGTCAAAATTTCTAAAAATATATACATATGCGAAGAAATATTGATTAAACATCTTTCAGCGGACATTTTAATGATTATTTGTATTTTTTTGGTTCAAAAGAGAACGTTGGTATTAATTTCATGGCATTGGATAGGTGTCAAAATTTCTAAAAATATATACATATGCGAAGAAATATTGATTAAACATCTTTCAGCGGACATTTTAATGATTATTTGTATTTTTTTGGTTCAAAAGAGAACGTTGGTATTAATTTCATGGCATTGGATAGGTGTCAAAATTTCTAAAAATATATACATATGCGAAGAAATATTGATTAAACATCTTTCAGCGGACATTTTAATGATTATTTGTATTTTTTTGGTTCAAAAGAGAACGTTGGTATTAATTTCATGGCATTGGATAGGTGTCAAAATTTCTAAAAATATATACATATGCGAAGAAATATTGATTAAACATCTTTCAGCGGACATTTTAATGATTATTTGTATTTTTTTGGTTCAAAAGAGAACGTTGGTATTAATTTCATGGCATTGGATAGGTGTCAAAATTTCTAAAAATATATACATATGCGAAGAAATATTGATTAAACATCTTTCAGCGGACATTTTAATGATTATTTGTATTTTTTTGGTTCAAAAGAGAACGTTGGTATTAATTTCATGGCATTGGATAGGTGTCAAAATTTCTAAAAATATATACATATGCGAAGAAATATTGATTAAACATCTTTCAGCGGACATTTTAATGATTATTTGTATTTTTTTGGTTCAAAAGAGAACGTTGGTATTAATTTCATGGCATTGGATAGGTGTCAAAATTTCTAAAAATATATACATATGCGAAGAAATATTGATTAAACATCTTTCAGCGGACATTTTAATGATTATTTGTATTTTTTTGGTTCAAAAGAGAACGTTGGTATTAATTTCATGGCATTGGATAGGTGTCAAAATTTCTAAAAATATATACATATGCGAAGAAATATTGATTAAACATCTTTCAGCGGACATTTTAATGATTATTTGTATTTTTTTGGTTCAAAAGAGAACGTTGGTAAAAATTTCATGGCATTGGATAGGTGTCAAAATTTCTAAAAATATATACGTATGCGAAGAAATATTGATTAAACATCTTTCAGCGGACATTTTAATGATTATTTGTATTTTTTTGGTTCAAAAGAGAACGTTGGTATTAATTTCATGGCATTGGATAGGTGTCAAAATTTCTAAAAATATATACATATGCGAAGAAATATTGATTAAACATCTTTCAGTGGACATTTTAATGATTATTTGTATTTTTTTGGTTCAAAAGAGAACGTTGGTATAAATTTCATGGCATTGGATAGGTGTCAAAATTTCTAAAAATATATACATATGCGAAGAAATATTGATTAAACATCTTTCAGCGGACATTTTAATGATTATTTGTATTTTTTTGGTTCAAAAGAGAACGTTGGTATTAATTTCATGGCATTGGATAGGTGTCAAAATTTCTAAAAATATATACATATGCGAAGAAATATTGATTAAACATCTTTCAGCGGACATTTTAATGATTATTTGTATTTTTTTGGTTCAAAAGAGAACGTTGGTATTAATTTCATGGCATTGGATAGGTGTCAAAATTTCTAAAAATATATACATATGCGAAGAAATATTGATTAAACATCTTTCAGCGGACATTTTAATGATTATTTGTATTTTTTTGGTTCAAAAGAGAACGTTGGTATTAATTTCATGGCATTGGATAGGTGTCAAAATTTCTAAAAATATATACATATGCGAAGAAATATTGATTAAACATCTTTCAGCGGACATTTTAATGATTATTTGTATTTTTTTGGTTCAAAAAAGAACGTTGGTATTAATTTCATGGCATTGGATAGGTGTCAAAATTTCTAAAAATATATACATATGCGAAGAAATATTGATTAAACATCTTTCAGCGGACATTTTAATGATTATTTGTATTTTTTTGGTTCAAAAGAGAACGTTGGTATTAATTTCATGGCATTGGATAGGTGTCAAAATTTCTAAAAATATATACATATGCGAAGAAATATTGATTAAACATCTTTCAGCGGACATTTTAATGATTATTTGTATTTTTTTGGTTCAAAAGAGAACGTTGGTATTAATTTCATGGCATTGGATAGGTGTCAAAATTTCTAAAAATATATACATATGCGAAGAAATATTGATTAAACATCTTTCAGCGGACATTTTAATGATTATTTGTATTTTTTTGGTTCAAAGGAGAACGCTGGTATTAATTTCATGGCATTGGATAGGTGTCAAAATTTCTAAAAATATATACATATGCGAAGAAATATTGATTAAACATCTTTCAGCGGACATTTTAATGATTATTTGTATTTTTTTGGTTCAAAAGAGAACGTTGGTATTAATTTCATGGCATTGGATAGGTGTCAAAATTTCAAAAAATATATACATATAAAGAAAAATATTTATTAAACATCTTTAAATAAAATTTTAATTTGTCCGTTTTACCCTAGGTTATTAGCACAGGTGTCGCTGAAATCAATACTGATGCAAATATGATATAAGTAGGGTTGAGAGTATTCTTTTTTGGCCCACTTTTAAGGTACACTATTGTCTATTTCAGTTATACACAACGTTATCCTTTGCTTTCAAGTTTATAGTATAAACTGCACTAGAGGGATTCATTTGACGGACACTTTAATAATTTTTTATATTTTTTTGGTTAACAAGAAAACTTTGGTGTAAATTTCAAGTCATTGGAAAGGTGTCAAAATTTTAAAAAATATATTGATATGCTGAAAAATATTTATTAAACAACTTTAAAAAAAATTAAAATTTGTCCGTCTCACCCTAGATTATTAGCACAGGTGTCGCTGAAATCGATAATGATGCAAATATGATACAAGTAGGGTTTGGAATATTCTTTTCGGCCCACTTTTTAGTTACTCTATTGTCTATTTCAGTTATAAGGCGCTCTCCTTTGCTTTCAAATTAATATTATATACTGCATTTGAGGGAGTCATTTGGCGGACACTTTAATGATTTTTTATATTTTTTTGTTTCAAAAGAGAACGTTGGAATTAATTTCATGGCATTGGATAGGTGTCAAAATTTCAAAAAATATATACATATAATGAAAAATATTTATTAAACATCTTTAAATAATATTTAAATTTGTCCGTTTTACCCCAGATTATTAGCACAGGTGTCGCTTAAATCGATAATGATGCAAATATGATATAAGTAGGGTTTGGAATATTCTTTTTGGCCCACTTCTTAGGTACTCTATTGTCTATTTCAGTTGCTCTCCTTTGCTTTCAAATTAATATTATATACTGCATTTGAGGGAGTCATTTGGCGGACAATTTAATGACTTTTTATATTTTTTTTTGTTCAAAAGTGAGCGTTGGAATTAATTTCATGGCATTGGATAGGTGTCAAAATTTCAAAAAATATATACATATAATGAAAAATATTTATTAAACATCTTTAAAAATTTTTTTAATTTGTCCGTTTCACCCCGGATTTTTAGCACAGGTGTAGCTGAAATCAATAGTGATGCAAATTTGATATGAGTAGGGTTGAGAGTATTCTTTTTTGGCCCACTTTTAAGATACACTATTGCCTATTTCAGTTATAAGCAACGTTATCCTTTGCTTTCAAATTTATATTATAAACTGCACTTGAGGGAGTCATTTGGCGGACACTTTAATGATTTTTTATATTTTTTTGTTTCAAAAGAGAACGTTGGAATTAATTTCATGGCATTGGATAGGTGTCAAAATTTCAAAAAATATATACATATAATGAAAAATATTTATTAAACATCTTTAAATAAAATTTTAATTTGTCCGTTTTACCCCAGATTATTAGCACAGGTGTCGTTGAAGTCGATAATGATGCAAATATGATATAAGTAGGGTTTGGAATATTCTTTTTGGCCCACTTCTTAGGTACTCTATTGTCTATTTCAGTTGCTCTCCTTTGCTTTCAAATTAATATTATATACTGCATTTGAGGGAGTCATTTAGCGGACACATTGATGATTTTTTATATTTTTGGGGTTCAAAAGAGAACTTTGGTGTTAATTTCAAGACTTAGGAAAGGTGTCAAAATTTAAAATATATACTCATATGCTGATAAATATTTACTAAACAGCTTTAAAAAAATTTAAATTTGTCCGTCTCACCCTAGATTATTAGCAGAGGTGTCGCTTAAATCAATAATGATGCAAATATGATATAAGTGGGTTAAGAGTATTCTTTTTTGGCCCACTTTTCAGTTATACTATTGTCTATTTCAGTTATAAGCAACGCTTTTGTTTTCAAATTTATATTATAAACTGCATTTGAGGGATTCATTTGACGGACACTTTAATGATTTTTTATATTTTTTTGGTTTGCAAGAACACTTTGGTATTAATTTCAAGTCATTAGAAAGGTGTAAAAAATTTTTAAAAATATATTCATATGCTAAAATATATATATTAAACAACTTTTAAAAAATTTTAATTTGTCCGTCTCACCCTAGATTATTAGCACAGGTGTCGCTGAAATCAATAGGGATGCAAATATGATATGAGTAGGGTTGAGAGTATTCTTTTCTGGCCCACTTTTAAGGAACACTATTGTCTATATCAGTTATAAGCAACGTTCTCCTTTGCTTTGAAATTTAAATTATAAACTGCATTTGAGGGAGTGATTTGACGGACACTTTAATAATTTTTTAAATATTTTTGGTTTACAAGAGAACTTTGGTGTTAATTTCAAGACTTAGGAAAGGTGTCAAAATTTCAAAAAATATACTCATATGCTGATAAATATTTATTAAACAGCTTTAAAAAAATTTAAATTTTTACGTCTCACCCTAGATTATTAGCACAGGTGTCGCTTAAATCGATAATGATGCAAATATGATATAAGTAGGGTTTGGAATATTCTTTTTGGCCCACTTTTTAGGTACTCTATTGTCTATTTCAGTTATAAGACTCTCTCCTTTGCTTTCAAATTAATATTATATACCGCACTTGAGGGAGTCACTTGGCGGACACTTTAATAATTTTTTATACTTTTTTGGTTCAAAAGAGAACGTTGGAATTAATTTCATGGCATTGGATAGGTGTCAAAATTTCAAAAAATATATACATAGAATGAAAAATATTTATTAAACATCTTTAAATAAAATTTAAATTTGTCCGTTTTACCCTAGATTATTAGCACAGGTGTCGCTTAAATCGATAATGATGCAAATATGATGTAAGTAGGGTTTGGAATATTCTTTTTGGCCCACTTTTTAGGTACTCTATTGTCTATTTCAGTTATAAGACTCTCTCCTTTGCTTTGAAATTTATATTATAAACTGCATTTGAGGGAGTCATTTGACGGACACTTTAATAATTTTTTATATTGTTTTGGTTTACAAGAGAACTTTGGTGTTAATTTCAATACTTAGGAAAGGTGTCAAAATTTAAAAAATATACTCATATGCTGATAAATATTTATTAAACAGCTTTAAAAAAATTTAAATTTGTCCGTCTCACCCTAGATTATAAGCACAGGTGTCGCTTAAATCGATAATGATGCAAATATGATATAAGTAAGGTTTGGAATATTCTTTTTGGCCTACTTTTTATGTAGTCTATTGTCTATTTCAGTTATAAGACGCTCTCCTTTGCTTTCAAATTAATATTATATACTGCATTTGAGGAACTCATTTGGCGGACACTTTGATGATTTTTTATATTTTTTTGGTTCAAAAGAGAACGTTGGAATTAATTTCATGGCATTGGATAGGTGTCAAAATTTCAAAAAATATATACATATAATGAAAAATATTTATTAAACATCTTTAAATAAAATTTTAATTTGTCCGTTTTACCCTAGATTATTAGCACAGTTGTCGCTTAAATCGATAATGATGCAAATATGATATAAGTAGGGTTTGGAATATTCTTTTTGGCCCATTTTTTATGTACTCTATTGTCTATTTCAGTTGCTCTCCTTTGCTTTCAAATTAATATTATATACTGCATTTGAGGGAGTCATTTAGCGGACACTTTAATGATTTTTTATATTTTTTTGGTTCAAGAGAGAACGTTGGAATTAATTTCATGGCATTGGATAGGTGTCAAAATTTCAAAAAATATATACATATAAGGAAAAATATTTATTAAACATCTCTAAATAAAATTTTAATTTGTCCTTTTTTCCCTTGATTATTAGCATAGGTGTCGCTGAAATCAATAATGATGCATATATGATAAGAGTGGGGTTGAGAGTATTCTTTTTTGGCCCACTTTTGAGTTATACTATTGTCTATTTCAGTTATAAGCAACGTTTTTGCTTTCAAATTTATATTATAAACTGTATTTGAGGGATTCATTTGACGGACACTTAAATGATTTTTTATATATTTTTGGTTTACAAGAGCATTTTGGTATTAATTTCAAGTCATTGGAAAGGTGTAAAAAATTTTTGAAAATATATTCATATGCTGAAAAATATTTATTAAAGAAATTTAAAAAAAATTTAATTTGTCCGTCTCACCCTAGATTATTAGCACAGGTCTCGCTGAAATCAATAGTGATGCAAATATGATATGAGTAGGGTTGAGAGTATTCGTTTTTGGCCCACTTTTAAGGTACACTATTGTCTATATCAGTTATAAGCAACGTTCTCCTTTGCTTTCAAATTTATATTATAAACTGCATTTGAGGGAGTCATATGACGGACACTTTAATGATTTTTTATATTTTTATGGTTTACTAGACCTTTTTGGTATTAATTTCTAGTCATTGGAAAGGTGTCAAAATTTAAAAAAAAAAATATTGATATGCTGAAAAATATTTATTTAACAACTTTAAAAAAATTTAATTTGTCCGTCTCACCCTAGATTATTAGCACAGGTGTCGCTGAAATCAATAGTGATGCAAATATGATATGAGTAGGGTTGAGAGTATTCTTTTTTGGCCCACTTTTAAGGTACACTTTTGTACACTATTATATTGTCAGTTGTGTAAATATGTACAAATACAATTTTGTACTTTTTCTATATAAGACCCTTATTATTTCTAAACTTTTTGTAAGATCGTTTTAAGATTGATATCTTCTATTTAGTGAAAAAATAAATCGAAAAGATTGCCTCACTTGTCTTTTTCTAGAAGAAATTCAGTTCTCTCCCTTATATCACTCCCATCTGCCTTAAAAAAACTGAGGAAAAGCATACAGAGCTCAGAAGGGCGAGTTTTTAAGTTTCATGGGATAACAAAGCTAGACACTAAAATCCCCTAATTTTCAATTCTTTTGAATGCATGAAGTGTAACAAAAAAAAAAAAAAATGATATAATATTAAACTTGGAAAAATTCATAATTGTAATTTAAGATATAGTAAGAAAAAGTTTTATTTATTTATTTTTTATTTATTTATTTTTTTTTAATGTTTAAGAGGTCAAAAGTTTTGACTAACGAAGGAGAACTAACACATTTTCAAAGAATGTTCTACGTAAACTTTTGTAAAATAAAACGAAATTTTAGCTTTGTGGAAAGTTAAATTTTTCTAAAATTATATTTTTACTGTAAAAGTCAAAGCAAAAACAAGAAGAGGGTACTTTATTTTATAACCGCCAACCGAATTTTTGAGTTTATGACTTCCAATGTTCAACTCTCGAAGGACTTTTTGATGGATTTGGGTTACATGGAGAGGAAAACCTCTCAATTTTAGCCTGACAGCAAAGGGAATCTAACTCAGGATTCATCTACCAATGTGGACTTTTTACATCAGCACAGTGATTGGTGCGAGTCAGGTGCAAATTCGTATCAACCAGCCATCCCTGCGATTCGAACCCGGATCACCTTATTAGGAGGTAAGCGCTTTATCCTTTGAGGCCACCATGGCTCATAGGAGAGTAAGTGGATTTTCTTACGCTTGCATTAGAAGGGGTTTTAATTTTCTTATTAGTAAGCTGTTAGTGTTTGAAATAATAGTATTAAACAGCGCCAATCAGGACATTTATAACATTTTCCCTCCAAATTATGGAAAAGTTCAATTTGAATGAGATAAAAATATCAGACGTTCATTAATCACAATAGTTATAATTGGAATTTTTTTTAAATGATTAGAATCAGGAAATAAAAATAAGGAAATCCCGAATCAAGTTTCCAAAATATAAGCTATTGTATGTAAGCTCCAAAGCGTAAACTTTAGCCTTTGGGGGGGGGAGCCAATTTTCCCCAATTAGCGAAAGAATTTTTATTCTTTAGTTGGTGAAACGCCTTTACTGACAGGCTGATGAGGTTCGCTCTAGTTGTTTTTAGATCAACTTGACTAGATCTTTCACTAATTTTTCCTGTGGGCCAATTATCACTTCGAATTTTCTCTCTCTCACTTTTTATTTCATTTGAATTAGTTGAGCTTTTTAAAATGCGAGATTTTGTGCCTGATGAACTACTCATTAATAGTATAAAATCTTTTATGCTTTTCTATATAGTTTAATTACATTGGATTTGTTATTATTTTCAATACTCTTGAGTTATTTTATGATACCAGACTCAATAATTTTTAGAGGAAGGATTTAAAAAAAAATAAACAAACAAAAAGACTTTTCACTATTTTAACATTTATCAAATGTCAGAAGAAATCTTACTCGATTGTAATTTATCTCTTTATCATGTGTCATAAAAGTTATTGAAATAAAATGTTCGATGATCTCAAATTTGTTAAATATGACGAATATAGGGACAAGGTGTTTGTTGGGTGCGAGGAGGAATGGGGTTGCTTACGGGGTAAGGACCCTCTGTTAGGATGCAGGTTGTTTTTCTAGCAATACTTCACCACCTCGATGGAGGTAACCGTTGCCTCCGGAACAGGTTTACATGGGGGCCTAAGAGAGCTGGTCTTCTGGTTTGTATAGCAAAAATTTATAGTCTGGAGTTTTAATAATTTCCGAGGAAAAATTGGGAAAGTTTATCTTTGGTGTTGAGTCAAAACAATGTAAAATTAACAATTGCAAATTATTTATTATAGTGAAATTTATTCATCGAAATTACACAACTTTTTCAGCTCTGCACAGGTAAAAGGCTTTCAATGTTCCAAAAGAATATAATCTTTTAGAATCTTCGGAACATCAAGCTGGTCAACACCACACGGAGGTTGAAGGCATGTTGCCGACGAACGGAACACCTTGAAAGATGGGCCAGAGATCTTGGTCCTCTGGGTGAGATGACACATGCTGCATTTAAGACATTTAGATCACTCTCATAAAATGTTATGAAACTCAACTCCTCACAACAGGAATGGTTCTGTTATACTATTCCACAATAACTTCAGTTAATGTATTTGGATTTTGCTAGAAAAAACAAGTGCAGAGTATGTTGCGGAGTAGTATCTATAGTCTCTGTTATTGACACAGACCTACTGTAACAGGGAGAAAATAAAATTTAAAATTACTAAAGTATAAGGGTAGGTGCAATATAATGATAAACCACAGTTGTTCAAAATCGACATTTTCGCATCAAACTGTCCATTAGCGTAATTTCTAGATAAATACTTTTCAAATTTTTCGAATTTCCACCTGATAACAGCACAATTTGAAAGTGTGGCTTATCATTATTTTCCAGCTTTTTAAGTACAAAGAATATTATTAATAAATATAACTATTTAATATAAAAAATATTATTAATGAATATAATGGATATAATTAATGAAGAGAATGTATATAATAACAATTTTTAGTTTTGTGACTGTAACTTTGTTTCTGCCAGAACGTGGTCAAAATTTTAAATCGTGATGAAAAAAGATAGGGGCCCGTTCAGATATTGTGTAAGCATCTAATGGTTGAGGGGTCTTATTATTTGCTTCCTTTTCCTGGCAAAGTTAGAGAATTGGTATAAGTAATGTTTATGTTAGACTTGTAAATCCCCTTATATATTCTATTTTCTTTTCAAAAGCAAAATAAAAAAATTAAGCAAAAAATTAAAAATTTTCCTGATTTGCTCAAAGAAGACTCCTTAAGCTCTTTTTCATAAGTGATGCAATTTTCACGAATTTTAAAATAAATTTTACTCAAATTAATTAAAATTTCAAGAATAAGGCTTTTTCCAGGTTTTATTTATTTTACTATAATACAACTACAACTGCAGTTGATTTTAATTACAATTTTATTGGCACTGCAATTGCATGATACTTACTAATTATATTCAAGCATCAATTTTAAATAATTTTGAAAGTTATGATTTTAGGGCTGCAGGTCTGTGGCGGCACGAATTTCCGCGATGAAGCGAAATTGTCGTCTATTAATCTAAAATCCGCGAATTTTTCAATATGTTTCGATTTGCGCTAAAATTACTTACAATTAGAATGTTTTTCATTTTAATTTAACAGAATTTTTAACATTCCTATAAAGCCTCAAATTAAACATGTAAAATTGATTGGACATTTGGGGGAGTGAATCAGTTGAAATATTACAGAAAAATAGTTCAGATATAAGAGATAAACTCTATTTTGTCAATGAAGGTGGCCTTCCTTTACTTAGGGAGGATGATAGATTGATTAGGATTACCTCCCCGAAGTCAGTAAAAATACAAAAGAAATAGGAATCACAAAAGAAAAAAAAATTTAGAAGTCAAATCTTTGACAGAAAAATTGTTATACAAGCTATTGCACTGAGGAACGCTCTATCCCCTGAGCCATCGCTGTTCTATATTACATATTTGTCTCTGAGCCAAGGGCTTTTTTGTGAAAGAATTATTGTATTTAATCAAATAATTTAAAAGATAAGACGCGAATCAGGGCATATTAGGGTAAGAAAAATTTGGAACACTATAGCGGTTAAACTATAAAACCAACTTATCAGAACTTTGTCTACCTCCTTTATTGGGAGGATAAATCTGAATATGTTGGAAAAAAAGTAAGTTTCTTAAAAAAAGTGCGTTCTCTATCGTCCAAAAAAGTATATTCCGCCACGGTTAAAATTATAATACCAATTATAAAAATTTCTTTCAATGTAACCCAAATGCGGGTTAGTTAACATCAAAAAGTCCTCCACGAAAGCAAATTTCTCTCTCTAGTTAATCCAGAAGTTCCCTTGTCTTTTGTATTGAATTCAAAATGACAAGGCTAAGGAAATGAACATGAGTAGTCGTAAATCCAAAAATTGGGTCGGCTATCCAACGACGGTTATAAAATAAAATATTGTAAGTTAAGAGAATCACTTGTTTCATTTCATTTATTTTAAAGTGTTACTTTTTTTTAAAAAATTTGAAAAAAACTTATTTAAAAAAAAAAAAAAAAAAAAAAAAAAGAGAGAGAGAGAACGAAGAAATCACAATACTCGTAAATTTGCTTTCGCACCGAACGCTTTGCATTTAGATTAAATCAATATTTTCAAGAATGCTTTGCTTTTAGATTGAAATCAATATTTTAAAATTTTTAATTGAAAAAAAAGAGCACTATTCATTCATAAATATGTGCAAAGAGTATTTACCCACAAGAATCCCAGACATCAGATCCGTACGGCTAAAAAATACATTTTTATTATTGAACCTTAAGATATCAGGGATTGAAGCCAAACTATACGAGTGAAAATATAATTGCTTCCTTCCACCCAAAAGGAAACAACAGATTCCGTTAAATCAAATCTTGAGGTGTGACTGGAGTCTTTAGGAAACCGTTTCATGAAATAGTTTTGACAAAAAAGAACCACGTTTTTCTACGTGCTATTCAAAGCAACAAAATGTGTTTTTATAACCATCGTTGAACCCCAACTCTCCCATGTTCAACTCAGATTGTGAACCCAATTCAGAAGACAAGCATTTAGGACAACTTTGCTTTCCTGCTGGAGGACTTATGGATGAAACTAACCTGCATTTGCGTTAAATGGAGAGGAAAACCTCCTGCGGTTAGTCTGATGGCAACCCATGATCCGTCTACCACTGAAAGTATTTTACATCAGCACTGTGGTCGGTGCGAATCGGGTGCGGAATTCGTATCACCACACCATCTCTGGGGTTCGAACTCAGGTCATCTCATTGTTTGGATGGATTGTAAGTTATTATAGCTTCGTGTGGATCGTTTTATGTTAATTTCCTTTGATAATTCAGTGGTAAAAAATATATGAAGTTATAATAAAGCAATTTTTGTTTTGAATCTTTATTTTCTAAACTACTAAATAATGTCGAAACTCTTTGTATCATAAAAATCTCCAGGTATGTCAACTAAAGTTGGTTAAATACCATTTTATTTTTCTATCAGTTACAGAAGCAAAATACTAATAGTATCAGATACATAATAACATTCTTAATTTAGGAGACGCGGTGGCTCAGGGGGTAGAGAGTACGTTTTTCATGATGCGAACCGGATTCGAATTAAAGAGATGGCTGGTTGATGCGAATTCTGCATTCGGCTCTCACCGACCACTGTGATGACGTAAAATATTCGCAGTGGTAGACGGAATATAGGTTAGAGTCCCCTTGCAGTCAGGCTAACAGTGGGTGGTTTTCCTGTCCATGTAACACAAATACGGGATAGTTTCATCATAAAGTCTTCCAGGAAGGCAAATTTTTCCCACCAGGAGTTCCCTTGTCTTCTCGACAGGGTTCAAAATTACAAGGCTATGACATTAACCCAAAAAATTGTTCAAATATGCTGAAGGATGATAATAAAATAATATAAAACAAAAAATCTTAATTTAGATCTAAGTTAATGGCGAAAAAAACATTAAGTTAAACTTATAAATTTATAAAGCTTATATTGAATTTTATAAATTGGCATAAATTGCAAACTAAAAAATAATTTTAGTCTTAAAATAAAACGGTGGCGCATGAAAATTACAAAATACTTTAATATGTCTTAATTATCATTATTTTCAATAAATTTATAAAAAAAACATAAATCCACAAATTCGTAAAGTAGTTATTTAACCAACAAATTCATATATTAATCATTGTTGAAAAACAAACTGATGGAAAAACCGAACAAAACAGTTTTTGCTCATTTCCCCAAAATTTAACAATAAATATATACTGAAAAAAAGAAAAAAAATACAAGAAAACTCACTAATGATTATGATTAATATGTCAGGAGATAGATAGGTCAATGCTATCAAAAGACGAAGTAAATGAAAAAATGGATAAAATTACTATTAGTTTATCAAGAAGGGGGGGGGGAATTTTAGACTTACAAACGCCGATTTCAGTTTCCCAATGTGACTTAATCAAGAACAATATCGGCAGTTCTACAACTGAAGATTTAAAATGAAAATTAAAACTAAAATGTTTCTTCCAATTGTAGAGTTGCTGCATCTCATTTTTCCTTCCATAAAATTGAGATAATTTAAAACTCGCCAATAAAGGGATTCTACTGGTGAAAATCGGCGATTTCGATTCCTTATTTATCCATATTTAAACTTAAGTTCACTAGCTTTCCGAAACACTTTTGTTTTGAGAATTTGAAACCCTATTTGTTTGAATATATTAGACAATAAACATAAATAAAGTTCGAATAATGATTTGTTATCAGAATTTTTCTCGCTTCTTCTGAAACGTTGATTTTGAGAAAATTTCTTTACGCTGACACGCATTACAAAAAAGTTTGTTATAGAATTCTTTGAAATTTTGAATGTCGATGTTAGTAGAATTGTTTGAATAATGTTAGTGATGTTTTAAACTAAGGTCTAAGCTTGAATTTGCTTATCAAGCTTTTAAGTAAGGTTTTTACGCCACCTGCACATTGGCGACAGTCTGGGAATGAGGATGATCCTAAGATTCGCAATTTTGATACTCTGCAGAGAGGATGACTCCCCTGCTTTGGTAGCCCGCACGAGCACTTTATGATAGAACAGTTTAGAGATACCACGCACCCTCGGTCCCTACGCAGGTTGACTGACCGGTGATGTTTGACTTCGGTGTTCTACTAGGAACCGTGTCCACTGCGAGACGCAAAATATTGGATGAATCGGGAAAAGGATATGCATTTATGCATTGGTTAAAAATAATCTAATTCAACAAAGAATGTTTCTCTGATAACCATTCTCAACATTTTTTTTTTTTCATTTTTATTTCAACGAAAACCTCAATTTAACGCATTTATATTCACCTTATGCATTAGCATTAAAACATGCCGGTTCAAAACCCATAAATTCAACTTACTATCTGACATAAAATTAAATTTTAAGACCAGTATTAATAAAAACAAACTATGATAAAAATAATAAAATTTTATTATTTTTCATAGTTTATTAAATATATATGACTAAATATTTTTTATTATAACCGTCGTTGAGCAGCCGACACAATTTTTAGGTTTACAACAGGGCTCGAAAAAAACTCAGAAATTTTACTCGTCCCCGAGGACGGCTTGTCCAACAATGTACCCGTCCTCCTTTGAAACTAGCCCGTCTCTTCTAAATAAATATCACCGAAGTCAAGCATCACTGGCTGCGGTCAGTGTGCGGGTGGGTGACCACTTGGATCAGTCTGCGTAGGGACCGAGGGTGTGCGGTATTGGTCCTCGTTAAACTGTTCTACCGTAAAGTGCTCGACTTCGCGTGCAGGTCGTTGGGCTACCGAAGCAGGGGTGCCATCCCCTCTGCAGAGGATCAAAATTGTGATGGCATGTCTTCGGATCATCCTCAGGGATGTTTCCCAGACCGTCGCCAATAGCCCATTGTGCAGCTCTAGTGCGACGTAAATTAACTACATCTACATCTACATCCTAAATAAATAAAAATATAATTTTCTTTTATTTATTACAAACATTTAAATAAATTGCACAGTGAATTAGTAGTTACTGGGATTACAAATACTAGGATAACATTATACAGTAATAAAAGAAATACTAGGATACTAATAGTAACCTAGTATTTCTTTTATAAAATAATTTAAATGACAAAGGTCAAGTTATTTGGAATATCAATTTACTTAAGAGTACTGCGTTTTTTAAATGAATCAAATATGACGTTTGCCAGTTCCACAATCAGGCCAATGATTTGCAGAGGTTTCTGCACAGAAATCTGAAAGGGGTTTTCCATTTAGATAGATGCTCATTATTGCGTTTAACGCTTCTTGTTTAAGACCAGTACGTAATGTTTTTTTTTTTTTTTTGTAAGTTCATTGCTGAAAAGACCCTTTAAACCGCTGCACTACACCCAGACAGAGAAAACATCAATTCCACCATTGATGTATTTCTAGATTGGAGATTCATTTTAGAAGTGAGGCGCTAGACTCTTGTAAGATAACAAAAATTTAAAATGTAGTACGAACATAAACAGGAAAATGGCCGTCCGCGCGGACGTCGGATTCGAGAAATTCATTGTTCGCGGGGAATTTTTGACCGCCGAGGACGGGCGGTTTTTCGAACCTTGGTTTACAACCACTGATCTTCAACTCAAATAGCCTCTTAATTTTGAACCCTATCTAGAAGACAAGGGAACTCCTGGATCAAGTATTGGAAGAAATTTGTTTGACGGAACTAACTCGTATTTGTATTACATGGAGAGAAAGACCAAGAGAACCTCCCACAGTAGGCCTGACTGCAAGGGGACTCTAACCCATGATCCGTCTACCACTGAGGATATATGACGTTAGTACTGTGGTCGATGCAAGCCGGATGCGTATCGACCAGCCATGGCTGGGGTCGAACCCCGGTTCACCTCATTGGAAGGCGAACGCTCTATCTCCTGAGCCATCGCTGCTCAGAGACTAAATATTTTATATCCGCCGTTGAACAGCCGACTGTTCAATGCCTTGTAATTTTGAACAAATACAGACTCATGGATCAGAACCCCCAGAGGTTGTGGGGAAACGGAGGACTTTGTGACTCGACAGATTTAACGTGCATCAGTTCAAACCCCGCCAGCCGAAGACACCCCGTGTAGTAAATAGTGTCCGATGCACGTTAAATCTGTCGAGTCACAAAGTCCTCCATGTTCCCAGAACAAATTAATACCTCCGGATTGAAGATTGATCGTTCTATTATTCAAGTCAAAATTACGATCTGTGGATGAATGAATGGATGAATGATTGGGTCAGCCCAATACACAGGTGTGACGTATGGGTCTGGTAGAAGTTGAATTCTTGGCCATAGATGGCGCCACTCGAAAACAAGAACAATCGCACCCCGCTGCCTTAACAGGCATGCGAGAGAGAGAGTAGGAATGTTTTGATATCATGACCATGTTAATAACTAATGAGCCAGAAACAGCTATATTGCTCAGATTCAAAATATTTATTTTTTTCCCAAAAACATTTTGCTTTCACAGTTATGAATACAAATAGACTGACTGAACATTTGTCACATTAATCATTTAAAGCTTATTACTAAATCTTTTTTTTTTTCAAATGTAATATGAAAATACTCAATAATATATTTCAAATTTTTAAACTTGAAAACTCTTAGTTGATATGTTTTGTAATATACCGCATTTCCTGTATTTCTCACTTACTGTCAAAAAAAAGCACTTTCTTTAGATTTCGTATTTGAGCTAATATATCAAATAATATCTAAATATTTTATTTTAACCATCGTTGAACAGCCGACCCAATTTTCGGGTTTACGACTACTAATCTTCAACTCAAATAGCCGCTTAATTTTGAACCCAATCCAGAAGACAAGGGAACTCCTGGATTAAGTATTGGGAGACGTTTGTCTTCGTGGAGGTCTTTTTGATGGAACTAACCCGCATTTGCGTTACAGGAGAGGAAAACTACGAAAACCTCCCACAGTTAGTCTGACGGCTAGGGGACCTATGCCATGATTCGTCTAACACTGATGATATTTTACGTCAGCACTATAGTTAGTACGAGCCTGGGGCGGAATTTGTATCTTAATATTCAGCGTGTTCGTAGCAGCAAAGGTTTGAATCCCAGCGAAGGCTCGGCGATACGAATTCTGCATCCGGCTTACACCGACCACAGTGCTGACGTGAAATATCCTTAGTGGTAGACGGTTCACCTTGTGGTCAGACTAACCGTTGGAGGTTCTTCCTCTCCACGTAAAGCAAATGCGGGTTAGTTAAATCAAAAGGCAAATTTCTCTCTGTACTTGATCTCCTGGATTGGGTTCAACGACGGTTATAAAATTAAAAAGAGTTTGAATGAACTCAAACAACTAACTGCTAAGTGTCTGAAAACCTCCATGTTTGAAGAATCCTTTTTATAAAGATAAATTCCCCTAGTATCAAAAGATCGCCTTAGTTGAGAATTTATTGCTTACAAATTATTCTACAAGAAATACCTTTTTTTAAATAGTTCAAAACATTTTAAAAAGTAAAGCGGTGCCAATTGTTCTGACTATTTTTTTATAATTTAGTAAAACAAATTGAAAAACTAACTAATGAATAATCTATATATGCTTAAGAGGAGAGATCTATGTTAGTATAAAAACTTCATTTGTTTCAAAAATAAAGAAGGTGGGAAAGTGTATATGTTTCTAGCAAGTAGGCACTCATTCTTAAGATTCACCAGACATCACATATAAAAATAAAACTTCTCGTCTGGTGAATCTTGAGAATGGGCGCCACTATTTGAACGCTCAAAGCATGTAGACTATTACCACTTTTTTATCTTTTTAACAAATGAAGTTTTTATATTATCAAGTATTACAGAAATGTGATTAATTTTTCATCGTTTTCAAAATTCTCCACGAGTTAATTGGAACAAAGTAGTGCTTTATATGAGTAATTATTCTGTATCTAACACGAGTTAACAATGCATCTAAAATAACTTTATATCAAATTTACTGAAGCAAGAATTATACATGGAAAACAGTACTAGAGAAATTCTGTCCATTAAACAGAGCGAGTTCTGCTGCATTAGCTCAAGATTTATTTTCATAAACAATTATATGGTTTAACATGAAATAAACATAAATAATCTAGAGAGTAATTTAAAGAAGCAAATTTAAACATTTTTTTAATAGAAGATATGTTACTATAACAAAAATATTTATAGAACAAAATTGTAATTTTAATGAATTTCAATTCTAAAGTGTCGAAAGAAGGAAAAATAATCAAGTTCCAAAGGGTAGAACTAAATGTCCTAAGATTACCTTAATTTCAAAACAATAAACACAATGATTGAAAAATATTAAAATGCTAAATGAAGCTATTACGGATAAAACTGAGATTTTATTTCTAAACTCTTTATTTTGAAAGTATAATTAGAGTTTTGGTAATACTTTAATAAAATTTCTGATTTAATTTTCGGCATACAATATATTTATTCTTTACACCTGGAAACCTATTGTTTTAGGTATTATAAAGCCCTCTGCCGCTTACCAACCCAGATGGTTACTTCGCAATAATTGTTGTTTATTGGCAAAAAAAAACAAACAGTTTTTCTACTAAAGTTAAAATTGATCCGTGATGGCTCAGGTATAGAGCGTTCGCCTTCCAATGAGTTGAACCCTACCGATGGCTGGTCGAAATGAATTCGGCTTGCACCGACCGACATGTAATATCTTCAGTGATTAGAGTCCCGTCGGGCTAACCGTTGGAGGTTCTTCCTCTCCTTGTAACGCAAAATGCGGATCCATAAAAAAAAACAAATTTCTCCCAATACTTGAAGATCTTCTAGATAATGAAAAGGCTACAGAGTTGAACATCAGTAATCGTAAACTCAAAAACAGCTGTTCAACAACGGTTATAAAAGTTATTCACTTAACATATATACAATAAAAGGAATTCTGTTTGCTTTTGAGTCCAAATATTATTATCTATTAGTATTATAAATATTTAAAACTATTGGTGAACAGTAATTTTTTTAAGTAAATATATTTTAAATAACATTTATATTGTTATAACATTATAATTTGATGAGTTCACAACCGTAATTTAATATATCCCCCCGTACTAAAAGGGCGGATATATTAAATACTATTTTTGCTTGCATTTCATTGTGCATGAAGCTGATCGTTAAGTTCTAAACCTTTTAACTGATCACTTTAACTGTTATTTATAATAGGAAAATAAAGTTATTTGCACAAAAATGGTAATTGTAAAACGGTTTTTTTAACCACCTTTCTAAATATCTTTATCTTAAAATATAGCACAGAATTTACCTTATAATAATAATTAAAAAAAACAATTCTCACAGTTCTAAACTCTTGAATTAAAAGCGCAATAATAGCAGTACAGGAAAATAAAATTAAATTAGGGTTAGTTAACTCTATATGTACGGTTGGGTACGCTACAACTCGCCCCTCCCTTTAATTCTTCCTTTCTTTGTTAAAATGTATTAGAAGATTTAATCAATATGAAGGATATTAATGTATTTTTAGAGAAATAACAATACAATACCGTTTTCTAATAGAGTAAAATGCAGAATAAACCAATAATAAATAAAAAGAGAAAATTTTTCTTCTCCTCCCCAACCCCTGTAGTGGTTGAAGGGAGAAGAAATATTTCTGCTGCATGCCCCTAAATGTTGATTTTTTCCTTTATACACAGTAACTACATCAAACCTTGGGGGACTGATTTACATTATGAATACGGAAGCTAGCCTTCTTCCCCTCTGTATAGTTTGTCTAAAGTAAGAACTTCCCTAGCCATTTGTCTGGGCCAGTGGCGGTGACTATGGTAACGAGGTATTTCAAGTAGGAGTGTGGGGGAGAGAATCTTCGGTCTATAGTGTTATCCCTAGAGTGAAGAGAGACTCTCTGAAATGCGCTATTCTTATTTCCATAACGCAAACACTTTATGGCGGGGGGAGTTCTTACCGTATATATATTCTTTGACTGTATCGACCCTCGATTTCACACAAAGTCATCGGGCTACCAAATTGGATCAAAATTGCGGCATGTCTTCGTATCATCCTCAGGAATGTTTCCCAGATTGTCACCAGTAGCCTGTACAGCAACGTAAATAAAATGCTACTTAAATAAAGTTTTTTTAAAAAGCAAAAAACAATTGAATTAAATTTGAATCAAATTGGTTGAAAACTTTTTTCAAAATATCCTTTGCTGTAAAGAACAAACAGTTCAATCCGAAGTGTACTTAAAAATCAAAAGTGACTTTTCGCTTTTTATTCATAACCTAAATAAATCATTTCTGTAGGTATAAAAATAATTGTCAAATATTTATTACTAGCTGAATACCAGTTCTTCGGACTGAGTGAAAAAAAAAGTTAATCAGCAATAAACTAGTGTTGAACAACATTATGAAATCCTTTACAAAACTGAAAGACATAAACCAATAAAACTAATGAAACTAGAATAATTTCAATTTCTTTTATTTATTCAGGTGGCTTTACGTTATTAGACTAAGCAAAACATCTTTTTAGTAGTTCATCCCATCAAAATAACTGCTTTTATTCTCATTTGGCATGGTACTGTTGCACGAAACCAATTCATGACAGTTAAAATCGCCATTTTTTTTTTTTTTTCCCTTCTTTCTAAAGTGACATTTTTTCTAAAATAACTTTTTTTCTAAAATAACCTTTTTTTCTAAAATAACTTTTTTTTTTCTAATTTAACTTTCCTCTCTAAAATTAAATCATTGTCTTTAGTGTACTCTAAGTGCAACATAAGGATATAGATTTTTGGAAAACATCGTCTGAAAATAAGAGAGAGCCTTGCACAATTATTTTGAATACATTTTTATCAATTTATTTGCTTTGTTAGTATTTTTTGTTTCCTTATTTGACCTTATCCTCATTTGGTGCACAGGTTTGCAAGAATTTTTTCAACATAAAGTCTTTGGAAAAAGAGGTCGTAAATATAGTTTGTCTAAAGTAAGAATTCCATTTGTCTGAACCAGTGGCGGTGACTATGGTAACGAGGTATAACTAGTATAGGGTGATTGTTTAGGAAAGCGGGAGAAAGGGAATCTTCTTTTTCGGTACCCTAGTGTGAGGAGAAGCTACCCACCCTGAAACACACTATTCTTGTTTCCATAGCAGCAGACAGACTTTGTGGTGGGGGGAGTTCTTACAGTATACAAACTATAGAGGAGGTCGCTGCATAGTGAAGGTCTTTTGGTAATTATTAAAACTGTATCAATGTCCAGGGACCTACCAGTGGCGGTGACTATGGTAACGAGGTATAACTAGTATAGGGTGATTGTTTAGGAAAGCGGGAGAAAGGGAATCTTCTTTTTCGGTACCCTAGTGTGAGGAGAAGCTACCCACCCTGAAACACACTATTCTTGCTTCCATAGCAGCAGACAGACTTTGTGGTGGGGGGAGTTCTTACAGTATACAAACTATAGAGGAGGTCGCTGCATAGTGAAGGTCTTTTGGTAATTATTAAAACTGTATCAATGTCCAGGGACCTACCAGTGGCGGTGACTATGGTAACGAGGTATAACTAGTATAGGGTGATTGTTTAGGAAAGCGGGAGAAAGGGAATCTTCTTTTTCGGTACCCTAGTGTGAGGAGAAGCTACCCACCCTGAAACACACTATTCTTGTTTCCATAGCAGCAGACAGACTTTGTGGTGGGGGGAGTTCTTGCAGTATACAAACTATAGAGGAGGTCGCTGCATAGTGAAGGTCTTTTGGTAATTATTAAAACTGTATCAATGTCCAGGGACCTACCAGTGGCGGTGACTATGGTAACGAGGTATAACTAGTATAGGGTGATTGTTTAGGAAAGCGGGAGAAAGGGAATCTTCTTTTTCGGTACCCTAGTGTGAGGAGAAGCTACCCACCCTGAAACACACTATTCTTGTTTCCATAGCAGCAGACAGACTTTGTGGTGGGGGGAGTTCTTGCAGTATACAAACTATAGAGGAGGTCGCTGCATAGTGAAGGTCTTTTGGTAATTATTAAAACTGTATCAATGTCCAGGGACCTACCAGTGGCGGTGACTATGGTAACGAGGTATAACTAGTATAGGGTGATTGTTTAGGAAAGCGGGAGAAAGGGAATCTTCTTTTTCGGTACCCTAGTGTGAGGAGAAGCTACCCACCCTGAAACACACTATTTTTGTTTCCATAGCAGCAGAAAGACTTTGTGGTGGGGGGAGTTCTTACAGTATACAAACTATAGAGGAGGTTGCTGCATAGTGAAGGTCTTTTGGTAATTATTAAAACTGTATCAATACTGAGCAGTTTTAATGCAATACTGTGAAAATAGGTGGAACCTCAAAAGGGATATGTAGAGGAGACATAGTTTTGACTACCATAAATTGGCATCGAGCATGGATAGAGTTAATCTCTACTCTGATCGGATGAATGAGAAATAACATGTTTTGCTTTGTTTAAAGCATAAAACCGTTGAAAAGGGACACAAATATTAATAAATTAAGAAATAATTCAAGCTATTTTAGCTTAATAATTACAAAAATATTTATTTTATCTTTATTAATTCATTAATTAGGTATAAGTATTTCAGTTTTGTGCAAAATTTCGTAGTGTTGATCAGTGCTAATATATTGATAATTTTCTATTTTTTTCAACTCTTTATAAAGAACGACTATTCAATAAGTCATTTTATAAATGTTATAGCAATTTTTATAAAATATTTAATTTTTAAAAACATTTTCAATTTTGCGACAGGTATAGAGCATGTCACATGTTTACCTCATAAGTACTATCAGTAATTATTAACTTAAAAATTAATTTTTCATAGAAAATTTAAAAATATAATTGTCTAGATCAGGGGTGAGCAACCTTTCTAATCAACGAGCCAATAAAAATTTTAAAATTTTTTGGCGGGCCGCACATAAAGTAACACTTATTAATAATTTAAAATTTTTTATTTATAATAAACATTAGAATAAAAAAATATAAAATTAAAAAAAAGTAAAGATTTCTTATACAAATTTTAATGCAAAATAAATACAAACAAGAAAAGAACAATAAAACGAATTTACTTGACATTTTTAATGAGAAATTTGGCACTGCTTTTTCAATACAAGCTGAACAATATCAGCCGGAATTGATGAGGTAGTTACACGTACGCAGCTTTCTAATTGTGCATCACTCAGTCTTGATCGGTGGTCATTTTTGATTAATTTCATGGTTGAAAATAATTGTTCGCAAATATAAGTACTTCTGAACAGAGACATCATTTGCTTTGCATTTTTCGTGAAAAGCGGAAATTTTTCAGGGCTCACATACGATTTATAAAAATTTTCGATGTTTTAAATCGGTATTATTCTGCATGTCAATCACTTCCCTTTGAAAATCTTCGGGAACTGTATCCATATCGATATTAAATGGCGAGGAAAACATTTTCATGGAAACCGCTGTCTTGTTTGGTTTAGTATGTAGTTTAGTAAAATTGTTTCGGTTTAGTATGTACTACCATTTTATTATAATTAATTTTATAACAATACGATGGCAGAAAGTCGATAAAATAAATTCGATTTTAGAAATGCCGCATAAACATGTTTAACGGGCCGCGTGTCCCTGGTCTAGATTATTACATATGGTTATTATTAAATACGTCTATTTATATCAGACGAATGGAAAAGTAAACAATTCGGTCTCATTGTAATGCAAATAAAAAAAATATTCATGGGGATTAGAATAAAAACAAAATAAAGCTAAAAAATTGCTTTTTGAAAAATTAAATATTTGATTAAAATAGTGAAATTGTTATGTTTCCTAAGCGAATCTGCAGATGGCGCCACTAAAATCCAATAAAAATCTCATGAAGCAGCTAAATGACATTAAAATTAGATTATTTTTTCAACCCCGTAATTTAAAATTGTGTTGCATATTTCAGTAGTTACAATACATGTCATTTAATTTTAAAATTGTAGTTTAATAATTAGGGAAAATACGATCAATTATATATAGACAAACATAAAGTGCGTTAATTCACTTAACTAAGAGGGGGGGGGGGAATAATTTAAAAATCTATATTAGAATAATAAAAAGTACTTACAGAAGATATAAAATATTAAAATAAAATATTTTACTTCAAGAGTAAAAAATTGCTAAAGAAAATAAAATCTTGACTGCACACACCTAGTCGTTATGTTACCCAAAACGATTTTATAAATAAACAAGAAAACTTTATAAATAATTAAGATTAAAGAAAATCAATTTTAATTTTTCGGAGTTGGGTATTATAAAAGAAAATATCTGCTTTGTCGATTTTAATTTTAATATAAATAAACTAATTACTTGGATCTCAAATGTTTCTAAAAATATCTTTTTAAATACCATTTTTAATCAAATGAATAGAATTAAAAGAATTTGCAGTAATGTTTATTTATCCAAAAAACAAATAGACAAACTCTTTCAAAATTTGATAAATAAAAAAACAATGGATACCCAACTAAAGTAATTAAATTCTATATAAAATCATTGAGTTAAATGAATGTTACTGTAAATAAATTTTCTAAAAACTTCTTTGTTGATTTATATATTTTTTACCATGAGCAAATCCATTTCGGGCAATTTCGAGGCTTAAAATATGAGCAAAACAAGCACATGTTTTTTTTTCTCTCAAAGAAAAGTTTATTTTTTAAAATCATTAAAATTGAATATCAACCTTATTAATTATAAACTTCTTTAAATTATTCAATATAATATTACCTTGAGTACATCCATTTTCTTGCCCATCCTTGGTAACTAACAAATCAAACGTGCTTCAATACTGCAATAAGAACGCGCTATAAAACAAAATCCCTCTATTTATACTTTTATCTTAATCTGCGTTTCTGTTTTCATATTTCGTAATCTGGAAATCTTATTAAAAATATTTTAAATCATTATTGAAAACTTTCTCGTTCATGTAAGTTCATTTGAAATTGCTTCTCGCTTTCCAGATTTCGTTCTATGTTTTGTTCTGTTTTTTCCTTACATTTTATTTTCTGTTTTTGAGTGATATTTATTACTTAATGCGTTCTATTCTATTTTGTTTCAAAAAAAAAACTTTTCAGTGCTTCTCACACTATTGTATAGATATGTTTTGCTTTGGCTATATTGATACAATAATAGAAAGTACTCCTTTTTGCGGATATAATAGTGTGAGCTGATGAAGAGATTATATACATTTTTTTTCTCCGGATTTTGAATCAAATAATAACAACAAGAAATGCTAACTAAAGGTTTTAACATTTAATATTGATGTTAATTTATCAACAGATATATAAAAATATTTACTTAAAAGTATCTATATAAATATATCGATATATAAGTTAACAAAATTGTAATATAATAATAATAAATGCTGTTGGTAGTTTGAAAACTTTTATAAGTTCACGGACAACTGTCATAGGTTTCCCAATATTCTCAGAGATTTATTTAAAAAAAAGGAGAAAAACAGCTGATTCTGTTTTTGTACTGAATTTGTGCTTTTTTCCAAAAAAAATCGTTCAAGTTCGATAGATTTTTTTTTTTTTTTTCATGACTATTAACTTGAGACCCACATTGAAAATATTTTTAGCAAAAATTTAAAAAACATATTAGAAGACATTATGGAACACCCGGATAGTTTGCGTAAAAAATTAGTTTTTATTTTGTAGTGTTGAAATGAGGGGGATATCTTGTGGGTCAGGAAATACAAAATAAAGCACCAGAAATGTCAACATTATTTTAGTTTTGCTCACAAAATACGTGATTAGCGTTGAAAACCCTTCCTAGAATGAATTAAATAAATTTTGATTTCCATATTACATCCTCAACGAAAATCGTTATATAAATTTATTTATTTTTGTAAATTTACTTTAATTTTATTTCAGAAAAATATTTTTTATTTGTATTGATGTTTTTATAAAAAAAAATTAAAATTTCAACTTAGAACTTGTATGTTATGTTTTATTTTAGTTCTTTGTATTTATGAATGAAATAAAAAAAAATAAGTTGATTTTTTTTCCTTCAAAAAAATTGTTAAGGGAATAAGCGATTAATAAATATAATGAATTTCGATGCAATAAATCTTTCTCGATTCTTTTTTTTAAAAATTAAATGGTGACTTTTTATGCCCCATTTTTCAGAGGCAGACCCGGATATCTCAACAGCTACAACGGAATACACATCAAGAATGAAAATACGCGTGACGTTGATGTTTTTTTATCCTAACAATAGAAAGTTTTTTATTCAAATTTTATGGCCGCATGAAGAGGACACGATCAAAATGAAGAACGATTTTTCCATCCTATGACGTCAATACCAAAAGAAAAAACGGAAATTCCTTTGTAAAAAAGAACTCTTTCTTGGAAAATTGCACTCGGAATTTTTCCATCTCTCAGATTTAATTGCGATACAAGTAACCGAGAAAGAGAGCTTTTAAAGCAATGCAGGTTAAATCTTGTTTTCTCATCACGTATTATTCATTTATTTATGTGTCATTTAACTTTTTATTTAAAAAAAAGATTATTCTGAACGGAGATGAATGCAAAGAGGCGACCTAAGGGAGCTAAACGGAAACAATAAGGGGGGCATCGAATAACACAACAATTTTATATTTATTTTTTTATAAATAGTAGGAATATACCGAATAAAGGGCAATTGATGTCTCATATTTTTTACATTTGAAGGGAAAAAAGAATATTTTGTTGGAGATAAAAAAAAAAATTAAGAATACTTTTTTTTTTAACGTTGAATAATTTTTACGTATATTCACATAAAGAAGTTAAAAATATAGATTTTAATTTTTATAAATGTTTCGTTTTTCAAATGTTTTCTTTTACCATTGAATAAGTTATCCCCTTTTATTGTTTAATATTTCAACTCCTATTTTCAGTGACATCTCATTAAGGAGCTATTGACCACCCACCTTTGCTATGAGTCATTTGCACACTTTCCTTTCATTCTTAAACAAAAATTTGTACTGAACTCGTCTTATACACTAATTTTTCCCAAGGCTAACCGTACCCATCTCAGTTTTCTTAACATTGGGCTCCGGGGTGCAGGAGCAGATGTTGGGTGGAAAGTCGAACGCAGAACCCCCAATATTTAGTCCCCATTCATGATTGGTACTTATTTTATTGACCTACAAAAGCGATGAATTACTGCGCTGACAAGTGTTTTAGTTAAATCAAAATTACAAAATTATTTAATATTTAATTTTTAAAAAAAATTTCAGTTAACTGAGTGTTGCTGCAACCCATGAAGAGACAGCATTCATTTTTGTAATAAAAAAACAAGTTTCTAACTTTTATAATATAAAAAACTAAATTAAACATACTAAAAAAAAAAAAAAAAAAAAAAAAATTCCAATTTTGGTCAATTTTTCTGAAATATATGCCACTGTAAAGGTGTTGAATTAGTATTGAAACTTTCAAAGAATAGGTTTATTTCTATTTAAATCAAAAGCTTGAACATTTCAGTAGAAATGAAATCTTTGAAAATCATGAATACCTTTCCTAAATATGAAACAGCATTTTTCTGGTTCTGTATAACGATCACTTTTTTTTATCTAATTAGTTTAAATTGTAATACCCTGCGAATAAACGTAATTATTTAAAAAATTATCTGATATAATATTATTTTAAATAAAGATATAACAATTTCAGGACAGCCTCAGTTTTCCTTACCATGTAACGCAAATGCGGGCTAGTTCAATACCTCCTTCTCTAGGAGGAATTAGCTAGTTTCATCAAAAAGTTCCCCACGAAGGTAAATTTCTTCGTATCGAGGAGTTCCCGAGTACAAATTACATTGAGTAGTACATATTACTAGGTTACTAAGTTGAATATCGTAAACCCAAAAAATTGGGTCGACTGTTTAATGACTGTTATAAAATAAGTTTTACTTAATGCAAGGAAAGAAAGAACAATCACTTGAAACGCCATAATCCAGGGGTGGCCAAGCTCCTTGATAGTCGAGCCATTTTTCAAAATTTGAAATTTTTCGCGAGCCGCAATTATAAACGAATTTAAAAGGTAGGCAAAAAAAGGTATGAAATTTTTTTTTAATAGGAATTATATTTATTGAAAACATAAAGAAAAGTACAAAATATGTATTCTTCTCTTGATAATTCTTAAAAATTTGGTGAATAATTGTTGACAGTACTTCTCAGTAATTCTTTGAGATGCTAGTTAGTTAATACTGATCGGTGTTTGGATTTCATGAATTTTAAAGTGAATAAAATCATTCACATAAGTACGTTGTTCCGAATATTGAAATAATTCGACAAGCAGCCTTTTTTAATTCAGGATACTTTGATTCTGGTACAAATTTCCAAAATTCAGTAATTGACGTCGACTTATATTTTAATTGTAGAGCTTGATCTTCTTGCATCTCTATCATTTTTAATTCTCCAGATGATCTTTGGGTCATAATTATAGTGGAAATGGAAAACTCACCTTGAATTATGCAAATTTCAAATGGATTCAGAAAAAAAAATCAAGAGACGATTTAAAATATTTCAAGTCTTGAAATCTATTTACGGAATTCGCTCAATATTTCTTCTAGCTATTTTATAAACTCATTGAGTTTTTCTTGTTTAATATTGAATAATTTAATAATAATTTAATAATAATAATAATTTTTTAATTCGAGGAAAATGACAAAATGTTTTATTTTTAATGTCCTTTTGAGAATGTTGTAATTTAGTTTGAAAACTAAATATACACTGAGAGAGGTCAGATATTATTTCATCTTTCCCTGCAATTGTAAATTCAGTGTTTGCAAATGTTCCATGACATCAGTTAAAAACATAAAGTCTTGTAACCACTCGTCATCGTCTAATTCTGAATAGGTTATTTCTTTTCATTTTAGAAATGCAGTTATCGGATCAAACAAATCT
The DNA here is from genome assembly GCA_949128135.1 of Parasteatoda lunata. NCBI lineage: Eukaryota > Metazoa > Arthropoda > Arachnida > Araneae > Theridiidae > Parasteatoda > Parasteatoda lunata. Next base: position 106,956,098 of record OX421977.1, on the reverse strand, counting down.
ACAAAACAATTTAATGCGTTGTAGCTAGATAACAATGCAAAAGAAATTTATGTCATTTGGAAGCTCTTTGTCCTTTAATTCTTTAAAGAAATTTTTGAATTGTCGATAATTTTTTGCATTGGTGCATTTCAATTTTTAATTTACAGTGCTTCCATAACATCTGGATATTTTAAATATTTTGTAACGAGATGTTCTCGGTGAATTATGCAGTGAATCGGTATGAATTGAGGAATTTGAGAATCATCTTCCTAATAAGACCGATTTTTCTTACCCAGTATTGCCGGAGCTCCATCAATTGCAATGCTTACAAGAAGCGCATCAAAAGTTTTCATTATGGAATCTAAAGCATTTTTAATATCGCTGTTGACTCTTGAAGTGCTACTAAATCTAATAATTCTTTTTTAATAACGAAGTCCGGTGAAACAAAACGTATAAAAGCTGCCAATTGCGGAAGATCTGTGATATCTGTCGATTCGTCAAAGAACGATAAAAATTTTGTAAAAATATAATAGCACAAAAATTAAAAGGAAACTCGGGTACATTTATCGAGAGCCACAAATAAACCTTCAAAGAGCCACATGTGGCTCGCGAGACGCAGGTTGGCCACCCCTGTCATAATCAGTTATTTTTCGACGAAAAAGATTTCTCGCTGAAAAGAATGAAATTAAAACTATCATACGAACACTTAAGTTATAAGCGTTTTAAGTACAAGATTGTACTAAAACTGTTTACGAATCTGACCTAAACAAGTGACGCATTGTTTCTGTACAATTTCTTATGATGGATTGAATGAGACTACACGCGTCAATACAGTCAGACCTCTATTTAACGAAGTTGCTGAATCCCGATAAGTTCGTTGTATGGAAAATTCGTTATAGAAAATCAACTTTTGAAATACTTAAACACAAACCAGGTTTCATAAACTCTAGACATAATTAAAAAAGCAACTGATACACCTCTATCTTGTAAACTAGTATCTACTATTTGTTTTATAAATCTTAACCATAAAAGAAATCTGCAGGGAAAGCAATAGAGCAAAACATTATCCATTGTTACACTACATACATTTTAAACTAAAAAGAGCTAAACTTATGTTTAAAATTATAGCAGCATTTAAAAGTAATTTTAAACATAAATTATGACATGGGTTCTCAAATTAAATTGTCACTGATAAAATCCGCTAATTTTGTATGAGTTTTTCGTTTGAAAAAAAATGGCGATTTTACTGCTTAAGTAGCTTTGAATTATCAATATCACCCATAAAACGCGTTAACAAGTTTGAAATGTGTTGAAAAATTTTGGGAAATAGGGAAAGTGTATCGCAAAGAAAAGTTTGTTAAATAAAAAATTCAGTTCGCTATTTGGAAGTTGTTTTACGAAAAATTTTCAAAATGGAGAAATTCGCAAAATTGAAGTTTCTTTAAATAGAAGTGCGACTAGTTCAAAAAGTGCAAGAGTTTTATGTATTAAAGTACTTCTTCCGACGCATACTTATGCTTTACATTGCTGTCAAAGAACTATCTTAACAGGTAAAATATATTTCCGATGAATCTTATATGCGGAACTAAGAAATCAATCACGAGACTATCAAAGGACTAATAAACTTGTAAATAAAGTGATTTTTGACTAACCATGGTTTACGATGTTTCTTTACTTTCTTAAATTTAAGTTCCAGAATGTTACCCACACGATTTCCTACAATATAGTTTATAATCTGATATCAAACTTCATATTTCATTATTCAGTAATTTATGCAACTTGGTATAACTATGAATTAACTCACTTCCTTTCAAATAAATGAATTTTCTTTTAATTTTCTTCAAAAATTTTCTCACTTAAACTTTAAATATCATTGTATTTTAATTTTGAATCAAAATTTTTTAGAGTTGATTAACAGAATAACTTGATTGAATAAGTCATGCCACTTCTTAAAACATTGGTTTTTTAGCAAAGAAAATTTTACAGTAAAATTTAAAAGATTCTTTGCCAAAAATTAAAATCTACATAGAATAAGCATCTTCATGAGAAAATAAAAACGTTTGAACAACGGCGTGTCTAAGCAATGAATAGTTGAATAACATTGAAAATTATAATGTAAAAATATCTTAACCCTATACAATTTACCTTTGATTAATTATTAGACTAGGTCTACAAATTAAAAATTTATTTCTCCTCTTATGTCAAAACATAAATGTTTAAGAGAATTGCACTTAAATTTATTTAAGTAAGGCTAAGTGCTAAAATTTAATGTTCGCTCTGAAAATATTAAAGTAACAAACGGTAACATCTCTCTAGCAATCACTATGTAGGCAAAAGACTACAAGTCGAAACAATATTTAAAGAAGGATAAATTTCTTAGTAATTAACACTAAAAACATCAAGCTATAATAATCAATTTTATTCAGTTTTAAAAATCATAAAATACACATTAAACTATGGGCTAAATATTCAATTACAATTAATGCCGTAACTTCAAAATACAACAACATATTTTTTAGTCTTACAATGGACGCCAAATTTGTCAACTGCAATTTTCGAAAAGTAAAATACATTGTTTTTCCACAACTTCAATATAAACATTTCTACTGTTTTTATAAGAAAGGTTAAACTTTCTTGTAATCGTTCTAATTTAATAGCATTTTGCATCAGAAGTCACTTTCAATAAAAAATAGTACAACTACGCAGAATATTATTAACATTTTAAGGAAAAGATATATGAGTAAGAATACATCCAGCTCTATGTAATTTCATGCAAACAAATAGATCCTGCACGTAATTTCTTTTTTACACAACCTTTAAGCAGTAGTTTTGAAATACAAAGCTCCACACTAATTAAAATATTACTCTATTTTAGTTCTCTTCACATTTTTCATAAAATTTAATTGGTTTTATTAATCTGAGTTTACTTAAAGCTTTATATTCGAACGCAAATTTACAAGTTCAGCTAAATATGTGCCCAGTTACAGTATTGCCATAATTTTGTTTTTGTTATACTAAATCAGCTTATAAATTTACATTGTAAAATTTTAAAATGCAGCAATCACTGAGATTTAACGTTAAACTTTCGGCACATTATGAAGACATTGTTCCACAATAGAAACTTGCAGGCATAAATCGAAAAATTCCGAAACGGCTGATAGAGTGTGAAACACGAAGAAAAAGCAGAACGGCCGTCATCACCTCTACTTCATGCCCCACACTCCCCCAGTCGTTTCGAAACTTCCGATCCACACTTTCCTGTTGATGATCAATGTCCCCGTAATGCACAAAAAGCATCCGTCGTCATAGCAACACTTTCGTGAATTAAGTTTCAAAACGTTCATTATTCATATTACACTCTTTTAAGTGGTTACTGGAAAATTTTCGAATCCAATATTTTTTTTAAAAAAATTTACTTTATTGTGCTGAATATGTACTTAAAAATTTTGCTTATTCTAATGCAGTCTCTTCATGAATTTTGACATTTTAATATCTATATAATGAACACATAAAATTTTGATTATGCCCATAATACATTGTATAAAATATAGATTAATAATTATATAAATTTGAGAACAAATTAAAGCATGAAGAAAAGTTAACTTAGTTCAGCTGGAGTTCGTTAGAAATCTGCAAAATTACGATTCATACAATTTTAATCGTTAGTCTTTTTTATTATTGCAACATTAAATGTTTAAGAAACATTCTGAATCAACTTTAAAAAATTACTTGAAATATGAACTAGAAGTTCGATATTTTAAATTTTAGAATATGTATTTGAACTTCTGGTAATGATCAACACCGTGTGATGAATTTTCTCCAAGAGTAGTTTTAATACACGCGGTTGATTTTATATGCATTAAAAAAAGTAGATTGTTACCTCTATCTGGAATGCCTGTACTGTATATCTTTTATCGAAAAACATGGATGCACACGTGCCTGGTCGGCTTCGATTTCATCGAAAAATTGGTGAGGAGCCATACGATAGTTCGGTTGTTCTGTAGTGCGTTCCTCAGGAAGTACCTATTATCCAAGAAAATCGTCCTGCAGTAGTATCTTTTCCCTTCGGACACAAACTGGATCTCTTTTAACTTCAGTCTAGACATCCAAATGAATTGATAGGAAAGTTAAAAATATTTGGCTTTAATTTCTCTGTAAATTAAATTACACTTTTTATTATCATATTTATGACGTATGTTTCTAGAACATTATTCAAGCACTTATATTTGCTAGTAAGTAAATCATTAGGAACCCTACAGTATAATAAAATTTAGAATATTTAAAATTTTCTTTCGGAGGTCTTTGTCACTGCATATTTCAAAAATTTATGTTTTTCCGATTTCGCCTTAAAGTGATCACTTATTTTTTCTATATAAGAATTAGTGAAAAACTGAGCGAAATCTTAAAACCTTCATTTTATTTTTACGTATCAATAGTAACCCAGATTGTTTCAGAATTCCACGAGCATTTGTTGTAACAGAATCGTTCCTTTTTGCTATAAAGGGTCAAAATTTATTTCTTAATTTTAAGTTTCCTTTAAGTATTGAGGCTTAACATTGTAGAATAGCTATAAAGAAATTTGGTTAAATATGCATCGTTTAAATTTAACGGCTTTCTGCATTTAGATTGTCCCCATTAAGTAAGCATCCGAATAAAAAAAAAACACTACATTGCAAAAAATATAAGATAAAAAATATGAATTTAAAAGAAATTTATTTTCACTGAAAAGGAACAAAAATTAAACAGGAGAAAAGTTACTAATTTCAAAATTAACTCTTCATTAACGCTTAAAGATGATAATAACTTTAAGGATATAAAATCCTTGAGTTAAAATAAGTGATAAAAAGTGAAAATTTAAAACTAAAAAATAGCAATTTATGCTTCATTCTGCAGTATATTTAAGTACTATTTAATTAATATATCTATTTACAAAAATACTTTATTTGTGATAACTGAAGTATGTAATGAGTTAATCTTAAAACTTATGAATTTACAATATTTGAGAAACTTATGCTAACGAATTTATATCTGGATAAATTTTAGAGCTTACTTTAAATAAATGGGAAATTTTGAAATTATTGTAATCGAAATTCCTTTGCAACTAACTGCTAATACTTTATCATATAATAGTTATCTTTTAGCAGAACTAAAATAAAACTATTGAGGTCTTAAATAATTTGGACTAGAAAATAGCAGTAAAAGCCTCCCGAAATTCTTTTGCACACTAAGGTTTAAGTTGGTCAAGATTTACGTTTGGTTTTAAGTTATAAGTTTAATATTTTCAATGAATGCAAAGTTACTGATGTCGCATTGAAAATTCCAAAATTCAATATTAAAAATTGGTTCAACTCGTTTAGATGCATTTACTATATTGAATTAAAAATTTTAATTTATAAATCTCTTACATTACGTGCAGATTCTAAATACGTAATTTTGCTTAATTTTGCATAGTTGGGAACTAGTTTGTTACGAACTAGATTAGAACTATCTAAAACTATGAAAAAAAATTTATATAACCAAATTCTAAAGTAAAATCTGTAAGGCGTGAATTCTTGGGAATTTGTTAAACAATCATTAAATTATCTTTTAGAAACTAAACTAGACTACAAACTGGAAAAAAATAGTTAAAAATTTAGTTACTATAAACTATTACTATACTTAGTTACTATAAACTTATAACTTTATAAGACACAATTAAAATATTTGTAATTAGGAAAACTTTAGTTCTAAATAATAAAATATTCAAAAATAATTTCTTCAAAAAACTAATAGACATTTGAAACAATAAACTTCAAGAAAGAAAACTTGTTACAAACAGGACTTGACGAAAATTAAAATTTCTTAAATTGGTCGTAGAAATATATTTTCATTGCAAAATTTCAAATTTAGTGTTTATTGCCGCACAAATTGTATTTGTAATAAATATTTCAAAGTAAGAATTTATGGAGTCCTGAAATTAAACATAAGATGAAATCCCCGGGCTATTTCATCTCGTGTTTTATTCCAATTTATAAAAAATAACTGATAAAAATTTCTCATAATCTGAAAGATCCCAAAACTATATTCAAACCTGAATCCATATTATACTATCAGTTTTTATATAAAAGCATTGCGTTATTTTAATTACATTAGAATAAGTATTTCTTTTGCATTGCTTGATTTGCATCTAAAAAAGTACTTACTGTTACACATCGCATTTGCACTACTTACATAGACTGCATACATCCTTTTATACTTCATACACAAAACTAATTAAAACATTTCATAGCATATATTTATTTGAAAGGTAATAAATTTGTCTAGTTTCATATTCTGGGGTCTACAAGATTTCTAGGAATCGGTATAAATTTTTAAGAGCCCAGCATGCTTTAAAATATAAATTAGCGTCAATGACTTTCTTTTGTTTTACTTTTGGGCCAGCTATAGGTTTTTATTAGACGCGACTAGATACCCGATATTTGAGATAGTTGTAGACCCCTCATGACAACACTTCTAAATACTTTTCGGTATAAAGATTATTAGTATTAATGCTAGTGTTTAGTAAAAATCAATGTTATTAGCATCAAAGTATAGTGTATCATAGATACCAATTTAAAATAACTGCATCAAAGCAGTCTACTTACTGTAACAACTGGTTTCCCAAAGTACTTAGTTCATTTTATTACTCACCGTTTCAGTAGCTTCACATTAAATTTTAATAAAATTAAAAAGCATATTGTATTGACAAGCAATGCGAAAGAAATAAAATATTCCAAAGTAAATAAAATTCGTTTTGATTACATAAACAATTGGAAAAAATACCGATAAGTTTTCTTCCTTATTTAAGAATCATTAAAATTTAACTGCAATTTCCTGACACTTTTTCAAGTCCTCCAAACTTTATAATATTAGACAAGAAAATACACTACTTTTGAAAGTGATGAAATGAAATTTTGCATATTTAGGAGAGATAACCGTTTTACATTCTTTTCCATTCTAAGAATGAAACACTTGACTTTTTTAAAATGATAAAGTTACAATTAAAATATTAACGATGTTACTGTTAAGAAATTTCTTTTAATATATTTCATTATATTTTAAACTAGCCGCTTAAGGCGGCCAGCTGTCCGCCAGAGTTTTCCTTGTCTTGCCACAAATGCAATCGAGCTTGGGATGTTGAAACACGATTTTCTTCTAGCCTTCTTCGACGTTCCTGGGATGTTTCTCGGGTCCTTGCATTTCTGGTTGAGACACGATTATTTTCCAATCTTCTTCCGCGTTCTTCAGATGTTTCTTGGACCCTAGCACTACCAGTAGAGACACGATCCTCTTCCAATCTTCTTTGACGTTTCTCAGGTGTTTCTCGGGCCCTAGCACTGCTAGTTTAGACACGATCCTCTTCTAATCTTCTTTGATGTTTCTTTGATACTTCTTGGGCTCTAGAATTGCTTGTCGAAATTCGGTCATGTTCCATCCTTCTTTGACGTTCCACAGACGTTTCTTGGGCCCTTCTTCTTTGAGAATCTCTTAATATCTTTTTCTTTGACAAAATACAAAGTTTTTTGGAAGGCGGTTCTGCCATGTCAGTAATCGGGTTTTTAAGAAGTCAACGAATACTTTAGAACAACAATTACTATGAAAGCAAATCATGAAACTTCCACATTAAAATCTAAGTGCTTACCTGCAAACTGAAACTTTCTGAAAATAACTAATTACATTTAAAAAAACTGTTAAAATAAATTGAAAAACCAAAGAGATCCAAGGTAAGTGTGATCGTTTCTTCAAAACAATTAAATTCCTATTTTATATATTATATAGCTACAACGCTTAAGAAAAAAAAAACTAAAATGCTAAATACATGAAAAGAACACGAAAACGAATTAATTTTTTATGGTATCAATTTCTATTTCTATATCGCTACAAAAATTATCGCCTTCGCTTAAGAAAAAAAAAATAGAGCGTGGAAATAGAAGTTAAACTTTTCTCCGCTTTGATAAATGTAAACTAATGCGAACCTTACAATTAAATTATTAATTCCTTCGTGTTTTATTGGTTTAAGTTGTCAAAAATTTATATTTCAATTGTAAGGTTCGCATTAGCATACATTTATAAGAGTGGAGAAAAGTATATGAATATGGCTCTTTGAAGACGAAAAAGCATAGATTTTCTTACAAAATGACTGATAACTAAAAAACTAATCCAAATTTTTGAAAAAGAAAAATACTTCATCATTATGTGAAAACACAATTATGTGCCGAGTTTCGTGCCTGGGACGAGATTACAGCCGCGTTTATGTATAGATAGATGTATCATATGGAAGTCATGGGCTGTATCTCATGCAAGTGATATTGACTGTTTGCAGGAACCAAGCAATAAATAAAATAATTTTAAAAGCATAATTTATTGGCGGAAAATTATTAAAATAAATCATTTAATAAATTTCAAAGATAAAAATTTTATTGAAAAAGAATTTGGATGTAGAACTTATCATTGTTAAGAGTTTAGCATGACGCAAAGTTCGAATAATGTAATTTATTGTTTTAAATTAAAATACTATACTGTGTATACTTTTGTTATTTAACTGGATTCATGGAAAATAACTTTGTTAACAACGAAGAATATTTAATGAAAAAGATCATGGATTGCTTATTTTGAAAAAAAGACAAATATATAATTTACCATTTAAGTCAACTTAAGTCCCAAGATAACAATGTTAAAGGTATTTTTACACTGTGTAGAAGGAATAGAATCTAGAGCTTTCCTATACTTCAGTTAACACAAGCAGTATTTCTCAGTTTTTCTTAAAATAAATATTACAATATTTAGATACGTTTCATTTTTATCCGATATAATGCATAATCATGTGATTTTTTATAAGATTCATTTGAAAAATTAGTTTAGCAAATTTTTTGTGTAATAATGATTAATTAGCTAAAGTACGTTAATGATAATTAATACTTGAAAGCCTTTTAAAAATGAATGTAGATAGGCTTCTAACAAGGTAAATTAGAAAAGGATTGTTTCTTCAAAGACTTGAAAATTTGCACTAACTATTTGTTAATGCTTAGTGAGCTATTTCTGGCATATATTTGGTTTTAAATTCTATTATGATATTTAAACCTCTACAACATCAGGCAACAATTCTGCAAAAAACGACGTGACATGCAAAATTATCACTAAAGATCATATTAAATTTTATTTGACAAAGATACAATATTCAATTTCATATTTTAATTTAAATAAAACTGTTATTAGTAAATATTCCATTTTACATTCACTGTGACCTGCATGAAGACATAATTGGTCTCATTACCATTGTTTTGTCCCGTTATTGATGTACGGAATTGGTATATATAACAAAAACTACTTTGCATATACACCAGGGATTTCAACATCAAATGTGTGTATATATTTTTATCTCTAGAAGGTAGAATAGAAACTATTTTGTGCAAACATACGATTTACTAGATTGCTCAGAAAAGTATTTGTCAGTTTTCATAAAATCTATCGCAGTTATGAAACATGTAGTAAATTTGAAAATGTTGAGATTTTATAAAAAATAAAATTGTAAGAAACTTAAAACTTTAAAATATATATGGATTAGTAGAATACGTTTAAATTCACAATTATAACGCCCTATTGCAGCTGCGTAGAGTTTATTATTAGTAATCAACAAAAAAAGAGTAACGTACAATACCAGAATAAATCTCTTAATCTCTAAATTTCTAAGGTTAAAAAAATTCAATAGAAAACAGGAGGACAAAATATTATTTTAATTACTCATAAGTATATTAAGGAATTTCTCATGCAATATTCTGTTTTCAAATTATATAAGTTTTTAAATATATTTAATTAAAAAATACTTAGAAAAATTGCATTTAAAATAAACTTTACAAAAATAGAGACTGACTTCAAAGGTAGAGAATTTAAGAATTCGACCTACATTTTAACACAAAACAGCAAGGTAGGGTTTGAATATAGCATGATAAAAAGTTACGTTTCGTATAAATCATACATATCTAACAATAATTATCAATGATTTTTAAATTTTGCCTTTAAAATATTTTAAAACATTTACCTGTGAGAGAACATTAAATAGCCTGTTACTGAGTGATAAAAAGTGGACATGGAACAAAGATTCTGAAAGGATTCTAAACTATTGTCATAGGTACTGAATAAATTGGTGGCTACATTCTAATAACGTAATGCTGGAGGCACCCACTCATACTTAAAAGGAAGAAAGAACATTTATGAACACAAATGAGTGCGTTCAAATTATTTATGCCAAGCCACAAATTTGAGTTGCCAAATAAATTTCTATTATTTTTTTCCATTCTTATTTTCTAACATTCAAATAGTCAGTAAATTTTTTTGATCTTTAGAAAGAGGAAGTTTTGTACCGTAATCTTTTTGTTCGGATTGTTAATGTTCAGATCATTAAAAATGAACATTATCGTAGCGTAAACAGGTTGTGATTGATATGCAAAATTCAGAAATGAAAATTTGGATCTCAAGAATTAATCTTATTCCAGTCGTTCAGTTCAGTTAGAGAAAGAGCAAAATAAAATATTGAACAAATATTAGTGTCCAACGAAGAGAGAAATCGCAGAAAAGGGAATTTTATTTTTGTAAAAATGTTGACGGAAGCTTAGTTACCAACCAAATATAAATATTTATTGTAAAATAAACCAAAAAATTATAGTCTAGTTTCTGGATATTCTACGGTACAAGTGATAATTCCTAAAGGTATACTTCTATAAACAATACAAAGAAACAGTAATCTAAAAATGTTTATGAAAGAGCGGGTTAATGAAATTTAAATTTAAAAAAAAAAAAAAAAAAAAAGTACTAAGTCATCTTTTAAACGGGGGAAAAAGACTACATAATCAATGCAAAGCAACAATTGATTAAAAACTAAATATTGTTTACATCTCTTAACTTATTTCTAGAAATAAAATCTTAGTAGCCCTTCAAAATGTTTACGCATATATACCATACGTAATTAATATCTAATAAAAGAATGAAAATTTTAACTAGTTTTATAATTGAATAAGTTTCTATTATTTTAAAAATGCATGAATAGTAAAGAAGAAACCCTCAATCCTAAAAAAAAAATTTAAAAATTGGATTTATCAAATTATTTTAATTGTTCTTCTAAAAATTATATAGAGCGTTCAGTCAACTTGACATAAGTGAAACACGATTCAATTAATGAACTAAAATTTGATAAATAAAATTCTCTTACTGATCAGAACTGTTCTCAACCCAGTCTTTATGCGAAATGGCTCTCAGTCAATACAGTCTTTCATGCGAGATGGCTCTCAGTCAATACAGTCTTTCATGCGAGATGGCTCTCAGTCAATACAGTCTTTCATGCGAGATGGCTCTCAGTCAATACAGTTTTTCATGCGAGATGGCTCTCAGTCAATACAGTCTTTATGGCTCTCAATCAATACAGTCTTTCATGCGAGATGGCTCTCAGTCAATACAGTCTTTCATGCGAGATAGCTCTCAGTCAATACAGTCTTTCATGCGAGATGGCTCTCAATCAATACAGTCTTACCAAAAATACCAAAAATAGCTGAAGCTGCCGTAATTTTAATTCCAAAAATCTAGAATGTTTTTCGTAAAAAAGTATTGAGATAATAATACTCTGTTAGCTATAAACTTTCGAAGTAAGAGCAGGCTACTGCCCTGTATTCCAATTTATAGAAGTAGCAAGAGCATATACGCTCGTTAGTACTTTATTCCTACCAACAAAACTAATTTTACAAGAAACAGTAAACTGCTTAAAGTCATTCATAATAATTTAGATTTATGTATTTTATGAAAAGTCGTATCGCATTAAAGTTTAACTTCAGAATAAAAGGGCCTGCCCTATTCTGGGCCTGGAAAGGTCTGAAGCATCAAATTGCAATAAAGAGGATCAAATGTTTATAATCCAAATTCACCGTATAACTACAACGAATATTTCTACAAGTTGTAGATGACTGCTTAGTTATAAGACATAGAAACACAATTTGACACTGCTGATGTGTAATTTCAAAATAAAGTTTTTATGCTGGCTTCACTAGGCTTCGTGCATATTTGTAAGTGCTGGAGTTCTGTTGAAACTTCGGGGCTTGATCCTGCGAGCCTCTCCACCGTGGTGCAGCAGAAACTTAGTCTCTAGATCAATTTGACCACTATGACCTTAGTACCAAAACAGTGTGGTGTGCAAATGCGTCTGATTTATCTTCGTATCATAAAAAAAGGGAAAATGTCCAGATCATCACTAAGAGATCATTAGTATTGCTTGTATTAAGAAGTAAATAATGAAATCATACAAATTTTACTTAGATTAAAATATACAATTATGACGAGGGGACAATTATTCTTTAATTCTTCAAAGCAAAAGAAAAATATTCTTAGAATAACTATTGAAGAGTTTTGTGAGACTTAAGGACTTAGTGACTTTGCTGTTGGGTGACAGACTGAAATCGCTGGTACTTGCACCCCAGCTTTGATAAGTCACCTCGGCGCTAAAAAACGGTAAGTAGGAAGGTATTTTATTTACGCCGCAGTAGAGTTGTTACGGTCAGTGTGCGGGTGGGGGACAGCTTAGATCAGTCTGCGTAGGGACCGAGGGTGTGCGGTATTGATCTTCGTTCAACTATTCTACTGTAAAGTGCTTAACTTCGCTTGCAGTTCGTCGGGCTACCAAAGCATTGGTGCTATCCCCTCTGCAGAGGATCAAAATTGTGATGCCATGTCTCTGAATCATCCTCAGGGATGTCTCCCAGACCATCGCCAATAGCCCATTGTGCAGCTCTAGTGCGACGTAAATGAACTACAACTACAGTGACTGTCTGAGACATATTCCTGAGGATGATCCGAAGACATGCCACCGCAACTTTGAATCTCTGCAGAGGGCATGGTTCCCTTGCTTTGGTAGCCTGACGACCTGCACGCGAAGTCGAGCACTTTACGGTAGAACAACTTAACAAGGGCCGATACAACGTACCCTCAGTCTATACGTAGGTTGATCAAAGTGGTCATCCACCCGCTAAATGACTGCAGTCAGTGATGCTTCACTTTTGTGTTTCCCGATTTTTTGAATTTACGACTACCAACGTTCAACTCCGTAGCTTTGTAATTTTGAACCCAATCCAGAAGACAAAGGAACTCCTGATCGGGTGAAATTTGGACTTTTTGAGAAAACTAACTCTTGTTTGCGTTACATGGAGAGAGAAACCAAGAAAAATTCCCACAATTAGCCTGATGGTTGGGGGACTCGTCTACTGCTGAGGATAATTTACTGTGGTTAGTGAGAGCCGTGTGCAGAAGCAGTATTACGTTTCATGCGAACTAATTTATACCCTTTTCATAACTATACATGAACTACATGTAAGGCATATAAAAATTTTGTATGCTGACTTAAATGAGACCGATGACGATAGAACTAATTATTTAGCAGTATTTTATATACAATTTTGTGAATGCACTTATTTTAAAAGTAATACTTTTTATATATGTTACGGCCAAAGCCCGAAGTCCGGCCAGATCGCGAATTGGCCGGTCCTCTTGGCCAAAGTCCGAAATTTTCTTGATTTCGGGAATTGGCCGGGCAGATCGCGAAGTGGCCGAGGATGGCGGCCAAAGTCCGAAATAATTGAAACGATCAGTGAATATTTTACTTTCGCGGCCTTCTATAATTATATAAATACCTCTTATAAATCTTCTACTTTAAAAATATGAAAAATAGAAGTTTTTAAATCGTCTATTAAATAATCATTAATTTAATAATCATTATTAAATTGTCTATTTAATTGTCTAGTCATACTAGTCATACATACACCAAAGGTCTAGTTAAGTGCCACTGCCCGGTATATATTTGCCCGGTTTGCCCGGTATAATGATTTTTTCTTCCAACTTTGGCTGATCTTCCCATGCCGATTCACGATTTGGGCGGCCAATTCCCGAAATCAAGAACAATTTCGGACTTTGGCCAGCCATCCTCGGCCAATTCGCGATCTGGCCGGCCAGATCTCGAATTGGCCGGCTTCGGGCTTTGGCCGTAGCATATATAAAAAGTCTAGCAACTTTTGAACAATTTTAATGACTTGTGTATTCGATTCCCCTTGAAGAATAGATGAAAACAGCGTCTTATACGTAATAGGCACTAGTACAAATTTGTACTTTTTGTATATGAAACCCTTATAAATTCTTAACTATTGGTACGATCTCGTTTAATTGAGAGTACAAAAATATACAGGGAACAATCCCTCACTTGTCTGTCAAGAAGAAATTCAATTTTACCCCACAAAACAACTCTTTTTGCCTTACAGAGAAGAGTTTCTAAATTAACACGTCCAAAATTATGTCTAAATTAAATTAAGTTATATTTACAATACTTAATAGCGTTTTTGATTAATTGAATTTTTATTGACATTTACCCTATCGCAGTGAAGATCCCATCAGATCACCGAAGTCAAGCATTACTTGCTGCGGTCAGTGTGCGGACGGTTGACCACTTAGATCAGTCTGCTTAGGGACGGACGGAGCGCGGTATTAGTTCGGGTTAAACTGCTCTAACGCAAAATGTTCGATTTTCGCGTGTAGATCGTCGGGATACCAAAGCAGGGGTGCCATCCTCTAGGCAGATTATCAAAATTGAAGTGGCATGTTTTCGGATCATCCTCAAGGATGTTTCCCAGACCGTCGCCAATAGCCCATTGGGCATCTCTAGTGTGACGTAAGTTAAATACCTACGTACCAACCGTTTTTTAGTGCCCAGGTGATTTAGCAATGCAGAGGTGCAAATCTTCCAATGGCTAATAAAATACTTCACAAGATTCTGCAATAGTTATTCTATATATATATATATATATATATATATATATCCAAAAAACAAATCGATAAACTCTTTCAAAATTTGATAAAAAACAATAGATACCCAACTAAAGTAATAAAATTCTATATAAAATCATTGAGTTAATCGCATTTTTTGTAAATATATTTATTAAAAACTTTATTTATTTATTTATACAATTTTCCCATGTGCAAATCCATTTCGGGTAAATCCGTGGCCGAAAATTTTTTACTAAAAATTTCTTCGTTAATTTGTATAATTTTTTCTTGTGCAAATCCTTGGTCAAAATTATTTACTAAAAAATTCCTTTACTTAAAAATTCCTTTGTTAATTTATGATTTTTTTCCATGTGCAAATCCATTTCGGGCAAATCCGTGGGCAAAATTATTTACTAATAAATTTCTTTATAAAATTTTTCCATGTGCAAATCCATTTCGGGCAAATCCGTGGCTAAAATTATGTGCAAAACTGGCAATTCATGTTTCTTTCTCTTTTATATTTTATATTTTTTTCTTAAATAAATATTTATTTTCTAAAATTATTTATAGTCAAATTCTTTAAATTATCCAGTCTAATATTACCTAGCGTACATCAGTTTTCTGGCCCATCCTTGGTAACTAACAAGTCAAACGCACTTCAGGATTGCAGCAAGAACGCAATTTAAACTCCTCTAGTTACTCTCAATTTGCGCTTTTGTTTTCACAGTTTTCATATTTTGCAATCTGGCAATCTTGTTACGTAAACACTTTAAATCATTCTTGAAAAATTTTCCGTTCATGTAAGTTCATTATTTTTCGCTACTCGCTTTATAGATTTTATTTTGTTATGCTCTTCCTTTATATTTTATTTTCTGTTTTTACGTGTTATTTTTACTTATTGTGTTTTATTTTATTTGTCGTAATTTTTGTAAAAAAATTTTTTGAGTGCTCCTCACACTATTGTATTGATATATTTTGCTTTGGCTATATTGATACAATATTAGAAAGCACTCTTTTTCGGATATAATCGTATGGGCTGATGAAAAGATTATATCTTTTATTTTCCGGTTTTTAAAAAAAACTTTTTTCTCTTTTTTTTATTTTTTATTTTTAAATTAATTCTTTTTTTTTTCAATTAATTCTTTTTTTCTTCTTTCCCCAGTTGTTTGTTATTATTATTATTCGCCCCCCTTTTTTCATTTGCCTGTAATTTACCTTTGTTTTATCTTCATTTTGAACTTATCTTATGAGTTCTATTTACTTGCAGCTTATGCGCAATAAATGATACTTTTTTTTTCTTTTTTTTGGTTTTTTTCTTCTTTTTGGTTTTTTTGTATTTATTTATTTTGCTGTATATATATATATATATATATATATATATATATATATATATATATATATATATATATATATATATATATATATATATATATAATTTATATATATATATATAATTTATATATATATATTAATTTAATAAGTAAGATTTATAAGATTTCATTGTTAACTTCTTAATATAGCAATACTTTAATTTCATTTCTCTTAGTGATGATCTGGGCATTTTCCCTTTCTAATGATACGAAGACAATACGAACGCTTTCGAACACTACACTGTTTTAGTACTAAGCTCACCGTGGTCAAATTGATTTAGGGGCTTAGTTCCTGCTGCACCACTGTGGAGAAGGTCTCAGGAACGAGCCCTGAAGTTTCAATAAAACTTCAGCACTTACAAATATGCAAGTAACCTAGTGATCTGCATAAAAATTTTATTTTGAAACATAAAAAATTACACAGCAGTGTCATATTGTGTTCTAATTAAACAGTCATCTACAACTTGTAGAAATATTCGTTGCAGTTATAACGGTGAATTTGGATTATAAACGTGTGATATTGCAATTTGGTGCTTCAGCTTTCAGGCTGGCCCTTTCAGGTTTTTAGGGCAGGCCCTTTTATTCTGAAATTAAACTTTAATGCGATGCGACTTTTCATTAAATATATAAATCTAAATTATTAAGAATGACTTTAAGCAGTTTCTCGTAAAATTAGTTTTGATGGTAGGATTAAAGTATTAAAGAGCGTACATCCTCTTTCTACTTCTATAAATTGGAATACAGGTTGAACAATTCAAACAAGTGGAGCAGATAAAAAAATGAAAATTAAACTTGCTACCTTTATGCTTCGAAACATTTCGAAAAAGAACAATACTCTGTTGGCAACTTCAAAGCAGATTCTCAAGCAACGTTTGTTATACAGTTTTTGTATGTAACGATTCGAATTATGAATCACTGCAATTCTTCTAAATTATCTTTTGTTTAATAATGACCAACACAAGTAATATAACTGTGACTATTGAATGAAAATCTATTTAAGCTATCCAGCCACCTCGTAGCCTTCTCTTAGCTGAAAAATTAAAATCACGAGCATGTACAACCCCCCCCCCCCCGGACACCCCATACAGGAAGACACTATATAGGACTTATTTCCAATAAATTTAGAATCTATTGTGGTTGGAGATCTAAACTCAAAACATTGAAATTGAGGATGTGCGAAAACAAATTATTGTGGCAGAAAGCTAAACAATCTAATCAGTAAATTCAACTTAAATTTATTTGCTCCGGACGAACCAACCTACTATTCCAATTCGAGCTCAATTTTAGACATTCTAATCACGAATTCAAGTGCTCCCTTCTCATTAGAAGTACTACATGAGCTCAGTAGCGACCACCTCCCAGTAATTGCCACCACTTGTTTTGACAAAGAAGAAAAAATAATTACCAGAAAGAATACTGATTGGATGCTTTTTAAAAATATCCTAAACTTATCCCATATAAACAAACCCATTAATACGAAAGAAGACATCGAAGAAGAAATTAAAAATTTAACTATGGACATTAATACGGCATATAATGATGCCACCGAAGAAATCAAAGTCAGATCAGATTACAAATTCATCCCTAGAAACATTAAAGAACAAATTAAAGCCAAAAATAGGCTGAGAAAAGGATATCAGAACACTAATAATCTACGCATTAAAACTGAACTTAATAGACTACAAAAAACAATAAGTAAACAATTAACCGAATATAGACAGAAAATCTGGACGTCGCAAAGGCGTTCGACAGAGTATGGCATATCGGATTAATATATAAAATGATACAATATAATATCCCAAATGATGTAGTTCACATTATCAATAACTATCTAAATAATAGATCATTCTCAATAAGAATAAATGACCACTTTTCCTCAATTAGGAGAATCAAAGTAGGAGTGCCCCAGGGCTTAATTTTGGGCCCTATACTCTTTCTGATATATTGTTCTCATTTCCCAGCTAGTAGAAGCGACGTTAATCAACTAACAGCTTTCTACGCTGATTATACTGCAATTTTAAGTAAATCTATAAACACAAATCATGCTATTAAGAAACTGCAAAATTATATTACTGATATAGAAACCTGGTGCAGCAGGTGGAAAGTGAAAATAAACAGTTCAAAATCTGATCTTCTAGTTATCAGAAAGTTCTATAAAAGAAAAATTATCCAATACGAGAAAATTATTCTATTTAACGAAGAAATACCAAAGGTTTCAAAAGCTAAATATTTAGGAATTACCATAAACTGTACCCTAAATTGGAAGCTACACATATCAGACATTCTCAAAAAAGCCGAAGCTGCATTTCAAGCATTAAAACCCCTGCTAAGCAGTGAAAGTAAAATGGCACTTAACACAAAAAGACATATTTACCTCATGGGTATAAGACCAATACTATGTCATGCATCCGCAGCCTGGGGAGCTCTAACGAACAACCAAAGAAAAAGACTCAGAATTTTTGAGCACAAAATACTAATAAAAATGACCGGGCACCTTGGTTTGTTCGAAACAATACTTTATGTAATGACCTAAAAATCGATAAAATTGACCAATATTTATTTAAACTAAACGCTTCCTTTTTTAAAGGCGCTAAAGACTGTAGCACTTGCGACTTCAACAAACTATTAGAATTGGACATTATAGAAAATAATGCAAATTTCAGTCCGATAACCGCATTTTTTCTCAGCGATTGCGTATTATCAAAATATTACAACCGATAGTTTTAATATTATCACCCTTACCATAGACAAATTATGCACTTTGTACCTGAGAAGCCCGGCTACCGGAGGGAGGCGAGGGAGTGCATAGGGAGTCTTCACCACTTGTAAAATAATTGTAAATATTTTTCTCTTTTATTTTATTTTTGATATTATTCAATTTTTTTTATGTAACCCAATGCGATTCAACATGTATATACTTATCCCATATTTTATTTTAATTGTAAAATATTTCCAATTGAGACATAACTTAGTTAACCCCCGCACCACTCATCCCATCATCCTTATAATTATTACTTTAGATGAAGGAGCAGATATCCCCCTAGGATAGGCACTCCGATAAAACTGTATCAGTCAGTAGCCTGCTCTTAGTTCGAAAGTTTATAGCTAACAGAGCATTATTATCTCAATACTTTCTTACGAAAAACATTCTAGATTTTTGGAATTAAAATTACGGCAGCTTCAGCCATATGTGGTAAGTTTATTTTTGTGGCTTTATAGAATTTTTAGTTGTGTAAAATAAAATGTATAACGTTTAAGAATTTTCTCTTACTAAAAAATTACTATTTTTTAGTTTGTAAAAAAATTGCATTTTAATTTGTAAAAGTTAAATCGGAAATATAAGGGACTTAAATTTTTCTAAAATTGATTTTAATTTTTGTTTAATAAGTGATAGTTTGGATTAACAAAAGCGGTTACTTAGAAATGGAAATATTTTTTTTCAATATGATCATAGTGAATTGAATTAAATTCATATTCCGTTTTTCCTACGGAAATGTTTTAAGCATGCCGAGCGATATTTAATGAAGTTTGGTAAGCATCACTTTTAAATGTTTATTGATAAATGACCCAAACATTTAAAACAAACTTTATTTTAAATTCAGTAACATGAGTACTGCTTACAAACAAAATATTTGAAATGATATTTTCCAGATACATTCGTAAAAATATACGCATTCACTGTCGAGAACAAATCCGATTATGCCTATAGTTAATAAAAACAAATCAGTCAAAATTTCTACAAATCAACAATTGGTTACAGTGTAAAAAGGTTTCGTTTATCTTATATTAATTTCTCTAGTCAAAAGCAAATTAACTTTTATAGAAACTTGTTGTTATGAAATTGCTCATTTTAAATTCAAGGTTTTAGTAGAATTTTAAGTCTGTGAATAATTATTATTTTTTTTACATTGCCTTAAAGAAATGTTTTTAAATTAATATAAAATTTAAAATTCTAAATATTGATGTGTCACAATAAGCTAATTCGCAATTGCATCTACAGTAATTTGCATCTACAGTAGCCACACATTAATTGGAGCTACATAACACTATATTGATTGAGAGCCATCTCGCATGAAAGACTGTATTGACTGAGAGCCATCTCGCATGAAAGACTGTATTGACAGAGAGCCATCTCGCATTAAAGACTGTATTAACTGAGAGCCATCTCGCATTAAAGACTGCATTGACTGAGAGCCATCTCTCATTAAAGACTGTATTGACTGAGAGCCATCTCGCATTAAAGACTGTATTGACTGAGAGCCATCTCGCATTATCTGGGTTGAGAGCAGTTCTGATCAGTAAGATAATTTTATTTATCAAATTTTAGTTCATTATTTGAATCGTGTTTCACTTATGTCAAGTTGACTAAACCCTCTATATAATTTTTAAAAGAAAAATTGAAATAATTTCATAAATCTACATTTTTTAAATTCTTGTTATGATTCAGGTTTTTTTTCTTTACTATTCATGCATTTTTAAAATAACAGAAACTTATTCAATTATAAAACTAGTTAAAATTTTCATTCTTTTATTAGATATTAATTACGTATGGTATATCTACGTAAACATTTTGAAGGGCTACTAAGATTTTATTTCTAGAAATAAGTTATAAGAGATGTAAACAATATTTAGTTTTTAATCAATCGTTGCTTTTCATTGATTATGTAGTCTTTTTTTTCCCCCGTTTAAAAGAAGACTTTTTTTATTTATTTTTATTTAAATTTCATTAAACCGCCGCTCTTTTATAAACATTTTTAGTTTACTGTTTCTTAGTATTGTTTACAGAAGTATACTTTTCGGAATTATAACTTGTACCGTAGAATATCTGGACTATAATTTTTTAGTTTATTTTACAATCAATATTTATATTTGGCTGGTAACTAAGCTTTCTTCAACATTTTTACAAAGAAAAAAAAATTTCTGCGATTTCTCTTTTTGTTGGACACTAATATTTGTTCAATATTTTATTTTGCTCTTTCTCTAACTGTAGTGAACGACCAGAATAAGGTTAATTCTTAAGGGCCAAATTTTCGTTTCTGAATTTCGCATATCAATCACAACCTATTTATGCTACGATAATGTTCCCTTTTAATGATCTGAACATTAAAAATTCGAACAAAAAGATTACGGTACAAAACTTCCTCGTTCTAAAGTTCAAAAAAATTTAATGACTATTTGAATGTTAGAAAATAAAAATGGAAAAAAATAATAGAAATTTATTTGGCAACTCAAATTTGTGGCTTCGTAAAAATAATTTGAATGCACTCATTTGTGTTCATAAATGTTCTTTCTTCCTTTTAGGTATGAGTGGGTGCCTCCAGCATTACGTTATCAGAATGCAGCCGCCATTTTATTCAGTAGCTATGACAATAGTTTAGAATCCTTTCAGAATCTTTGTTCCATGTCCACTTTTTATCACTCAGTAACAGGTTATTTAATGCTCTCTCACAGTTAAATGTTTTAAAATATTTTAAAGGTAAAATTTAAAAATCATTGATAATTATTGTTAGATATGTTTCATTTATGCTAAAACGTAACTTTTTATCATGCTATATTCAAACTCTACCTTGCTGTTTTGTGTTAAAATGTTGGTCAAAATTCTTAAATTCTCTAGCTTTGAAGTTAGCCGCTCTTTTTAAGGTCCATTTTAAATGCAGTTTTTGTGACAACTTATTTTTTCAAAATATTTTTAAATAAATTTATTTTAAATTTCACAATTTGAGAACAGATTATTGTGTATTAAAATTAACATATTTATGAGTAATTATAAAACCAATATTTTGATCCCCTGGTTTCTGTTGAAATCTTTTTAACCTTAGAGATTTTAATTCTGGTATTACACGTATTTTGTTTATCTCTCCAATAGTAATTTCTACGCGATAGAATGTTATACTTTTGATGTAATCAATTTAATGTATATTTTAAAGTTCTTATATTTCATCTTAAAAATTGAACGGATGAATAACAACTCCATGTTTCAAAGATAGATTTTATCAGAGCTGACGATCCAATGCAATGTATTAAATAGTATGCCACGTTCTAGCGATAATCAGTAAATATACCTTTAATTTTGCAGTTTCAGGTGGTTTTGTCACAGAATAGTCACCCGGTGTTGCATAGGTTTGAATGTCGAATTTAAAACTTTGTTATATGGCAGAAGTAATTCAAACTAAAAGCTCTTAAATAAATTTAATAAAAAACAATCAAGCATTAACGTTTATTAGTCCATACGCAAAATCTTTTTTCAAGCATCATTATTTAAAAAGTTTGTTTAAAAAAATATCAATATTGTCTAGCCTCAAAAAATAATTACGTGTGAACATATAATATTGGGTTCACATTGAAATTTCTATTAAACCAAATATTTCAGCAAGTTTTTAAGAAATACTTAATTAGTTTTTTAATAATATAAGAGTTGGTGAAAAATCTTTTAAAAAACTCCATTAATAAACATGTTAGAATCGTATCTATAGATCATTTTGTTACGGCTTTCTTATGCTAATTATAAAAATTACTTTAGCTGCATTATTACACAAAAAATTAGTTAAAAATTCATTTTTCAATGAAAATCTCATGCATATGAATTATATTGGAGACATGGTAATCTGTGATGAAATACTGTTAATTTATGAAAGATTCTACACAGTGTAAAAATCACTTTATAATCTCTGCATATACAGTGGTAAACTGGATTGTCACTTTTTCGAAGCAAACAATCTAATTCATTAAATATTCTTCGAAGTTAATATTCAGGAATCCAGTTAAATTAGTATACATTAACTTGAATAGTATTTTAATTTAAAACAGAATAAATTGCCTTATTCGCACTGGTAGTCGTGTTACTTTTAACAATGAAACTTTAAAAGCGCTACATCCAAATTCCTTTTCAATTTTTTATCTTACTTATTTGTGATACTTTTTTACTAAATGGTGTATTTAAATAATTTTCTCTTTTAATGTTTCGTTTAAAGTATATTTTAATTACTCCTTGGTTTCTAAGGAGGCATGCACACAAATATGAATAAAACAACCTAAACTTGCATTAGATTCAGCCCATAATTAAACATTGCATATGATACTCAACACCGCATAATGCGTTTTCTTAATTTATGGAGAAAACATTTCCAGAGTTCTGAGAGGAAATTAATTTCTTTTCGGTTAAGTATACTTTCAAAACAAAATATTATGAAATACATTAATAGGAATTTCTTAAAATTGATCTTGTTAATATTTTTTGATACAGAATTCAATAATTCTAATTTAATGTAATCACTTAAAAAAAAGTCAAATAAGCGTTTCATTTTTAATTTTGTGAAGGAAAAATTGACTTATTTTTAAGATGGAGTATCGGGGTGGGGGGAATGTTTTTAAGTAAAATCTCTCCTAAATACGCACAAATTAATTTCCAGATTTTTTCGATTTTAAAAGCAGTGCATTTATATTTATCTTGTCTAATATTGTAAACTCAACAGTTTAAGAGGAATTTTAAAAAGTGAAATAAGTATTGCTATTTTATTGTGATTTAAGAAACTAGTTAATAATTTTTAAAATTAGGAAGAAAAGGTATAAGACTCGGTATTTTTTCCAATATGATATTTATGAAATCGAAATTATTTTTATTTACTTTGGAATATTTTTTCTTTTGCATGGCTTGTATCGATGCAATATCTTATTATTTAATTTTATTCAAGTTTGATAAGAAACTACCAAAACGGTGAGTAATAAAATGAATGTAAGTACTTTGGAAAACAAATTGTTACACTAAGTAGATGACTTTGATGCAGGTAATTTAAACTGGTATCAGCAACACTGTTACTCTACTAAATACTTTGGCGTTTACTAAACACTAACATTATAATCGAACATTGAATAGAATAACACTAACATTTAATAATCTAAACAGCGAAAAGTATTTAGTAAAGTAACATATCAGGGATCTACAACTATCATAAACATCGGGCGTCTGGTCGCTACTGTGTTTAAAAAAACTACAGCTGGCCCAGAATGTAACACAAAAGCAAAACGCTTTTATGCTATTTTATATTTGAGAGCATTCTTGGCTCTTAAATATTGATACTGATTCCTAGAATTTTTGTAGATCCCAGAATATGAAACTAGTAAATTTAACTTGTAAAGTATATATGCTATGAAACGTTTTAATTTCTTGTTTAAATATAAAATGATGTATGCAGTCTATGTAAGTAGTACAAATGCTGTGTGTTATAGTAAGTACTTTTTAGATGCAAATAAAGCAATGCAAAAGAAATCCTTATTCTAATGATGTTTGTTTAAATAGCGCAATGCTTTTAATATAAAATTTGATAAAATCTAGTGTAATTCGGCTGTAGATGAGACTATAGTTTTAGGAAGTTTCAGATTATGAGAAATTTTGATCGGAGTAATTTTTTATAAATGGAATAAAACATCGAATGAAATAGCCCGGGAATTTCATCTAGTGTTTGATTCCAAAAAATAAAATTTTCTCCGTAAAGTTAATTTTTACTTTGATTATATAACGATCAAATTTTTAAATTTTAGTTAATAGTAACTAAATTATTTAATTGTTCGCATATTCAGTCTACTTCAGTTTCTAGAAGTTAATTTTAATGATTTTTAACAAATTAAGGAATTCACCCCTTACTGATTTTACTTTAGAATATGGTTATAATTATTTTTATAATATAATAATAATTTATTTTTCACTCTTCTATACAGTTTTAATCTAGCTTAAAACAAACTAGTTCCCAACGAAGCAAAATTGCGTAAATAAAACCTGCTAGTTCTTTTAAATTATCAACACAATACAAGATATTTAAGATATTAAATTAAATATATTAAATGTATCTAAACAAGTTGAACCAAATATTAAATTCGGCGATCTTTTTATAAAGTAAAATAAAGAGTCACTCTTAATATTGTATTTTAGGAATTTTCAATCTGAGATCTGCAACTTCGCGTTCGTTGAAAATATTACATTTATAACTTTTAATCAAACTTAAACCATAGTGGGCAAAAGAATTTTTTGATTTTAGTTATTTTCTAATCTAAAATATTGAAGACTATCAAAATAATTCTATTTTAATTCGATTAAAAGATAATTATGATATGAGATATGATAAAGTAGTATCAGTTAGTGACAAAAGAGTTTCGATTACATTAATTTAAACATTTCTCCCTTATTTAAAATATGTTTTAAATTATATCTATTTACACATTCGTTAACAGTGGAACAGTCTAATATTATAAATTCGTAACAGGTTTCAATATGAACTCTCCTTACATACTTCCAGTTATCACAAATCGAGTATTTTTTTTCTTCTACAGATTAATTAAATGGTACTTGATTATACAGCACAATGAAAGTATAAAGTGCTATTTTTTGTTTAAAATTTCCACTTTCTTATTTTAAATTTAATTAACTTCATTGTATGTAATTCCTAATTTTTAGGCTTATAAATTTCTTTTCAGTCAAAATCAATTGACGACAGTATTCTTAATGTTTCTTTAATATAGCTACGCTTCCTTAACGAGGACAAGTGAGTTCGCTAATTTGTATCGAAGTCCTTTACAGTATATTTTTATCCAAATTTTTTTTTTTATTAAACTACTCTATAATCTTAAGCCCATATCAAAAATACTTAAAGGAAATCACCAACTTAATATTAAGAAATGAATTTTTACCCTATATAGCAAAAGGTAACAAATCTGAACGCTCTCAGAATTCTGAGAAATCTGAAACAATTAGGGTCAATTCAATAATAAATATTAAAAAAATGATATAATGAAGGTTTTCTGATTCCTAATTTCCCGTCTATAAGCAAGCTTAGTTTTTAAGGTGGCTCTTAATGACCTTAAGTATTTACCCAATTTTAAATATATCACAATTTTTAACTATACCATCATTATTTAACTATACCTAATAGGCTATAAGCGTTTGAATAATGCTCTAGAAATGTGACTGGGTGACCTCTGGGTAAAGTATTTTAATTTGGCTTCTTAAAATGATTGATGTTTCTAGAATGAAGTAAAAACAAATTCTTAAAATAGTGACACTGTTCGTTTTCGAAGGGAAAATACAACACCAGGACGATTGTCATCAAGACTGAGTAATTTGGTTGTGTACATCTTGAAGTAAGCGCGGCGCACGTCAAAGACGGTCAATTTTTTTTCTTCCTTCACTTCCCCTTGCTCTGATATAATCGTAGTCCTGATGAATGTGCTTACCGATAAGAAATACCGTTCCGTAGTACTACCGTTCCAGACAGAGGTGAACTAAACTTTTCATAAATAATAAAAATTAAATGCGTATATTAAAACGCGCTATTGGCAATCTATTCTTCAGCGCCGTTTTTTATTATATGAAAAATCTTAAATATTCCAATATTTCAATTAAAGACTTGAATTTGAACTAGTTTAAATAGACTTAACAACATTTTTAAAGTCCATTTATTTCAAAATGGTTCTTTGACCACTAATATTGAATTAAATGGAAAGACTAACGATTAAAATTATATAAATTGCAATTGTGCGGATTTTTATCGATTTTAAGCTAAACTGACTTTAATTTGTTCTCAAATTGATGTATTAATCTATATTTTATGCAATGTATTATGGGCATAAACAAAATTTTATGTGTTCATAATATATAGATATTAAAATGCCAAAATTCATGAACATTAGAATAAGCAAAAGTACATACTTAGCACAATTAAGTGAATTTAAAAAATAAAAAAAATAAATTTATTAGATTTGAAAATTTCCTGTAAATACTTACAAAAGTGTAATATGAATAATGAACGTTTTTAAAATTTTGAAACTTCATTCACGAAAATGTTGCTATGAACTGGCATTCGACGGATGCTTTTGTGCATTACGGGGACATCGATCTGCAACAGGAAAGTGTGGATCGGAATTTTCGAAACGACTGGGGGAGTGTGGGGCATGAAGTGGAGGTGGTAGACGGCCGTTTTGCTTTCTCTTCGTGTTTCACACTCTTTCAGCCGTTTCGGAGCTTCTCGGTTCATGCTTGCAAGTTTCTGCTGTGGAACAATGTCCTCATAATGCATCGAAAGTTTAACTTTAAATCTCAGTGATTGCAGCATTTTCGATTGCAGAATATAAGTTTAAGCTTATTCATTAATGCACACTTCTCGGCAATTCAGTATAACAAAATAAAATTATGGCAACAAACAATATCAATTAAATTTGTATAAAAATATAAGTTTACTTAAATATGATGGTCCATTCATTTGTATAAAATTAAATTGTGCTGGATAAAAAAGTTAATTAGTAAAAAAAAAAATTTTTTTTCGAATTAAAACCTGGATTTTGCAACTTAGATACATTCAGAACATTTTCTTTGAATATTTAATTCAATTAGTTCTATTATTCATGTAGCTCAGTTTTCATTTTAAAGTAAAGTTATTGTTTTTATATTATTTTAAACATATCTGTACTAGAGCAAAACTGTTAGTATTCCATAATGTAACAAAATCTAATAGCTATTAAAATAAGGTTTAAAACAAACCATGGCATTAAGTTTCAGCCAAAAGTTTTTAATAAAAATAGGAGAAAAACATAATATTGAAGCAGTGGAAAAGTTTCATACTAGTTTCTTTTTAAAAATTTTAGTTTGCAAAATTTTGCATCCAGTGCTTTATAGAAAGACCAAAAAGATGTTATATATTTTTATATTTTGAAGTTACAGCATTAAGTGTAATTGTATATTTGGCTTAAACACAAAAATTAATGTATATTTTACGAATTTAAAATGGAATAAAATTGATTATTAAAGCGTGTTGTTATTTTTAGTCTTTATCACTAAGGAATTTATCCTTTAATTATTGTTCCGACTTATTGTCTTTTGTGTGCATAGTGATTGCTAGATGTGTTACTTTAATATTTTCAGCGTTAAATTTTAGCACTTAACCCAAGTGGAATAAATTTCTCTTAAGCTACATTGATAAAAAGAGAAATAAAAGTTTTGTAGACTTAGTCTAATAATTAATGAGAGGTAAGTTGGTTAAGATAGTATCTTAAGAAGTGGCTTATTCAATCCCCAAAGCATAGCATAAATGAGTTTAGAAATAATTTATTTTAAAAGCGAAAAAATTTTAATGAACAGTTTCTCTATTAATCAACTCTGAAGTACAATGATATTTAAAGTTTAAGTAAGGTAAAATTTATTCATTTGAAAGGAAGTGTTTTAATTCATAGTTAAAACCAAGTTACATAAATTAATAAATAATGAAACATAAAATTTATCAGATTATAAACTATATTATTGGAAATCGTGTGAGTAACATTCATTAGTTAAATGTGCAGAAAGTGAAATTAACATATTAAGGTCCAAACTTTGGACTGCCCTGTGCTTGAACTATTGCTACCATCCATTTTTTGAGAATTTCAAATTCGAGGAAACAAGATATGTTTATTTAGAAAAAGTATGTTTTGTGCCTTATTTCACATTTTATACCATTAAAATATCGTCAGCGTTAATCATCACCATTAAGGTCCATTTAGATTGAGTCCCAGTTCTCCGATAATTTTATGCAAAGTTACTCAGGGGTCACATTTTCCTTTTCTCTGAAAATATGAAATCAATTGTCAAAACCTTTCTATTTGTGTTTATTAGTGAAGCTTTCTGAATTTCTATCACTTCTTTAAACAACAAGCGTAGGACGCAGATAAAATAACAGTTATAATATTGCATAGTGGAATGCACTATTAAAATAAAAATTAATGACCGGTTTTTATTCAATATGTAAAACAACATGTAATAATAATGCATGCATAGCTTAATGTTTTAAAGAATTTCTAATCCTTTTTTGAACTCATAATTAAATAAAAAAAACTTCTCCAAATAATAGATCATTGATGCGCAATAAAAATCCGAAACACAATAAAAAATACTAGTTAAATGGTTAAGTCATTTTAACTATAAATTAATTTAAAAATATTTAATTAAAAGATCTTCAAATTCATTTGATATAATAAGAGTGAGAAAAAAGGTACCTTTTCTAATTAGTTCCGTTGTTTGCATGTCACGTATTACAATCATTTTAAAATATTTGCGTCCTCACCACTCTCTGTGGTCAAGTCGACAATCGTTTTGCTCTAGCCAACAGATTATCTAAACTTAATATAAAAATAAAACTGATAAGTTTCTTTTTGTCAGCCTGCTTCTTAGACTATTTATGAATTTACAATAAAATTAGTATTCAATACAACTCAATATGAAAGCATATTGTGCTTCATACACTTATATATAAAACCCACTTTCTGTTGATAATTTTCACAAAAATAAAACCAAAGTGATTCAAACAATTCGATTTTGTGACACATTGAACGCCCTTTCTAAAAACGGAGAGAGGGAATTCATTACCGAAATCGAGTTATTCCCGTAAATAGTTATAATAAATGCTGTAAGAAAACTTAACGGAGAACCATTATAGATTTCCCGATATACTTAGAGATTAAAAAAGAAAAGTGTTGATCCCGTTATTGCCATGAATTTGACGTTTTTGTAATGAATTTGAGCTTTTATCCATAAAAATCCGTTTAAAGCTCGATAATTTGTTTTTACATAAATATTAACTTGAGACCTTATTTGAAAATATTTTTATCAAAAATTAAAACAAAAAAAACCTATTAGATGATTTTACGGAATTCCCGCGAAGTTTGTGTAAAAATTTAGGTTATATTTTGTAGAATTGAAAGGAAGGGGGAAAAGAAATAGCTTGTGGGGGTCAGGAAATTTTTTTGAAAAATAAGACACCAGTAATTTAAAAATTATTTTGACCCTGTTCTAAAATTATAAAATAATCGTGATTAGCGTTGAAAACCCTTCAAAGAATAAATTGAAAAATTTTGGATTTCCACAAGATCCTCGGCTTTAAATTTGGCAGTGATATTAATTTATTTATTTCTTTAAAAATTTACTTTTATTTAAGAAAAATATTCGTAATGATGTTCTTAATTACATTTAAGGATTATCAAAATTTCTTAAGGGCCTCTCAGGTTTTTAATGCGTCAACCTCTGAAGATATTTCACGCCAGCACTGTTGGTCGACTGTGGAATTCGTATCGACCAGCCATCGCTGGGATTCGAACTCAATTTACCTCATTAGAAGGTGAACGCTTTATTCCCCGCTTGTATTGTAATTGTGATCACTAACAACCCAGAACAAAAATCTCCGGGGAAAAAAAAACAATGACTCCTTAAAAGCCGTTGTATCGTAAATTAGCTGCCCGGATATAGATTGTAATAACAAATACCATTTTTTATATTAATATTCTTCATCTAATGTAACTCAAAAAGTTTTAAATTTAATTAGTTGTAAATAGCCATTAAAATCTTAAACCACTGGTTAGAAAGCAAAAATCATCTTCAAATGTTATTTCCGTTGACTGGTATTTAAAACCATTCATCTCTTGTGGAATAGATTCTTTGAACGAACATTGTCGCGCCGTTGAAAATGGCGCTCAATTTTTTGATGTAATAACGCTGTAGAGAAATGCTTCACATGGAATTACAAAATCTATAACAATCCTAAACGTTGATTTGGTAAACAAGATAAATTAGCCTTACATTAAAAAAGTTACTTTATTTATTGAGAATATCATCTCAAGTATTCTAGAATAAATATTTATTCTAGATAATATTCATAATGTGCATATTCTTTTATGGTATACAAATACAAAAGCATTAAAATTTATATTTTTCGTGCTTGAGCAGATTTTATAGACTCTTTTCAAAAACAGCCATTTATTTATTACCCATTGGCAAGATGGATTTTGGTTTGGATCGTCTGCACTTAATCAACTTCACTCAAGAGTAATAGTAAACAGTGTGTATGCGTTGCTATGACGACCGCTGCTGTTTTTCTTTTTTTTTTTCTTTTTTTTTTTTCACTAGCAGGCATTTTTAAAGTATTAATTAATGTATTTGCATAATAAATATTTAAAGTATTTTTATATTCTTTTTATTATGAACGTATAATGACTGGATTAACGGGGATTTTAATATAAATATAAATGATGAAGAAGGAAAAGTACTTTCTGACGTCTTGAAACACGTACATAGGCAGGATTTGAAAACCAATCCGACGACTAACATCAATGGAGACAGTTTTTGCAACCCATGATGTGAAATGGCGTTGGCGTTTAACGGAGTCAATCCGGAAAGAAAAAACATTTCACCCATGGGTAACCAGTGATCGTAATAAGGCCATCACAACTTTACGTTACGTTCTTTTTTTTATTTATTGTTATTTATTTTGCTTTTTTGTTTTCAATATTCATTATTGTTGTATATGGCATTCAATATGTCGTTATTTTGTAAAAAATGAATAATTTTATGATCGACTGCCGCAGTACAATTTATAAATATTTTTATGCATTAATAAACTCATTCATTCATCCGACTATTCATTCCTTCAATGATCCGCACATTAATAAATTCACTTCTATTGATTGCTGGGTTGTATTAATTCACTGATTGGTATCCTTTCATTTCTCATTTTATTTTCATTTACTCGCTATATATAAAAATGTTTATGATGACAGTTTTCATGACGAAGCGACAACCATATTCGTAATAAATTGTTTATGAGATCTTAAAAATCATCATCATTAGTGGCCAGGGCGGGCTTTGGCCTTCTCAAGAAGTTTTTTCCAAGCTAACCTTTTTCATGCTAGTGTTTTCCAGTTTTTAGTTTTCAAGACCAAAAAGTCTTTTTCTAGGCCATCTATCCATCGCAAATTCGGCCTGCCTCTTAATCGTGTGCCAACTGGTCTGGCATTGAAAACTTTTTGTGGTGTGGTCTTCGTTCATTCTGATAACGTTGCCTACCCATTTTATTCTTTGTCGTTTAAATAAAGTTAATAAAGTCAGGTTCATTACATGAGTGATAAAGCTCTAGATTTGTTCTTTTAAGCCACACACCATTCTTTTTTTTTCCCCTTCTTTTTTTTTAATTCCTCTAAAAATACGTCTTAAGACCTTTCTCTCAAAGGTACCCAATAACCTCATCCGTACAAGATAGGGTCCAGGTTTCACAAGCATTTGTTAAAATTGATCTTAAAAAGAGATTTATATAATAAAACTTTTCTTCTTCAATGAATTACATTAGATGCTGTGCATTTTCGAATTCCAATAAAACATTTATTGGCTATAGTAATTATCCTTTGTATTTCCATTGTAAAATTGTTCCTGTTGTTGATTATAGAACCGAAGTAAACGAAATTGTCAACAACCTTCAATTTATAATCTTCAATTTCTAAATGGGTGTTATTGAAGCTTGTTTTAAGACAGGGCAGGATATTTAGTTTTGTTCTCGTTTATTCTCAGGCCCATCTATAAATGGGTGTTATTGAAGCTTGTTTTAATACAGGGCAGGATATTTAGTTTTGTTCTCGTTTATTCTCGGGCCCATCTCTTGAGAGTCGCTCTCCATAAAAACCTGTGCTATAGGTGTTCGAGCAATGATGTCTATGTCATCAGCAGTTGTACAGATTTATTAAAAATATTTCCCCTGATGTAAATGTTGGATTCTTTTAATGCTTTTTCTAATACTAAATTGAAGAATACCTCTCGCACACCCTCATTTATTACCTTGACAGATTATTCGGTATTTTGAACCCAGTTTTGGTTTCAATTAACGTCTTGCATATCAACCTAGATAACTTTTCAGGCACTCGCTCAAGGCTGCAATGAGGGCATATATATATATATATATATTATATATATATATATATATATATATATATATATATATATATATATATATATATATATATATATATATATATATATATATGTGTGTGTGTGTGTGTGTGTGTGTGTGTGTGTGCGTGTGTGCGTGTGTGCGTGCGTGCGTGCGTGCGTGTGTGTGTTGTCCTCTTGGCTGTACGTGTCCATTGTTGTCTCTGTTTAGTAAGACAATTATTTCATCTATTCAACACTCAAAATAACTCTTTCCTTATTACGATCTTAAAAATAGCTGTTTAAAATAAATTAAAAATGACCTCGAATGAAACGTTTTATTAAAAGAACGGACTGTCTTCTTAGTAATATTAAAATATTAATTGATTATTCCTATCCAATAAGTTTCGGGCAAGATGGATATTCTCTACTCAGACTAATATTGATGTATAAAACTACATATAAAACTAAATGAGAAAAAAAATGCAACGCTATATACAGTAATAATAAACATTTAAGTGAACAAAAAAGCTATCGAGCCCACTCTAAGCAAATATACACAACACAAAAAATCTTCATTGGAAAATACATTCCATTCAAATAAGTGGTTCTTCTACAACACAATCCATATTTGTTAAAACTTTTACTTAGAAAACTTCCATCATAAAAAAAGTTAACCTATGAATATCAAAAATAACCTATAAATATATTTTTAAAGTGAACAAAACTTTAAAAAAGGAGAAAATAAATAATTTACTGAACATTTATTCTCGTTTGCCCTGGAATTACATGACGACTTGTGAAGGGGCTTGTCAGGTGTGTGTAGGAATTCCAACATTCTAATGTCTAAGTTATTCCGGAATTTTGGGAAGTAATTTTATTTTATTTTATATCCGTCGTTGAACAGCCGACCCAATTTTTAGGTTTACGACTACTCGTGTTGAACACCGTAGCCTTGTCCTTTTGAACCCAATCCAAAAGCCAAGGAAACTGATGGATCAGTACCGCCAGAGGTATGGATTTGTTACGGGAACATGGAGGACTTTATGATTCGACAGATTTAACGTGCATCAGTCACCATTTACTACACAGGGAGTCTTCGGCCGGTTGGGATCGAACCCACGAACACTTGGACATGGCCCCAGTGCCTTACCCACCAGGCTATCCCGACCTAAAGCAAATTATTTGGAATGAAAATGCATTCATAAAAGAAACCGAGCAATCAAGGACGATCCGAGAGAGTAAAAGAATGGGTAGGCAAAAAAAAAAAAAAAAAAAGAGAGAGAGAGAGAGAGAGAGGAAAGAAAAAAAAAGCACTGGGAGAAAAAGTCTAGATAAAGAAGCACCAAAAGAAGAGCACAAGGAAAAAGAGCTTCTTTAGTAAGTATATGAACTTAACAATCTATTTAATGTCATTGAATATTCATTCAAATAAAATTAGATAATTTTAAAAATATTAATTAATATATCAAGGTTCATTTAAACCCACTTCATAATAAACAAAATAATTGTAAAAGACAATTTTAATAATTAAACTCGCATGAAATTCGTATTCAATGTATAAGTCGTAGGGAATGATGGATTTTTCGTAACCAATGCATTGTAAGCCGCCATTGAGGATATTTGTAAAAAGAACAAAAATGGTATTCATAAGATACTGTGGTTCTGATGTACTGTGTGCATCCTTAATAACTTTTAATCTAGTTCGAGAAATGTTTTTATACCATAAAGATGTTAATACGAGTAATGAAAGCAAACGATATTTTAAGTAAAATATAACCACAACTGCATTTTTTCTTAGCCTTTGACTTATAAATTACATGGGGGTTATCTTAATTAAAAAATTCCAAAATTTGGATGAATTCGGTAAAATTGTTTCTAGGCTATAAAACTTACCAAAAGTTGTATTTTTAATTTTTTACTTTTCTTTACTTAACTGTTCGGCCTAATTTGTTATAATTTTGTATTTTTTCAATTTGTAATATTCCATAGTTTGAAATAATTTAAAAATGTGAAGACCTTACTATTCATAATTCTTACGATATAGTAGTTAAATTATATGACAAATAATTATTAAAAAAAGGAATTTTTCTTTTTGCATGACATAAAAAAATTATTTATGAAAAAACGAAACTCATAATGAAGTGCAAAAATATTTTTTTAATCGCTTAAAGAATTAGAGATATATAGCGAAATACACAATTAGAGAAATTAATATTGATATCAAAGGACAACTAAACCATAATATTTCAAAGATTACGTCATTTCATCTTTTAACGATTAGAAATCCATCGGCAACAAGAACAAAAAGTTCTTTTATGCAGTTTGCATTTGTAACTTCACCTGGTCTAATTAAATTTCAAACGCCTCGAACCACATGTTAGTCCGTGAATCATAAATTATTCATAAGTTCTATTTTTTGTTCTCTGCACTTTTTTTATATAATAAAAATAGATTTGGAAAAAACATGAACCGAAATTTTTTTTAACGAAGTCTGTTTCATTTTTCCTCAAAAGAAAAATTTAAAAATGCGAAACTTAAATTTTCCTCAAAATGGCTGCAATTTTTAAGACATTTTTCTCATCTTTTAATTATTCTCTTCTTAATCAAAAATTTCAAGAGATTTTTTGCTTCCCATATACTAAACTCACCGTCATAGGATTAAAAACAAAAGTTCAAAACGAAATTTAAATAAAATAAAGTAATATTTAAATAGTAAATTTAACTAATAACTAATTTAAATAATAAATTTAATTAATAATTAATTTAAATAATAAGTTAAACTTTAATAATAACTATAGCAAAAATAAAATGTTCAAAATAAAAATTTTAAAAATGGAAATTATTAAATTACCTACTCTTAACTACTAACTGCAACATTTTATTGATATACTTTATAACTTTGAGAAGAAAAAAAAATCAACAAAAGTTACGAATTTCTCACAGTTTAAACTAAGCATTTCTTTTCGATCTTTATATAGTGTTGTGTTTTCAATGATATTTTATAATCAGAGGATATAATAATAAAAACAAACGGGAAAAAACTGCTAAATATAAAATTTAAAATGTAACGTAAAACTCCAAATAACGCGAGAAAAGTGAAGTGATAACCCTGAATTAAAAGCACACAAACGATAATGGAAACGCAGACAGCACACGTGGCAGGAAATAGTTCTCTACCTGTAACATTCCAAGGTTAGTCATTGCACGGAACACTTTTGCTTTCAGGATCAAAAGTTTGCTTCCGAAGATTATGGCGGATTTCTGCCTCTTGTAAACAATAAAACTAGAATTGATTAAGGAGTTAGGAAAGGATTTCACGGTTTTGTTTCCGTATTTCTCGTAAATGAGACTTTCGTTCCGAAATAAAATAAAAAAGCATTAAAATACTTCAATTACCTTTTTCTTTCTTTCAAAAAAAAAAAAAAATAATAATATAATTCATCGAAAAAAAACTCCTAATGTGAAATTAAAATATTTTAAATTCTACAAGAGTTCTTAAGTTATGAGATCAAAAGAAATGTTCTTTATTGAAAGAATATATATATATATATATGTATATATATATATATATATATATATATATATATATATATATATATATATATATATATATATATATATATATATATATATATATATAGTTAACACGATGAAAAATGAAAGTTTATTGACTCAATAATTATTCTATATAGAAATAAAATCATTTAAATCGCATTCTTATTTTATAATTTAAATAACTTTAGGCCACGCGTTCAAAAAATGTGGTATTTTCATTAAAATTTGCATAAATTACATTCATTAAAACAAAACAAAGCAAAGTTCTGTACGTAAAAAATACTATTTTATTTATTTATTTATTTATTTATTTTTTGAAAAAAAAAGGAATAGTGTAGTAAATCAAATTGTAATAAAATGCAAAAGGGTACTGGAGCATAAATAGTAATGATAAAATGGTGATTTCATTTACAAAACTTTCAAAGTTAATCCATTATAAAA
Source organism: Parasteatoda lunata (assembly GCA_949128135.1). Lineage (NCBI taxonomy): Eukaryota > Metazoa > Arthropoda > Arachnida > Araneae > Theridiidae > Parasteatoda > Parasteatoda lunata. Next base: position 106,919,237 of record OX421977.1, on the reverse strand, counting down.
ACATATGATTAACCACAAGTGGAATAATTATGCATTTACAAAAAGTCGAATTTGCCAATAACGAAGTCAAATTTTAAGTTTTGAAAAAAATAATTTATTTTTGTTCCAAAAATTTTTTCACTATATAAGTAGAAAATTAAAATATCTAATTAAATTCACTTGAAATTATTGAAAAAAATTTTTTTTCAAAGCATTAATATAAATTACAGAGTGAAAATGAAAAGTCATTTTTTTTTTTTTTTTACAAAATATTGGCGTGAAAATAATGTGCCGTGCTCGTGCACTTGCATTCAAAAAACAGTAAAAATATCCGAAATTCTATATGAATATGAAATGTTAGGGAAATGCCTATGTACGTTAACTACATTATAATCTATCAATTTAAGTGAACATATAAAAAAAGCTATATTACAATTTAAAAACCACTTAAATTCATTGTATAATTTTTCTTGATAACATCGCAAAAAAATTTCTAAAAACGAATATAAAAGAAAAAAAAAAATTTTTTGTGTCAGTATCATTTTTAAACATATAACAGATATAAAATAAAAATGAAATAAAATTACTCCACCCTGTGGATTTCGCAAAATATCCCATCCCATTAAAAATTCACATCCCAGTCCAACTAAACATCTGTTTCCAATTGATGTTCTCTTATTCGTTGTTTGTTGTATATTGGTGAAATAATATGTTTAGCTGAAAAAATAACTCTTACTGAACAAATGTTTCTAAAACGTTTTTTACGATAAAAAACATTCTTAAAAATTACTTTTCGCAACGAAAAAGAAAATCTAGACTGTTGTTTAACTAAACCACTGATAATAAATGTTTTTTTTTTTTTTTTTTTTTTTTTTTTTTTTTGAAAGATTGTTCAATGAGGACGTATTAATTTTACTTGAAAAATCCCCCGCCAAAAAATCTTTAAAAAACATTCACCCCCCCCCTCGAAATTTTTTAAAAATACCCCTTAAATAATCAGAAATATCCCCCAAAATTAATTTTGCGCTTAAAAATCAACAAAAAATATCTTTAATATTTCTTAAAAATTATCCACCCAAAAATTGTTTAAGTTAACTTTTATCCCAAAATTTTCTTTGGTATCCCCTGTGGGCACTTCTGATTGGTGTAATATCGAAATGCAAAAATTTTTAATTAACTAACTGGTTGTGTATAGTAGTATTTTCTCGCTAACATTTTAAAATTTTGATGAAAACTAGTGCAACTAATAAAACCCTGTATTTTTAGTTGTTTGAATAATTTTTTTCATTTTTATTTTTTCTATTTCTTTTTTTATGAATAAAACTACAATAAAATCAGAGCCGTTTTAATGACAAATTTTCCAGAGGGTTAGCGGTTAACATTGCAGCATTTAATGTACTAGAAATAGACTAGTAGGATTTTTATAGGTACCGCAGTGGACTGATCGTTGAGACACGTTGGACTACCATCAATGGCTGTAGTCAGTGTGCGGGTGGGGGACCACTTGGATCAGTCTGAGTAGCTAGGGACCGAGTGTGTGCGGTATGGGTCCTCGTTAAACTGTTCTACCGTAAAGTGCTCGACTTTGCGTGCAAGTTGTCGGGTCGTCCGAAGCGGGAGTGCCAGCCCCTTTGCAGAGGATCAAAATTGTGATGGCATATCTTCGGATCATGCTCAGGGATATTTCCCAGACCGTCGCCAATAGCCCATTGTGCATCTCTAGTGCGACGTAAATGAATAACAGCAGAATCTTTATAGAAGCTTTTGTTTCAAATTGCATCTAGTTTAAAATTCTCTAAATTATAATAAGCGATTCTTTCCAGTTTTCGGCCATTATCAAAGTCAGTGATTGGTATGGTTGTGGGAGCGCAGTACAAAGAACTGCACATTATTTTACGACAGTCGACTCCCTTACTTCAAAAATAACTTCAACTTTCACTGCGTCGTGACGTAAGAGCTATAAGCATTTTCTCAACAGCGCACGACAAGTGAAATTCGAAGTTATTTTCCTAGTTACTTCGACCGCCGCAATTTCTAAATAAACTCTTTTTTTTTTTTTTAAGTCAATTAAAATCAGCGCCGTACATCGAAATTGCATAAATATAATTCTTTCCTGTCTACGTTGTTTTTTTTAACTTTGATTTATTATTTGTTTATATATTTTATTTTAACCGTGATGCATTTTTGCTTTGTGTACCTGGCAACTTCTATGCATAATTTGTTTGTTTATGTTCTACATGGCTTCGTGCCTGTTGTTGTGTTAAGTAAGAAATATAGAATGAAAGGATTGAAATGTTTGTAAAGGAATCTTTGCGGAAGAATATAGAATGTGTCACTTAAGAGAATTGATACTTGACTGGCTTAGTTTACTTGAAATAGAATGGAAAGAACAGTTGCTAACGGAAACAAATGCAACGTTTCAACAATCAATCATAATCGAGATATTCACTTTACATCACTTGCAGGCATCCCATAAAAAAATCGAAAATGTTTTTAAAAAAGGGATTTCATCGAGCAACCAATGGAGATAGATAGATTTTTAGTACACCGTGTATCGCTTTCATTACACCAGTGTTTGTGTTTCTCAAATCTATGACTTTTGTGTACCCTTTCTAAACTTTTCACAACGCTGTGTACCGCTCATAAAAAAATGAGTGTATTTTTTACTGTAAAAAATTGCTCAAAAGTTATAAATCAGAACTGACTGTTGACACCACTATTTATTAACTGTTAAATCTGCAAAAAATAGCCAATAAAAAATACGCAATCGTAAATTTTCAGGGCTAGCTATGTTTGTAAATAAAATATTTTAAAATCTTCGTTTGTTGCAAGATATTTCGCATAAGAACGCTCACCCCGTCTAAACTTTTCCCGTACCCCTGAAGGTACGCGTACCATACTTTGAGAAACACGGCATTACACCACTGATCAAAAGGCGTATGAAAATATGAAATATCACAAAGTATAATGAAGTGTTACTTAACATTATAAAACAAATAGAACAAAAATTATCAGCCCCATAAAAAGAATGTTTCTGTAATATGTTCATATTTCATCAGCTTCCTATCTCTTTGCTTAAAAAAAAAAAAAAAAAAAAAAAAAAAAAAAAAAAAAAAGGAGGAAGGAAAAACAGTTCAACATTTAGGCCTTCATTCCCAAAACAGAAAAATTTCATATTGATAACAATTTATAGCTGCTTAAAAATATCGTTGATGTATCTAAATATTTAAATTAAGTTTAACTCTTTTTGAAATTTTTTTTTTCTGAAAATAAAAACATTTTTAGAAGAAAAAAGTTTATTTTATGCTTGTATTAATCCTTGTATTTTTTAGACTACATTAATAACTGAAAATGGTATAAAAATTGTATAAAACACATTTTATATATTCTAATAATGATAGTTTTTGCTATGTAACGTTTTTGCTATGTAAGAAAAAAAGCTTCCACACTATTTCATTCCATAGCAACCCCTAAAAATGTGTCCTCCTAAAAATGTGTTGTCCTAAAAATAAATCCTCGCAATAAAAATTATTTTGGGCTTGCTAATTTTTACTATTTAATTATTAATTTTAAGAATAGTTTACAAAAAAAAATGGAGCTATTTTTTGATATATATATATATATATATATAAATATATATATATATATATATATATATATATATATTAATAAAAGAATTAAATCTCTTTCGTTTTAATAAAATGTCTTTGTTAAAGAATAAGCGTAGAGAGATTCTATTTTGGGAAGTCAAGGCTGATAAACATACGATTGAGTTATTTATAGAATCTCTCCCCCTTTCACTTCCATATAAGGAAGCATGAAATGATTTTCCTTAATGCGTAAGGATACAAGTATTTCAAAGACTGTGCCTTTTTACTACTAAATGTGTTAGTATAAAAGCGAGAGCAATGCTTTTCGCATGGCTTTTTCATCATGCTCTGATCCTGAATAAGTTGTTCCGGAATTGTCCAAAGTCTTGTCCACCCCCTCCCTTGCGGAGTGTGGATGTGAATTGTTATCGATACCAGCCTACTACCATTAATAAAGATTTTTTGTGTGTAACATGGCTTACGACTGCATTATTTAAGCTATCTATATACAAATAAAAGGAATTTTAACCCTTTTATTACAAGACGCCAGGATGGTTACTTGCTGAGGAAACCATTATTATCTATTTTCCGGCTGACTACAGCGTTGATAAAACCTCATCCCAGGGGACGAAAGAAGAAAGTTGCCTATTCTGCAGTGAAAAAAAGAATGAAGGAAGGATTGATTTCACTACCTGTACACCTCATCGCTGTGAGAATGCTGACGTTGGCTCGAGCTCGTCACATGCCTCTCTGAAACCCATAGTGTTGATCGAGATGACCCTACAGTGTCCAATCTGGAAATGACCGATGACACTACAATTCCGTAGTGCTCAGATTGTGAAAACAAAAGTGATATGTGCGCGCGTGTAAAATCCCGAAGATTCATGTGAAAACAAAAGTGAATGTGCGCATTAAAAACAAAAAAATGATAATATTTTTTGTTTCTCTTCAACATAAAAAGTCATGAAGGTCAAGGAACAGTGTGGAAAATGGAAAGAAAGTACTGTAGATATATTTTTTTTTTATCCTCTTATGTTTCTTTCTCACTAGCATGATTGAATAGTTTATCGATATCGGAGATGAGTAGTGTTTTAAAATTTTCATTATGAATAACTGAGTATATTTTATTATGAATAGTTAGATTGCATTTCTTGTATTTATATTGCTTTTCTTTAAAATGATGATATAATATTGTTTTTTATCGTGCATTTAAAATGTTTTTGAAAGAAATAAATGTGACTCAAACGTCAATTAAATTAGTGACGGCAAACAAAATCAAGTTATTATTTAAACTTTTGTGTCCTAATGATTTTTCTATATTAAACCGTAACAAAATTCTAAATTTTTCAAAATTTTCTTTTTGAACCTAACGATGAAGAATTTTCAAACAAATTACAAGAAATTTGTAATACTTTCAATTTTTCGGAATTAGTTAAAATTTCAGACATTTTAAATATTTCCAGTGAAGGAAATAAAGATGAAATTGCAAAGCACATTTAAACTTGTTTATGTGATTTTGATAAATTAAAAAATTCGAAGTAATGGAAAATCCCTCTAAAGATGAGGGTGAAACTAATCAGTTTCAATGTAAACAAACTCAAACTGATTTTGAATCACATTTACCAATTAAAACTTGTGTAAGTCAATTTACACAAGTTAGTTTAAATACTAAAATATATGTTGATAAAGAAATACAAACTCATGTTTATACTGATAAAGATATGGCATCCTATAGTCAAAATTCTAGCAAGGATATAAAGAATAGAGAAACAGAAACTAAATTAATAGTAAATTTTTCGGATATTGAAGCAGTTACTCCTATGTTTAAAGGAGAAAAACACGAAAATATTAATTCTTGGTTTGAAAACTTTGAAACTCATTCCAATTTATTTAAATTATCTGATATGCAAAAATTTTTATTTGCGAAAAGATGTTTAAAGGGTAATGCCTTAACATTAATAAGAAGTGAAAGTTGTTTAAATTCATATGAAAAATTAAAAAATTTTTTGCTTGAAGAGTTTGGATTTGATAGTTATAGTGCAGAAATACATGCAATGTTGCAAAAAAGAAAGCAAAGATATAATGAAACTCTTCAAGAGTATTTCCTTAAAATGAAAGAAATTGCCACTCAAAGTGATATTGATGACTTAGCTCTAATCACTTACATAATTCAAGGAATACCAGACCAAACAAATAATAAATCAATTCTTTATGGAGCCAATAATCTTTTTGAATTTAAACAAAAACTTAAAATCTATGAAAAAATTAAAAGTGACTTAGATAAAAATAAATTTCAAAATAACAAGGGACCATACATGAAGAAAATGGAAAACCCAAAATATGACATTAGGTGCTTTAAATGTAATGCACCAGGACATAAAGCTCCGGCTTGTCCTGAAAATAAAAGTGTAACCCCGAATGTGACAAAACCCAAAATGCATCATACAACACAGGAGATCCCAATAAATCAGTGTAAATACTGTTCGAAGAAAGGACTATTGAATCAGTTTCACATGGGCTCCTCGTGTGTAAACAACCCTAATGTTGTTGAAATGAACGTTCAAAATATGACAAATAAACAATAACAATTAATAATATCCGGATATCAAGTTGAAAATAAATACTTAAATGGACGTCCAAAATCAAAACCAAAATCAAAACCAAAACAAAATGAAAATGTAAAAAAAGAGATATTATTGAATGTTGATACCGGGTCAACATTGAATATAATACCAAAAGACCTTGTGTCAAAACTAAATATTCCTATTAAAAAATGTGAGGAATTAAATGTTATCCAAACGAAAGGACAATTAACACTTAACAAAATTTGTGAGTTTCCCCTTAAGATAGGCGAAATTATTAAATCAGCTAAGTTTTTTATAATTGATACTGATTTACCATATGCTTTACTAGGGTTGCAGACTTGCAAGGATTTTTGTTTGTCTATTGACTGTGTCGGGCCAGTTGTTACTCAATTTGGTAAGAGATAGATCACCTCTGCTAATTCTAACAGTGACAACTTATCTTTGCACATTAGACAGCAAAATTCTCAAAGTCTTAGGGTTAAAAATGGTGAAAAAAATAAAAGTTTAAGATGTTTCAATAAAAGTAAACATTTTGAAAAAAATAGAAGTTTAAGATGTTTCAATAAAAGTAAACATTTTGAAAAAATAAAAGTTAAAGATGTTTCAGTAAAAGTAAACATTGAAAAAAATAATGTTAAAGATAACAAAAATAAAAAGAAAAGGAAAAATAGGAAAAAGAAAGAAGGTCCAAAAATTTCAGATGATTCGAAGATAGTACTAGGTAATGAGTGCACACATTATCAGGTCAATATCGACGAAAGAATAAAAAATGAGAACAAAATACAAAATGTGGACTTAAAAGAAATTTTAAAAAGTTATGATGATATTTTTGCAAAACATAAACACGACGTGGGAGAAATCAGAATGGAACCACAAAGAGTCAGGTTAACCTCAGATTTACCTAAGGCCGTACAAAACATCCCCAAAACAACAACAGGAAATTGATTTACAAATAGAGGAATTGTTAAAAAATAACATTATAAAAGAAAGTTCATCCCCTTATGCTGCCCCTGTAATTTTAGTCTTTAAAAAAGATGAAAATAAAAAGAGTCGTTTATGTATTGACTTTAGGAAATTAAACCAAATTACAAAAACAGATTCTGAACCTTTAATACAGTCTTTAATTGAAAAATTGTCTAATAGTAGTTATTTTTCTAAAATAGATTTATCACAGGGATATCATCATGTTCGTATTCATCCTGATGACACTGAGAAATTAGCATTCGCTACTCACAACGGTCTATTTGAATACTTAAGATTACCTTTTGGCTGGAAGAATGCACCAAGCATTTTTCAACGTACAATTCGTAGAATTTTAAATAAACATAAAATTAAATTTGCTACGAACTATTTTGATGATATTATTATATTTTCTAATTCTTATGATGAACATTTAACCCATCTTAAAAAGATTTTCGATATTTGTAAACAAGAAAACTTGAAATTAAAACTTTCAAAACGTTCATTTTTGCAAAAACAAATAGAATTTTTAGGATATGAAATAAGCAATGGGATTGTATCACCCGATAACCATAATATTGAGGTGATTAAAAAATTAATGCCCCCTAAAAATGTAAAATCATTGCAAAGATTTCTTGGATCAATAAATGTTTACAATAAATTTATTGATGGTTATGCAAATATTCGACATCCTTTAAACAACTTGTTAAAGAAAGATGTAAAATGGGTGTGGTCAGAAAAATGTCAACAATCTTTTGAACTGTTAAAAAATGCTATTATTTGTAAACCAATTTTGAAAATTTTTAATCCTATTCATGAATCTTCTTTTGTTGTTTCATGTTCTTTTTGTTGATGCATCGTTAATTGGAATTGGAGCTGTGTTAAAACAGACAAATGAATGTGGTGTATTGCATCCTGTAGCTTTTCATTCTCACTCCTTAAGAGACTATGAAAAAAATTATGCAATTACAGAACTTGAATGTCTTGCTATAATCGATTCTCTAAATAAATTCCATCATTACCTGTTTGGCCAGAAATTCACCATACATACTGATCATGCTGCTTTGGTTTGGCTAAAAAATGTTAAAAATTTAAAAGGTAGATTGTTTAGATGGTCATTATTGTTAAGTATGTATGAATATGATATTAAATACACAAAAGGTTCTACTAATTTTGAAGCAGATTGGCTTTCAAGAGATGCAACACATTCACTTGTCAAATGTAATAGTAAAAATAATGTTCATGTTTCACATTTGTTAAAATTGAATGAAATAATTGAAGCTCAAAGGAAAGATAACTTACAAGGTAATTTTGTTGATATCAATGATGTTTTATGTATACGTAAGAAAAATTTTACTAAAATAGTTGTTCCATTTTCGTTGAGATTAAAACTTCTGCAAATTACTCATGATAAATTTAACCATCCAGGAGTGCAGAAAATGATTAACTTAATAACCCCTGTTTATTATTGGAATAACATAACATCAGATATAACAAAATTTTGTAAACATTGTCATACGTGCCAATTAAATAAAAAACCGCGGCAAAAAAGATTTGGATTATTACAATCCTTACCCCCTGTGAATCAGTCTTTTGACTTAATAGCAATAGATAGTGTTGGTGGATTGAATTATTATAATTCAACAAAAAATATTTAACTTTAATTATTGACCACCTAACAAGATACATTTGGGCTTTTGCGTCAAAATCCATTAGTTCAGAAACATATACAAATTTTTTACATCAAATTTTTCAAAATCAAATACCTAAATCCTGGTTGAGTGATCAAAACGCCGCCTTTACGTCTTCTCATTTTAAAAAATTTTTGAAACATAATAAGATTCAACAATTATTGACAACTGCACATCATCCGCAGTCAAATGGCAAGGTAGAACGCCTTGGTCAAACAATAATTACACGTTTAAAGTGTAAAATCAATGAGAAACCTACTAAAACTCCATGGCCTACTTTGTTAAAAGATATAGTCAATACTTATAACTCCCCATTCTGTGACAAAATTTCCACCTGCATACCTCATGCATGGTAGACTCACCTATGAAAATCCTTTAAATGAAGAAATCTATCCACCTGTTGAGGAAGCTAAAAAAATAGCAATTCAAAGAACTAAAGAATATCATGAAAGAAATAAAATTTACTATGATTCTAGATTTTTAGATATAGACTTTAAAACTGACGAATTAGTTATGTTTGAAGAATTTACTTATCCTAATACGAGGAAGTTGTTACCTCCTTTTAGTGGACCGTATAAAATTCTTCAAAAAATTTCAGAAGCTAATTACAAAATAAATAAAAAGAATCGTTTAAGTAAACAAAATTTTGAAATAGTACATGTATCAAATCTTAGGAAATATAACAACCCACAAATGTTGAAATTAAATCATGAATAGTGTACAAAACAAAACAAAATATGTTACTTTCTTCAATGGAAGAAGTACACCCTATATTTTTTTTGGGAGATCCGAATCGCGTGTTACCTCAACATCAATTGGATGTGAGGGCGATGAAAGTTGAACTTTTTTTTTCTCAACAAGTTGAGAAAAGTATTATAAAATATTTTTGGATTGACCCGTCTGGATCTCTCAATATCACTGTGCTTCATGAAATTCTGTTTTCCTCCATTTTAACGGGGAATACAAATTTTCATAAAGTAAATAACCCCTTTAACCATACAGAATCTTAAATTCTGATTAAAGACACTTGTTGTCCAGTTCGTTTCCATAAAAATTATGTATATTTTTGTGTGAAAAATTTTTGAAATATTTAGTAGATCAGTTATAAAAATATGTTTCATTTTTCTTTCTGTATAGTTGCCTAAACAGATAAAGTGTATTATCATGTTTTTGTTATTGTCATTGTTTATAGTTGTTTTTTTTTTTTTTACAGATAATTGAAAAAATGTTATTTGTAGTAGTGAAAAGGAACAGTCGTACCAACATAAATTTTAAAAATTCAGAGAATTCTAAATTTTATTATGATTTCTTTTTGGCTTGCCAAAAATCTTTTTTGGGGGGGATGTAATACAAAAAGTATAATACTTTTGTATTAATAAAAGAATTAAATCTCTTTCGTTTTAATAAAATGTCTTTGTTAAAGAATAAGCGTAGAGAGATTCTATTTTGGGAAGTCAAGGCTGATAAACATACGATTGAGTTATTTTTAGAATCTCTCCCCCTTTCCCTTCCATATAAGGAAGCATGAAATGATTTTCCTTAATGCGTAAGGATACAAGTATTTCAAAGACTGTGCCTTTTTACTACAAAATGTGTTAGTATAAAAGCGAGAGCAATGCTTTTCGCATGGCTTTTTTCATCATGTTCTGATCCTGAATAAGTTGTTCCGGAATTGTCCAAAGTCTTGTCCACCCCCTCCCTTGCGGAGTGTGGGTGTGAATTGTTATCGATACCAGCCTACTACCATAAATAAAGATTTTTGTGTGTAACATGGCTTACGACTGCATTATTTAAGCTATCTATATACAAATAAAAGGAATTTTAACCTTTTTATTACATATATATATATATATATATATATATATATATATATATATATATATATATATATATATATATATATATATATATATATATATATATATATATATTTGTACATTTTAAATTGAGTGAGTCATTGAAATAGTTGGCATTTTTTTTTTTTTTTTTTTTTTTTTTTGGTATGAGGTATAAGTCTGTGACTTTTAAGGGTTAGTGTTTAAAAGAATTTAGAAGTACACAAAGAGAAATCAAATTTTTTAACACTATAACTTGTTGAAACATCAAAATGCAACAATGATTATTAAAAATAACAAAAGGACTTTCTTTTTTTTATCTCTAAATGGACCCTTTCAAAAATGAGAGCTCACATGGTTGAGATACCACTATTTCTGACTGCTTCCTCTTCTGTTTTGTTTATGTGATGTATTATTAAGTTTTATTTTTTTATTTTCTATGGTGACATAAATCATCTTCCGTCAAACAACGGAAGCTGCTGCCACCAGAAGAAGAAAAAAAATCTAAAAAATAAATAATAATAATAAAAGAATCCTTTAAAAGTCATTTTTATAGAAAAGGAAGCAAGGGTTGCGTATGACGTCAATTAATCCACCTTGCATACCTTCATATTTCCTCTGATAGGGGAAAAAGGGGGGAGGGGAGATAAGAGAGTCTCTCAAGTGTTATTGATAACCATCTCAAGTGAAAGATCTATTTTATGATCTCAAAAAAGATTTTCATTTGCGTCATTACCAACTCTACAGGTACAATATTTGTTTCAATTGACTACAACACCCAGGTTGCAAAATGATATTATCTAACATTAGAAAGATGCAATATAATACTCTGCGGTCATGTTCGAGAGGGGCTATCGGTTACCTCCCCTTCTATTGTGTATATATATATATATATATATATATATATATATATATATATATTTATTTATTTATATATATTTATTTATATATATATATATATAAATAAATATTCGAAACTTTTAAATAGGCCGGAATAGCCTGGTTGGTAGGACGTTTGTGAGAACGGGAGTTCGAATCCAGCCGGCCGAATACTCTCCGTGTAGTAAATGACGACTGTTGCACATCAAATCTGTCGGGTCACAAAGTCTTCCATATTCCTATTGCTAATCAAGACCTCTGGGGCTACTGAATTGGAGATGGATCGTTCTCTGGCTCAGGCCAAAATGACGATCTATGGATGAATGAATGGATGCATGATTGAGACCGCCCTATAAAAGAGTGTGACGTATGGGTGTGGAGGACGTCGGCTTCTTAGCCATAGATAGCTCCACTGAAACACAAAAGCAATCGCACCCTCTCTGCCTCAATGGTCGACAACAACAACAACAACAAATGCTTAAATTGCAAAAAAATGAATAAAAATTTTTTTTTTCTATCGACATGCTACTTGCAGTACAATATTTCATTAATTAAGTAATATATATATATATAATTTCGGAGGGGGGTTTCGTCCCCCAAAACTGACTGTGGTGCTAAAAACCGCTAGCCTTTTGAATCCTATCTGCAAATATTATATAACATTAAATAGTGTTCAATCTAACATTCTCACTTTTAAAATTATCATCCAGCGCCATTTTTTTATGAAAGAGTATCCCATATGATTACCAAATAAACATATATTTATAAATGAGATCAATAAATTAAATATTACATAAAATATCAATTTTAGCCTATACAATTTTATGCCAGAAAACGAAAGAAAATATAAAATGAAGTAAATTCTGTTCGCGAACGATATAAAACTGGAAAAACTTTTTTAACTGTTGAGTTGTAATTTCTTCACGATTGTTTACATCGCCAATTGTTATATTGTTCGGCAGCTAAAATGAATCGCTTCAACTTCTTAAGGTATTTATAATTTAATAATTTTTAGTAAACTGTATAAATTTTAATAATAGTTACATAAACATTAAAGTAGTATCGTAGGTAGTGATTTTTTCCTTTAGTTAAAAATCAGCTAGAAAAGTTATATAAAGCAAGATGTGTTCGACAGGATGATGTAGTAGAAACATTCTGTCTACCTAATTAACTTGAGCGCTTAATCAAAACATTTAAGAAGTAATCATGTATCGAATAAAGTCAGTAAATGAACGCGCTTAATAGTTGACTTCTTTGTTAAAAGTCAAGTTATAAATAATAAGTACTGCTCAGAATATGCTTGTAAAATAACGTTTGATTAGTTACTCGTCTGTGACTAGCTTTTTCTGCAACAATGAAAAAAGATAAATAAAAAATGATTAACGGTAAACACCATGTTAAGACAATTAAAAAATTAATAATCAGTTGAAATCATTACATTGTAGAATGTTTAATTCTAACAATATTGATACTGAATTCCTCGTTCAAAATATTGTAAAACAATGACATTTCTTGAATATAAACTGATGTTTTTGATGCATAATTATTTATTTGTAAATGATTAAAAAAATAAGCAATAATAGATTCAAAATGATAGTGAATGAAGAGCAAAGTAGGTACTATTTTTATTAAGGACACTTTAAAAATCTGTAGTGTATCTACAAAAATATAATTCCAATTCACATTTTTCGACGCAGGTAAGGAATTTACCCATTGAGTTTCATTGTAAAAGCACTATTTTAAAAAAAAAAATTTCAAATTAAATAGTTTTAAATATATATTCAATGTTTAATAGTTTTAAATTTGGTTATAAAGTTTAATTTATTTTCTTTTATAATTTCAGCTTCAAGACCATGAAGAAGCTGTTTGTTTTCAAATGGAGAAATTTCTTTAGTTTTGAGAATTTTATATATTATTAAAAAATATTTTTTCTAATGGTAATATTTTAATGAATTACTTATAAATATTTTAAACAATATATGAAAGGTCAGATCGAGAAAATTCTTTTAAGAATTCTATTTATTTTTAAAATCTTGACTTTCGTCTGCTGCCACTGGTAAATGTATTTTGCACAAAATTCAAATGTTGAAGAGTTATGCAATAAGTACCAAATATACTGAAATAGGTACAAAGTATTGATATATTGGGTGCTTATTAAAACAGCACCCATACTATGCATTTTTAATACCGATACCGTGGAAATAAATGTTTTACTGTCCCATAAAAGGGAGAAAATGACTCAATAATTGAACTGCTATGGATCGGCAACCAGTAAATAGCATCGAATCCAAAAGACGTAAAATAGACGTACGTACCAGTTCATTTCTATTCTAATGGGGTGAACTATAAAAAGCGAGTTTTTCCACATTTAATAACATAAAGCCACTGGAAAGTGCAACAAATAATAATAAATTATTTAAGCTTTATGAATTGTGTCGGTATATGCCTTTCAGTATCGTGCATGAATTAGTCAGTTCTGATTTATTGATTCCTTTCTTTTTTCTTTCTTTTTTTTCTTCTTTTTTTTATTTATTCCGTTCAAAGAACGGGTATTCAGCTAGTTATATATAAATCAAATAACTTTTGATCAGTAAATATTACTGTTAGTCATATATCATTGTTAGTACACTTTTACTGTTGAAATGGCCCATAAATTTAGACTTCCATAGTTTTTTGACTTTTTAGCAATGTGTTACCAGATTCTAGGATTTTTTTTTCACCAAAATAAAAAATGAAATAAACTAAATAATAATAATTGAATAAATAAATAAAATTACGTGGCTATATTTTGCCGTTGATTTCAGGTCATTTGTCACGATTATACCGATAAAATAATGAATTAAGATTTTTAGTTCCTTTTTAATATAAAAATAATGCTCCAAGAAGTATCTCTGGGAATTCTAAAAACTATTATTTAAGTAGAGAATTTTTTCTGAGAGAAAATTCCAACTATGGGTTTTGCCATGACAACTGGAATACCGCAGACGATGTCGTAAAATAAAACTTTTAGTGTTTGTTTTATGAATATAAAAAAGAACATTTCACTTATCGTAGCATTTCATTTCCTACTGAATGTCTTTTTTCGTGGAAATCATTCTTCGGAAAATAATTTTCACTATTTTGTTTCTTCTTCCCTTTGGTGTGTGTGTGTGTTTTTTTTTTTTTTTTTTTTTTTTTTTCTCTTACCTTCTAAAAAAACGCAATGATTTGATCTAAGCTATTCCACAACCATAAATAAAAAGATCAGAGGAAATAATAAAGTTTCCCGTAGTAATTAGAAAATACAAAATAATTAATATTTTATTCACATTCATATTTTAATCACTTTTTTAGATACATAAGAAATGCATAATCGTTTTTTTATTTTTTTTTTTTATATTTTTTTAGTCGAAATTAATGATTTTCATTAGCTTTAATGTCACTGAAAATTTTAACAAAAAATAATGCCCGCATGTAAATAATACTGTTTCAGAAACGCGCTTAATCAAATAGAGGTGGTTGGAAATTCTTTTAACTTTTCCTTATATATATATGTATATACATATGCATATTTGCCAGCTTGTACGGTCGCGGAAAAAGATTTTACAAAGTGGTTGCAAATGAACAAGTAAAGTTTGAAAGATTTTTTTTAATAATTAAAACTAATCAAACATTGAAGAGCTAAGTAAGCTAACAAATAGATCATATTAAAAAATTATTTTAAATAATTGATTGGTCGTGGTGTGTTGAAATTTTTTTTTGAAAATTTAAATTGAAGATTTTATACGCCAAACTGCTATAATGTTGATAAGAAGTTTTTTCTCAACGGCCATACAAGTTCGCAATTATGTAATATATATATATATATATATATATATATATATATATATATATATATATATATATATATATATATATATATATATATATATATATATATATATATATATATATATATATATATATATATATATATATATATATATATATATATATATATATGTGTGTGTGTGTGTTACGGCCAAAGTCCGAAGTCGGCCAGATCGCGAATTGGCCAAGAGCGCTGTAAATTAGCTGATAAAGTCCGAAATCTTTCTTGATTTCGGGAATTGGCCGGCCAGATCGCAAATTGGCCGAGGATGGCTGGCCAAAATCAGAAACTGTTCTTGATTTCGGGAATTGGCCGGCCAAATCGCGAATTGGCATGGGAAGATCAGCCAAAGTTGGAAAAAAAATCATTATACCGGGCAGGGCATTTGACCTTAAAAAAACATCAATGTAGAATATACCGGGCAAATGTATACAAAAAAAAAAAATTTGGGGGGGGGGGATGTAATACAAAAGTTATAAAAATACTTTTGTATTAATAAAAGCATTGAAACTTATTCATTTTCATAAAATGTCTTAGTTAAAAAATTAAAGTACAGATATTCTATTTTGGGACTACAAGGCTGTAAACAAGCCAATGAATTATAATTAGATTTATGTTTCAAAAGAGGAGTTATTTTAAGATCTTTCACTTCCATATAACGAAAGATTAAACGATTTTCTATGAGTATTAAATTATTTGCGATGAGGCGTAGGAATACAAGGAATGCAATATGACTGGCCTTTTCACACTTTTAATTATCCTATAAAACGCAGGACCGATTCTTTTTGCATTTACTTGTGCTAGCTAAACTCCGTCAGATCTGACGAGAAAAGTGTCTCTCTCCTCCAGTCGGAGAGGGGAGTAAACTGTTGCTTCACTATTTTTTAATTAATAAACAGCTTATGCAGAATATGGACTCATTATTCATCTGATATTGGGACTAATATTCCCATATTAATAACAGGGTTTTGCTCTGTTATTACATATATAATATATATATATATATATATATATATATATATGTATGTAATAAAAGGGCTAAAATCCCTTTTATCAGTGTTATAGATAGCTTAAATAATGCAGTCGTAAACCATCATACGTTCTAAAATGGTTTATTAACAGTAGGTTGGTGTTGATAACAGTCCACATCCGCTCTCCACAAGGGAGGGGATGGACAAGACTTTGGACAATTCCGGAACAAATTATCAGGATCAGAACATAATGAAAAGGCCATGCGAAAAGCATTGCTCTCGCTTTTATACTAACACATTTTAAAGTGAAAAGGCACAGTCTTTGAAATACTTGTATCCTTACGCATTAAGGAAAATCATTTCATGCTTCCTTATATGGAAGTGAAAGGGGGAGAGATTCTAAAAATAACTCAATCGTATGTTATTAGCCTTGACTTCCCAAAATAGAATCTCTCTACGCTTATTCTTTAACAAAGACATTTTATGAAAACGAAAGGGTTTTAATTCTTTTATTAATACAAAAGTATTAATAATTTTTGTATTACATCCCCCCCAAAAAAGATTTTTGGCAAGCCAAAAAGAAATCATAATAAAATTTAGAATTCTCTGAACTTTTAAAATTTATGTTGGTACGACTGTTCCTTTTCACTACTACAAATAACATTTTTTCAATTATCTGTAAAAAAAAACAACTATATACAATAATAACACTAAAAACATGATAATACAATTTATCTGTTTAGGCAACTAAACAGAAAGAAAAATGAAACACATTTTTATAACTAATCTATTAAAATTTTCAAAAAAAATTTTTCACACAAAAATATACAAAATTTTATGCAAATGAATTCAATTCACTATTCATGATTTAATTTCAACATTTGTGGGTTGTTATATTTCCTAAGCTTTGATACATGTACTATTTCAAAAGTTTGTTTACTTAAATTTTTCTTTCTATTTCCTATTTTTTCGTCGATGTTAACCTGATAATGTATGCACCCATTACCTAGTTCTATCTTCGAATCATTTGAAATGTTTGGCCTTTCTTTCTTTTTCCTGTACTTTTTCTTATTAACTTCTTGGTCATTCTTTCTTTTTCCTATTTTTCCTGTTCTTTTAATTTTGTTACCCCTCAGATTATTTTTTTTTTCAAAATGCTTACTTTTACTGAAACATCTTAAACTTTTTTCAAAATGTTTACTTTTATTGAAACATCTTAAACTTCCATTTTTTCAAAATGTTTACTTTTATTGAAACATCTTAAACTTTCATTTTTTTTTTTCACAATTTTTGACCTTAACAGTATGAGAATTCTGTTGACTAATGTGCAAGGATAAGTTGTCATTGTTAGATTTAGCAGAGATGATCAGTCTCTTACCAACTTGAGTAACAACTGGCCCGACACAATCAAAAAACAAACAAAAATATTTGCAAGTCTGCAACCCTACTAAAGCCTACCGTAACTCAGTATCAAGTATAAAAAACTTAGCTGAGTTAACAATTTCGCCTATCGTAATAAGGGGAAACTCACACAATTTGTTAAGTGTGAAATGTCCTTTTGTTTGGGTAACATTTAATTTTTCACATTTTTAATAGGAATGTTTAGTTTTGACCAAGTCCGAAAAAGAAAAAGCATTACAAATTTCATTTAGTTTTGTTTATTGTTTGAAAATCTGAAAAATTTTGAATTTCGTTTGCCGTCACAAATTTAATTGACGTTTGAAACACATTTATTTCCCTCAAAAACATTTTAAATGCACTAAAAAGAACAATATTATATCATAATAATTTATAAAGAAAAAAGCAATATAAAAACAAGAAATGCACTTTAACTCTTAATATTTTTTTCTTATTCAAATACTCCAAATAAAAATTTTAAAACACTACTCATCTCTAATATCACTAAAATATTTTATCATACTAGTGAGAAAGAAAAATAAGAGGATAAAAAAAATATATATCTACAGTACTTTCTTTCGGCCTTCATGACTTTTTATGTTGAAGAGAAACAAAAAATATAATCATTTTTTTGTTTTTAACGCGCACATTCACTTTTGTTTTCACATAAATCTTCGGGATCACGCGTGCACATATCACTGGTGTTCACAGCAGCTTTTTAATAAAAGGAACTTTTAATAAAGAAGCAAAAAGCTTCTCTCTAAATTTAATATAAATCGCGCACATTCACTTTTGTTTTCACACTTTGAGCACTACGGAATTGTAGGGTCATCGGTCATTTCCAGATTGGACACTGTAGGGTCATCTCGATCAACACTATGGGTTTCAAAGAGACATGTGACGAGCTCGAGCCAACGTCAGCATTCTCACAGCGATGAAGGTACGGGTAGTTAAAGATAGAGTGGTGAATTCAGTCCTTCCTTCATTCATTCTTTTTTCACTGCGGACTAGGCAACTTTTCGTCCTTCGTCCCCCGGGATGAGGTTTTATCAACGTTGTAGTCAGCCGGAAAATAGATAACAATGGTTTCCTCAGCAAGTAACCATCCTGCCGGCTTGTAATAAAAGGGCTAAAATCCCTTTTATTTGTTATATAGATAGCTTAAATAATGCAGTCGTAAGCCATCATACGTTCTAAAATGGTTTATTAACAGTAGGTTGGTATTGATAACAATCCACATCCGCTCTCCACAAGGGAGGGGATGGACAAGACTTTGGACAATTCCGGAACAAATTATCAGGATCAGAACATAATGAAAAGGCCATGCGAAATTGGTTTGGTTTGGTTTGGTATTCCTTGTATCTCAGTATTTGGCCCGAAGGGCCACCAACTGATTCATCTTGTTCTGCTATGAAATATGCTAAAAGTCATTCATAATTTATAAGACATATAATAAAAGATAAGGTTTGGAGCAAGCTCCATTTTAAATTTATTAGGATAGTGAGCACATTAAACTAGTATTGTTTGTCAAATCACATATTATAGAAATTAATTAATATAATGAGCAATAAAAATATTTGCAACTATTTACAATCATGATAAAACAGAATAATAATAACATTTATGTACATGTCGATAGGCTATATACAAATGGGGTAAGTTTGTTTGTGTACTTTGTGTTACTCTGCTAGCACAGCGACCCGGCCGTCCCGGTAATTACCGCTCGTACCGGGTTGCTCGCTGTGATAATTAAAGGAGTGCAGTTCACCCGGTTGGGACCCTTTCGGGTTGCTCTTGCCCCGGGTTTACTGCATCCTGTGTTGTGATCTGTGTTTGTTTGTGTTGTTGTGTAATGTTAGTTAAGTTTTAAAATATTTTGAGATAATGCAGTCAGAGCATAAGAAGGCTGTGACTGGGCTGTAGTTCGTGCATTCCGTGATGATGTCTGTGTTAAAAATGTGGTTAAAATCCGAAGTTGCGCTATTAATTGCGTCACTGTAGAATTTGGTATTTAGCATTGCCATGAATTCATTTATGTTGTCTATTTTTAAGTCTTTTCTAATAGCGTCATTGCTAATGGCTTTGGGTGCTCCAATCATCATCCTAAGTATTTTACCTTCGGTGTTAGCTAGTTTTTTCTTTAAGTTATTTGACATAGTAGCTAAGGCCGGGCAAGCGTATGTTAGTATCGGTCTTATTGTTTGTAGGTAGATTAGTCTTTTGTTGGCCAAGTCTAAGATTGAGTGTTTGTTGATAATAGGACTGAGTCCAAAATAGGCGCCCTTTGCTTTTTTAATTATCTCGTTAACGTGTAGACTCCAGCTTAAATTTTGAGATATGGTAACTCCAAGGTATTTAACTGAGCTAACTGGTTTTATATCAATATGAAATAGGGTTATTGAGTGTTTCTTTTGTTTTTTATTGTTGAAAATCATCAGCTGACTTTTATCAGGGTGCAATTGAGTTTTCCATCTTACCAACTTCCACCAATACCGCCAATTTTCAACAATTGTAAGTTTTCTTTGTAGTAACTCGACTGCTCTAGTGGGATTCATTGATTTCGTTGCTATTGCGGTGTCGTCTGCGTAGAGGGCCACCATTTCGTCGAGGTTACTGTTGTCGATTGGGAAATCAGCAGTGTAGAGTATGTAAAGCATTGGTCCTAAAATTGACCCTTGCGGGACACCAGCTTTAATTATGTTATAGTCCGAGTAGGCATTGTTTAATTTAACTCTGAATTTTCTGTTACTGAGGTATGATATTAATAAATGGATTATATCAATTGGTAAATCCATGTTATAGAGTTTAACTATTAAGCCCTTATGCCATACCCGATTGAACACTTTCGCGACGTCGAGTAGGATAAGGGCTATAGTTTCATTTTTGTATTTTCCACTACTAATGAACTCTAGTATATTTATTAGTTGTTTGGTAGTCGATAGGTCAGGCCTAAAACCATATTGTTGTTTAGGTATATTGTGTAAGTATTTTTCCATTCTTTTCTGGATTATTTTTTCAAATATTTTGGACATGGTTGGAAGAAGACTAATTGGGCGATAATTGGATGGGTTAGAGGCACATTTGCCGGGCTTTGGAAATAATATTAAGTCTGAATTCTTCCAAGAGTCTGGGAAATATCTAAGATTAAGGCATAGAGCCGCGATGGCTCAGGGGATAGAGCGTTCGCCTTCCAATGAGGCGAACCGGGTTCGAATCCCAGTCGATACGAATTCCGCATCCGGCTTGCACTGACCACAGTGCTGACGTGAAATATCCTCAGTGGTAGACGGATCATGGGTTAGAGTCCCCTTGCCGTCAGGCTAACCGTGGGAGGTTCTCGTGGTCTTCCTCTCCATGTAACGCAAATGCGGGTTAGCTCCATCAAAAAGTCCTCCACGAAGGCAAATTTCTCCCAATACTCGATCCAGGAGTTCCCTTGTCTTCTGGATTGGGTTCAAAATTACAAGGCTACGGAGTTGAACATTAGTAGCCGTAAACCCATTAAGTTGTGTCGGCTGTTCAACGACGGTTATAAAAGATTAAGGCATGCATTAAAAAGATATTTAAGTATGGGAATGATGCTGGGGGGAGCATTCTTAATCATTTCGTTAGAGACTTTATCGTGGCCTGGCGCCTTACGATTCTTAAGTTTCTTAATTATGTTAATAATCTCCTCATTATTGGTCTCATTCATAGTATTGGTACTGATATTTGTGCTGATTATCTTATATGTTTGATTCACCAGTTGTTCATTGTTTGGGCAGGATATATTATTTAAAGAGAATTGATCCTGCATTACGTTTGAAAAAACATTAGCCTTATCTTGGTTGGTATAGGCAGTCTGATCATTAAGTTTAAGGGGCAGATTAATTGGCACTGGCCTCCTAAGAGTTTTGGCCATTTTCCATAGTGAATTATCCTCTCTGTTAAGGTTGGCGACTTTATTGTTCCATGTATCGCTTCTAAAGTTTTTACAGAGCTGTTTAATATTTTTGGTTAATCTGTTGTACTCTGTTTTATAGATAGGATTCTGGATGCGTTTAAAATATTTGAGAAGCTTATTTTTATATCGAATCTTATCTTTAATGTCTCTAGGTAGTCTGAAATTATCTAGATTTATTTCTCTTTCTGTGGTGGCCTGGTTTGCTGCCTCAATTAGTTGGTCACTGAGCACTAATTGAAATAGAATTATCAATATCTAATTGGGAGTTTATCTCGGAGGGCTCAGGGAGGGACTTAGTTAAAATGTTGTGGTATAACCACCAGTCAGTATTTTTTTTTTGGTAAGAGTACTATTGCTTTTGGGTATGCTAGTCATGATAAGCACCGGTAGGTGATCGCTGCTTAGGTCATTTATAGTTTGCAGTGCAAATGGGGTGTTCATGTTCGTGATCATGATATCAAGGATATCAGGGTTGTACCCATGGTGTACGTGATAAAATGTAGGATCTGTTGGTGCATAGATAGTTAAACCTAGGCTCTTAACGATATCATGTAATATTCTACCTTGTTTATTCGTGCTGTGGCAGCCCCATATTTGGTTTTTAGCATTAAGATCGCCTAAGACTATCGTGTCTAATTTGGAGTCAAAGTAATTGCGAAAATGAGTCTCTTTAAGCGAAAAGCATTGCTCTCGCTTTTATACTAACACATTTTGAAGTAAAAAGGCACAGTCTTTGAAATACTTGTATCCTTACGCATTAAGGAAAATCATTTCATGCTTCCTTATATGGAAGTGAAAGGGGGAGAGATTCTAAAAATAACTCAATCGTATGTTATTAGCCTTGACTTCCCAAAATAGAATCTCTCTACGCTTATTCCTTAACAAAGACATTTTATGAAAACGAAAGGGTTTTAATTCTTTTATTAATACAAAAGTATTAATAATTTTTGTATTACATATATATATATATATATATATATATATATATATATATATTGTATATACATATATATATATATATTGTTTAAATTGCGAAAAAAATGAATGATGCATATTATTTATGTCTACATCCAACTTACCGAACTGAGTAGCTCATTAATCAAGTAAAGTATGATTTCGGAGGAGGTTTTGTTCCAAAACCCTCACCAAAACTACGCCACTGGGTGCATGATACATTCATCAAAACCTTAATACTCTTTTTTTTTCTTCTAAGATTAAGAGTTCCTGTTGAGCTTTTATTACGTGTTGCGTAAATAATAATTCTTTTCCTCCTCTAGAGAAAATAGATTTTAGCATAACTAGAGTGAATGATCTCTAAGAAACCTGTTTTTAAAAATGGGTCAAATTTCATTTATCCCCGAATCAAAAAAAAAAAAAAAATTCATCTTTTCGCATGAAAGATGATATGATATCTGGAAGAATTGATTTCACACAACGCGTTTATCACATTCTATTTTTAGTGTGATGGACTGAGATTTAATTCAGTTCATGGAGAATATTTGTGCTGCCGATAAAGTGGATTATAAATTGAACGGTATCAGTAGAAAATGATATGTATTAGTGAAAGAAGGTCTTGACGAAAGGCATTTCATGGAAAGATCGACGACTCAATTTAACAAGACGACGTCATTTTAAATGGGACCATATATATATGTTTAAATTAAATATGTTAAAAGAGGGAGAAAAAAGACAATAATTAACTTAACAATACTGTTTTAAGTTCTTCAAAATTTAAATAAATTCCTAGCATTTATCAAATAAAAATAGAAGCTGTAAAAGAAAAATCATTTTAATGTCAACTTAAGAGTGGAAGAAATAAAAATATCGCCTAATAAACGTTGATTCAGTAATCCATTCATAGCCTGTAGAGTTTGATGTATTTATTTTCAAATGAGTCATAAGGTGAATATTTTTTCTTCTTATATTTATTGTAAGAGGCCATGAAGAAAAGCTTAAATATAGCTGTAATTGATGTTGAGGAATAGGGGGATTCCACACTTAAACTTTAATCCGAAAATCACTCGTAAAGGCAGGCCATTAGCTACAGCAACCCTACAAAAAAAATTCTCTTTTTTTTTCTTTCTGTAACACACTTATTCAATAAATAAATATTTGATTCATAATGCCAAGAATAAAACAAATGACGACAAAGAACACTTTTTTCAAGTATTCCACAATATAAAGTTTTATTGGGATATTTGAACTCTCTGAACGTATCGCTAGGAGTCTTCCATGTTATTGTTTTGTTCTTTCAACAGCAATTTTTCTTTGTCCTTCCATGGGTGGTTAAATTTCTTCTGACAAAAGGGGTGTAAATGGTGCTGGATTTTTATGGATGGAAAGATACTGGAAATTTAGTTATCGAGTGTAAAAACAAATTATATCTCAGCGGCAATGGCTCAGGGGATAGAGCGTTCGCCTTTCAATGAGAAGGTGAACCGGGTTCGATCCAGGCGATGGCTGACGAATTTCGACCACAGTGCTGACGTGAAATATCCTCCGTGGTAGACGGATCACGGTTTCGAATCCCCTTGCCGTTAGGCTAACCGTGGGAGATTCTTGTGGTCTTCCTCTCCATGTAACGCAAATGCGGGTTAGTTCCATCTCGCCTCCTTCCTTTCCTCTCCATTTGCCTTCTTGGAAAAAGTCCTCCACGATGGCAAATGTCTCCAATCCAGGAGTTCCCTTGTCTTCTGGATTGGGTTCAGAATGACAAGACTACGGAGTTGAACATGAGTAGTCGTAAACCCAAAAATTAGGTCGGCTGTTCAACGACGGTTATAAAATAAAATAATATAGGCCAAAGAATTTTATTAGAAGAACCAGTCATTTTGCAGTGTTACAATATAGTTTGTCCTAATCTTCCATTCATTTTAATTCTATTAATAATTGTTTGATTTTACAGCGTTTTGAGATTCTTTTCTTTTTCAAAAGAAGTAAATACTTCGTTTTGCTCACTCAAAATACCTTTAGCAGTTTTAATGTGAAAAATTAAAGGCAAAAAGTTAATTTAAGTTTTCAATGCATATATCGAATACGATGATTAAAGTTATAATGCTACAAAGTATTGTAGAATTCGCCTACACTATTATAGCAATTGTTTCAAAAAGTTTGTCAACTGGGGGTATATTGCCTGCTGAAGTAATCATTTTTGTCTAGTCTTTAATTTTTTTATTTGACATGTATAGCAATGTTTTTGATAATTAATAATAAAGTAATATTTTCCCAAGATGAGTAATAAAATTGTTTTTTAAATCCTCGGATGACCGAATTTCTTATGAATCATTTCAAGTAATCTTAAAGAAAACGGTTAGCATAAAATATTATTGATTTCCAGTTAAATTATTTTGATGGGCTTTCGAGTAACTGCAAAAAAAAAAAAAAAAAATGGTTTTATTTCAACATTACTATTGTCAGCTATATTCACGTCAGCATTAAAGTTTAATGGCGTATCATAAGCATAAATATTTCATCGTGAAGATTGCTTTTAACCACACTAATGCATGATCTGTGTAAATTTATTGTCAATGCATCAAAACATTCCACTCCACTTAAAGAATGTTGGATGTAAAGGCTGTTTACTTCAAACGCCATGTTGACATGCATCAACAAAAACATGACATTCTAATTTAGGACTAAATATTTTTAAAACAGGTTTAGAAATTAAAACATTCGAATGTTTCTTCACCCATTCTTTTCAGATGATTATTTAAAGCTGCTCTAATTTTAGCATAGTTATTTATAGATAGATCGATTGAACCTTTCAAGAGATTTCACATTAGTTGGAGGTTTTAAATATGTTATCAAAATCACAAGTCCCTATAATAAAATTTTAATTTTCGTTTGTGAAAAAGAATATTTTAAGTCTTTCAAAAATTTCTTCTGTTCACACAGCTTTTAAAAACACAATGAACTTCCAATAGATGCATAATATGAGTAGAATTCCACATCCGATCTTTGGGCTAAAAAATTTAACTAATTTTAAATATCATATAATTTAGTTATTTTGAAAATAATTAATTTTCTTTTGACTTAGTAGTTCTGTATGAAGCTTTTAAATTTATATTTACTTAATACTTAAAAATAATACAGTCAAGAACATACAGGTCCACGTAAGGTATGTATGGCGGAATTTATGACAGTGAAATCTTATAGTGCATTTATTTTTATATCTACAGGATGGCTACAAAATATTGAATGCTTTTATTGTACAGATAGGATGAACATTATAAATGGAAGAACATTATAAAGAAAATATTTTATTCGAATCGACATAAATCTTTATCGATTACCAAAGATAAACTCTTTTGTCGGTTTCGGGCAGGAATGATTTTAAGAGGTCCGATGAAAAAGCGCTGTGCTGCTTAACTTTAGACTCTAGAATTCACCAAAGTTTAAACAATCCGGGGAAGGAGGGAGCCAATCTTGATAACGGGCAATTGACATGCATTTTGTCTCGGCGCAATATCTTACTGAAATATTCAAACCGTTTTTGGTTGCAATCTGCCAATACTTCCTTTTTTGTAATATTCTGCATTGATTTTTTTCCCTTTTATCGATGAATTTCAGAGGAAATTTTCCGTTATTTGACACTGCAACCAAAATAATTTGAACACTATCAGGTATATCATCCAAGTTTATAAAATACATTATTTTTAGAATTGTAACATTGTTTCGGGCAAAATATTTTCTCGTCATCAGAAAAGATTATTCTGTCAACACTTTTGCTGCTATCATGCCGGATCAGAAATTTCGTACATCTTTGTAACCTTTTAAATTTTTATGCAGTTCTCAAACCTTGAACTTATCTTTTGTGATAAGGTCGAAAACCCCGGGGTCTTCATTTAATTCCCAGACTTTCTTCTGCAGTCATTTTATTAAGAGAACGTTGTCTCGTATCTTTTCACGAATTCTTTGAATGCACCGTACGAATTGAGAGTGGACGACTTAACTGCTATCCAACAATCGATTTATAGTTCTATATATAAATGTTTCATCAAGATTTTATTCGCTTAAAGATCCAGAAAATAATTCGCAGTCGAAAAGCTGTTCAACGATCAACATTTTTGATTCTATCTTTAAACTGATTCTAAGTATTTTGTTTTAAACAAAAATCGTCTGCGTGCCACTCACAGGAATTGTTTTATAGAACAATCGAAATTAATGACTACTTTTGGAGTGTATTTAGTAGTCAACCTGCATTTAGTTATATTTTTATATGTATTTCAATTACACACATGAAGGTATACATTTAACTACTAATTCCACTTCTTTTTTCCTTCCATAATTTTAAACTTTTACCCACAAGTATTAAATATTTTTTTTTTATAATTAATGTTAGAGTCTTTTCAATTATTATTTATTTTGCGTGGTTCACATAAATAAAATAGTTTTGAAGCTGAGATTTTATGCAGTATTGTATTGTACTCAAATAAAACTTGGTAAATTCTTTTTTCTAAATAAATATTAATTGCATTCATTATTGTATTTAAATAGACGAATGTTTGTTCCCACTTTAGGTGCAATTTAAACTATTCTTTGTTAAAACTTCACCTATTTAAAATTATTATTTTATTTATCTTATGGAATTGTAAAATTACTTTTTTCCTTTCGGTAGTGATAAACAAAAATCTGAAAGAGAGATTCATTTAAGTCAGTAACAAATTGCACTGACCAAAATATAATCACTATTTAATCCGATTTAGTAATTTCATTTTTTAAAGTCAGTCTGCAGAAAATGGTGGCAAGTCAATGTTCCCATAACAAATCAATACCTCTGAGTGTACTGAATTCGAGATGGATAGTTCTCTTTTTTAAGGTCAAAATTGCGATCTGTGGATGAATGGGTTCGTGCTATAAACGTGCTGACGTAAAATATCTTCAGTGGTAGACGGATCATGGGTAAGAGTTCCCTTGCCATCAAGCTAACCGTGGGAGGATTTCGTGGTTTTTCTCTCCATGTAAAGCAAATGCGAATCAGTTCCATCAAAAAGTTCTCCACGAAGGCACATTTCTCCCAATACTTGATCTAGAAGTTTCTTTGTCTTCTGGTTTGGGTTCAAAATTGCTAGGCTACGGAGTTGAACATGAGTAGTCGTTAACTCAAAAATTGGGTCAGCTGTTCAACGACGGTTAAAAAATACTACCATAGATAAATTTTGAAAATTTTAAGAGTTTCTTTTTCTGCATTTCTACCTTTAATAAATTTATACTGATTATGAGAGATTAGCTGTGATAAAATGTTTTCTCCGAAATCGATAAATATCTTTAATTCATGGATTCAATAATGAGGATAGCTCAAAAGATGCGACATTCAAACTAATTTTATTGATCCAACGTTCATAGAAGAACACGACGCTTTAAATGCGATTTTATCTAATTATTAAACGACGTTAATTTTGTTTGCAATAAAGGAAATTCATAAAAAAACTATTGATTAAATCAGCAAGCTATCGAATCTCTCCTACTATAAAGTATTTATCTAATTCTATTAAAAACTCTTATTATTTTCTGGGGCGCAAGGAAAGAGGGGAAAGATGGTGTTTTGGAACGTATTTTACACCCAATTTGGTGCGCGGATCGGACCAGAATTTGGGATCTATACACGCACCCAAATATTTATAAATAGTCTGTTTTTTATTATATTACGAGAAAGTGAAGTAAACTCGGATCATAGTGCGAACGTTCTAAAGAGAGCTGTCGTTATAATGGGTAGTATCGTTGTAATGAGAGGAAAAGAGAAAACAAATGATTTCCTCTCCTTCAACAAAACTGAATGAAATTACGTAACAGATTCGTTTCCTCTTCAAGATTATGTTATCTTTTTAAAGAACGTGACAGTTATATTACTGAACCCGATAATAAGACGATAAAATGTTTTTCTTTCTTCTTGTTCTGCAAATCAAACAAATCTTACATTCATTTACCATTTTTTCTCCCTATTGAAACTAGAATGTGGAATTTTCATGTTCGCCTTTATATTTATGCACGATTTTAAAAAAAGTATCAGTCATACATAAATGTACACAAACGTTCGTTATTCTACACAACTAGTACAAATGAAAGTATAGAATCACATTCACTTATTTCAAGAAATATTCTATAAAAAGAATTTAATACTTTGTGTAGTTAAATTAATTATAATTATTGTTGTTGAGATGAACGTGGCTGTAGCTCCACATCATTTTCTTCCCTTTCTTTTTTTTAAGAAAAATTTTTGAGGCCTGTTAAATTCTTTAAAATAATTAAATTTTCATTTATTATTATTATTATTCATTGTAATTATTATCTGAGAAATCCTCTGAAATAGTACAACCAAACATAATAGGAAGATACCATAAAATGTCATTCCATTGTCTCTAGGAGACGACTTTGGACTAAGGACATGCGGAACGATTTTAGGATTTCTTCGGTACATTATCCCTTTCAAGGGTGGGCTATAAGACACTTTTTTTCGCACAACTAAAACGACTTATTATTGCAGTTTAAAATAATCACCAAATATATCAATATAATAACCTATTTTTGTATATTTATTGCTTAACCCTTCAACATTTGAGTTTTGTGCAAAATACATGTAACAGCAAGCTAAAGCCGAAATTTTAAAAATAAATAGAAATCTAATGAAATAAGGACGGTTCTAATATCGACCTTCCCCGTGCTTTGAGTTATCGGTATGCCAAATTTCACCGCTTTCGGTTGGGTGGTTTACGTGTTAATAAAGGACACATTCATTTTTATACGTAGATTAAAGAACTGAATGAACATGAATTTGTCGCTTTCTTTAAAATAAATAAGGAAAAACTGTTTTTTAATGCATTTTTATTATCGCTTAAATTATTGCAATTATTAATACAAACTTGTTTTCATTAATATAAATAAACAACATAAAATTATTTTGTTCTTAAAATATTTCCCTGTAATTAAAAAAAAATTAATTCTATATTTTTTTTCTGGTGCTGAGGAGAGATGGATTCTCATCGCCATTAAAACTCTGATCATTAATTATTATTATAGGCTCGGGTATGATATGAATTTAAATTATAATCATAACGTAACACAATTGTTTTTTACAATCACAAGTATTCATTTACTTTCAATTTTTCGGTGATTTTTTTTTTTATTTTTTATTTTTTTTAAAATTATGTGTCAAGCTGTAGAAATTTTCGAAAGTTTTTTCAGTTTTCGAAAAGCTAAAAAATTTTTTAAAAAAATTTACTTTTAATTTTTGGAAATTCTTAATTTACTTTTTTCAAATTTTTCAGTGTTTTGGAAAAAAGCAAACTTAAATTGGGGCACTACCTCGAACACACGCTAAAGCAGTTTCAAATTGTTTCTATTAACCAACCAAATAACTGCATCACAAATATTAATGTTTTTTATTGATATTTTTTATTTATTTATTTTTGTTTATTTATTTATTATTTACTTATTTTTGCGGGTCGTTTGTTTCACAGAATTGAAACATGTTGTAAACTACAGAGGAGCTCTTTTTATTTTCTTTTTCTACATTTAATCATTATATGTATAGCTATTTTGATTTCTTTCAAGGATTTCGATTTCACAGCAATTTCCTTTTTCTAATTATTATTATTATGAAGGCGAATGGAACGGATGAGTCAGTTCCAAAGTTAAATAATAATAGTAATAAAACAAAATGTTTAATTCTTCCACCCTTCTCGGAATGTTACTCACAAAACCACATCCTTCTCATCCAAAAAAACTTTTGGGAGATTTGACACCTAAAGCGTTGAATAAACGTTCTTTTTGCAATTTATACATAATGCCGTTTTAATTAAATTTGGGCATCAAATATTTGCGATCTGTATAACACAAAAACAAAATAAACAGAACAATTCAAAGAGCGATGGCCTGAAAGCCAGTAATACAAATTCAGGTAATAAAAACTCATGAATAATAATAAAATAATTTACAAATACGATTCACGTCGCTTCATTACTCCAGATAGATAGGCGGTTGCGTACTAA
This sequence comes from Parasteatoda lunata, assembly GCA_949128135.1. Lineage (NCBI taxonomy): Eukaryota > Metazoa > Arthropoda > Arachnida > Araneae > Theridiidae > Parasteatoda > Parasteatoda lunata. The sequence continues at coordinate 106,888,569 of OX421977.1, read as the reverse complement.
TAATGATCATTTTCAGAATAAAGTTCTTTGTTAAATTTAGGCGGTTCATTTTTTCCCCCTTCCAGATTTCGAAAATAGTTGAAAATTCGAACTTAATTGAACTTAAATGGAATCTAGTTTCAAATGTAATGTAAAAAATTTTCGCATATTTTTTTTAACTAAAATTCACGTGTAATAACAATAGGAAAACATAAGTCTAACGTAGGAATGGAACCTTTTTCTCAGGGATAAATAGTGCGCTCTGTTTTGAGTCTGTTTAGAAAATGTGCTTCTCCCCTCAAGTCAGGGTAATGCGAGGTATTTCCGCCGAACTCTTTTTTTCCTTCAAATTCTAGTCGGTAGAAATATTTATTACGATAATTTAACGCTATTAGTTTTTAATAGCGATCAATTTAATACTATTATGGATATAGAAGCTAAGATTTAGCATTCAATTCTCTTTTTTTTTCTTTCTAATGAGATAGATATGAACTAACAGTACCAAAAAATATTTTGTTTATATATATATATATATATAATATAATGTAATATAATATAATATAATATAATATATAATTTTCATATAGTATTCAAAGAAGCAAGGTAGTTAGGAAAAATTGCGTTTAAATTCAGATTCCGCTACCTAAGAAAGTTTGTTAAAATCTCCCATTTAAGAAGAATCACGGGGGGGGGAGCACTTTAAAGAATCCTGAATTTTGCCCTACAGACGGCGTATTTGAACTACATTCGATAATTTTTAAATAATTAATTAAGATGCAAAGTTTAATTTGTTGGCACTTTTAAAACACAAAATATTTTTTATTCAGTTACGTGGTAGCATTCTTATTGTTTATCAATAAACAGTAGTCTCTCATCTTTCAAATTAAAAACATCAACAAAAATAATAAAGTATTTCAATTTAACAGAAAACGTTGGTTAAAAATGTATTATATGTATTACACTATAATGAGTGTAATTAGTAAAATGTAGAACTATTGAAGAATCCTAATGATTTTACTAAATAAAATAAGGTGGGTTCTTTTCAATAAACTCTAAAATTAATCCTGTATTTTAATCAAATTTTTAATCAAATATTTATCTAACTATAAACTCCGGTTCAACGGCCCAAATTGAGTCATTCGTTACATTTATACTAGAGTTTATGAGTTTTTTTTTCTTTCTTTATTTTTTATTTTAATTTTTAACCGTTATTTCAGAACTTGCCCAAAGCCTTCATACTTAACAAAAAAAAAAAAAAAAAAAAAAATCACTTTTAAATCTTTTTTTAAAAGTGAATTTATTGTGCAACAAGCTCCTTTTCATATTATTAAATGAATAAATAATGATAACTTTTTCAAACGAGAAGCATTCACTCACTAAACTCATTAAATACTATAAATATCTCGCAAAACAGGACATATCTGATATTTTATTTACGCGTGCAATATTTCGAAAAATGACCGTTGATAACAGAACATTTCTTAAAGGTCTATCGAATAAATTGAAAAGAAATATTTCGGAAAAGAGCACCACTTATGAACAGGAGACTTCCGGGAAATCGGTATTTCGTTTATTTTAAGGAAACCAAATCATGTTATCTATTGATTAAAACACAGTTGTTGAAAATTAAACTTAGAAGAATTATATTTTCCACCATTCTATTAGGATTCGATAAAATAAAATCTATATTATAATATAAAATATTATATAATATAAAATCTTTGCTTTGCCCCTTCGAAAATTTTTTCAACAGGTGTAAAAAACTGTGCACAATTGCAGGAGCGAAGTAAGGATAACTTTAACAGGGTTGTTAAGACCAAATAATTAATATATATCCATCTAATTTAACGTGGATATACAACACGTGTTTACAGTTGTTGATATTCTTGTTATCTTAACATTTTTTCTCTTCAAAAAGAAAAGAAAAAAAAAAAACGGAAAAATTGATTGACGCTATCTATTTTTTTCGAGACAATGAAAACCTTTCCTTTCTTATTTTTAAGTTATGGCTAATTTTCTTAATAACATTCTTCTCAACTTCGCCGCCATTTTTTAAAAACTGCTATTTTCACAATATCTATATTTGTTCACACTCTAAACCATTATACGTTTTGTTACCTCAAATACTTTAAATCACCTAAGATACTGCCATTTTTTTTCTTTTATAAGTAGAACTCATTTTTCGGAAAATTTACGCCTTCATTACAGTATACTTCATTACATTTTTTTTTCGAGTATGAAACCCTAAATAGTCTACCTTTTTTGGCAGAAGCCTGAGACTTAATATATACATTTTATTAGCAATTCTGAATACAATAATATACGAAAGTCTGTTATTTGGAAAATATTGAATGATTGAAATTCTATGAATTATTTTAAAAATATTTGATAAATAAACTTCTTGAAGAATGAAATGTTTAAATCAATATTTGTCTGAAAATTGAGTTTTTTAGGAGGCATTGTCTGGAACAGTCTAATTAAATCTTAAACTGGATGCATAAACTGAAAATTATGGCGCAAAAATGTGATTTCCGTTGAAATAAAATGGCGAAAATAAGCGTTGAAAGCAGAGAAACTTATTTTTTTCCGGCGTGCTCACATCACCGACAATCACTTCACCGACAGCTCACATCGCCGACACGATCATATTGCTGCAGGCTCATTTCGACAACATGATAACTTCTTTGACCTGATCACTTCGCCGACGGCTCATTTCCTCGATATGATAATTTCTTTGACCTGATCACTTTCTGAGTTGTCCCAGCTTTTTTTCTATAAGAAACCGTCTTAAATTTTTTGGGTATTTTTTTTTTCCGTATTTAAAGTTCACTATTTTGCGACAATCATAAATATACTTTTCAATTGTTCGCTCCAAATTTGGTTATTGCTGAGACCTAAGAAAGTAAATATTAAGTAATAGCGTTGTGTGTTTAGTAATAAATTGGAGAAAAAAAATTTAAGTTTCATATAGAATATATTTTACTTTAAAATAATTGCATTTTATAACATGGCGTAGGCGTACATATTATTTTTTTAGTCCTATACAGGGTTCTCACTAACGCCATTGCTACAAATTGTAACAAAATGCCTCATAATTTCATTAAAAAAAACAATAAAAAATTTTACATTGTCGAATTTTTATGATGACGAATTCAGGATTCATAAACTTCTTTATTATTTTTAACAATCTTGTAAGGGAGATTTTTACAATCATTGATTTGTCTTATTCATCATTGATTGCAATTGACATTGGTTATTATTGTTACTGCAACACTAATATAAATACTATGATATCAGTTATTCAGTGCTTCTTTAAAAAAGTTAATCTGGAAACTGTTAAAACCTTTTATTCTAAACCAGGGGTGAGCAACCTTTTTTATCAACGGGCCAATTAAAATTTTAAATTTTTTTTGGCGGGCCGCACATAAAGTAACACTTATTAATAATCTACAAAACGTTATTTATAATAAACATTAGAATAAAAAAATTTATAATTTAAAAAAGAGTAAAGATTTCATATAAAAATTTTAATGCAAAATAAAAACAAACAAGGAAAGAACAATAAAACGAATTTACTTGAAATTTTAATGAGAAATTTGGCACTGTTTTCTCGATTCAAGCTCGATTCAGCCGGAATTGATGAGGTAGTTACACGTACGCAGCTTTCTAATCATGCATCACTCAGTCTTGATCGGTGGTCATTTTTGATTAATTTCATTATTGAAAATAATTGTTCACAAACATCATTTGCTTTGCATTTTTCGTCAATAGCGGAAATTTCTCAGGGCTCACATCGATTTATAAAAATTTTCGATGTTTACTGAGAAAAATAATTTTTTTGAATCGGTATTATTCTGCATGTCAATCACTTCCATTTGAAAGTCTTCGGGAACTGTATCCATATCGATATTAAATGGCGAGGAAAACATTTTCATGGAAACCGCTGTCTTTTCAGCTTTGAACATTTGGAATCGTAATTGAAACTCGTTGATTAAAATGTCTATATATTGTGTGAATTTTTGAGTAGTAGTAATGTTTTCTTTTTCTAAATGTGGAAAGTGAGACTCATTATTCTGCAAAAGATGCTGTTTCTACAATTTTAATTTGCGCTCAAGACCCTGAATTTTATCATACAAATTGTGAATAAACTGTCCTGAATTGCCTTGAAGTTCCACATTAAGATGCTGAGTCATATCGATAAGAAACCCAAAATCGCACTTTATTACAAAAATGAGGAAAGGCATATCCCTCCATATCCATGAACAATTGTATTTCGCTTTTTAAGTTGTATACTCTTTTTAGCATTGCACCTCTACGAAATCAACGTACTTCGGTATTAAAAACCACGTCACCATATTCAGTTTCTAAATCTTTCAGGGATTCTTTAAATTCACGGTGATTTAACGCGCGCTACTTTATAAAATTGATTAGTTTAATCTTGTGTGACATTTGGCTAACTCAATCTCTTCGCACACAAATTTTCCTGGTGAATTATGCAGTAGTTAACGAATATTTCCCTTCCTGTGACCTTCTTAATGTCTTGAAATAGCCTTCCCGATACTTCTACCTTCATGCTCGACATTGCTCGTGCTCCATCTGTCGATATACCAATAATCTTTTCTAATGAAATTGAAAAATTTTCAAACACAGATTTTAGTTCATCGTACAGGTCTTTGCCGGTTGTAGTCTCTTGCATTGGATAATCAGTGAACACAATTCTTCGGTAATATTAAATTTGGTGTCAATACCACGTAAAAATATAGCCATGTGCTGTATCGTTAATATCGCAACTCTCATCAAGGGCCAAAGAGCAGTATTCGAATTTTGCAATGCGTTCACGAAGCGTTGTTGCTATGTTCTCGGACAAGTCTTCAATTTTCCTTGCAATGGTGAGTTGCAATGACTAATGTTTGAAATAATACTTATTTTATCAGGAAATGCTATTTTTGCAACAGCAGTCAGACATTCTCTTATCATCTCTCCATCCGCAAAGGGTTTCTTTTTTTTTTTTTTTTTTTTTTTTTTTCTTTTGCCAGTATTTGACTGACAACAAAACTGGCCTTTACTGCCGTATTTGATAAAATAGCTTGATTTTTAAAAATAGCCTGTTGGTTTCCCAAGTTTTTCTCCATTTGATTAAACTTATCTATCCGGAGTTGTCCTGTTAAGTTTTTATATTGTTGTTCATGTTTTGTATCGCAATGCCTTTTTATGTTATATTCTTTTAATGTCGACACAGTCTCTGAGCATATTAAGCATACAGCTTTATCTTTGACGAAAGTGAAAAAGTAATCAAATTTCCACTTTTCTTAGAAATGCCTGTGCTCATCCGCAACCTTCCGTTTTTTTTGTTTGCTTTTCCGACATGCTATTATGGATTGCACTAATATTGCACTCACGCCTTTCAAGCAGGGCCGTAACTACGACGGGGCACCACCCCGAGGCCCCGATGGTCAAGGGGGCCCCATATGAAGAGACCACATCATGTTTTTTTTTAATAAAGTACTCTAATTATATATATGTAGGAAAGAAATTGTGTTAAGATAGAGTTGATGAAAGTTTTCTTTTTTGTAATTGCGTACCTACTAAAACATGAAGGGTAAAAAACGGTAAAACACCTTTTCGCGAATTATTTCCCTTTCTCAAAAGAACAAACACGCTTTGCAGAGAAGGAGAAAGGCCACAGCTGCATGAAGTTGATGGTTAACACTTTCTGTATATTGCACTTCTGGTTTGCTTAGTTGTTTCCTCTACGATCCAGCGTCAGACCCAGTGGCATGCCAACCAGGGGGAGGCAGAGGGCCCCTCTGAAATTTAAGTGATGGGGCAAACGATGTGTTTCGCCCCTCCTGAAATTTAGACACTCACAAAAATAAAGTAAAATCGGAAATTTAAAAAAAAAAAAAATTCAATTATGAAGCTATTTTTGTAATAGAAAACTTTATATTCCTCTAACATTTATGTGCTTTGCCTCTTCTGATATTTAATTATTCGCCAAGTCGAAGTCTAGTAAAATAAGTAATTTTAGAGAAGAAAAAAAAAGTTATTCTTTCTCAGTTTGAAGATATACATCAAGTAAGAAACTTTATTTTGTTATGGGCGATTAATGTGTTTTTTCACTTTTGGAAAAGTCAAGTAAAAATGGAAAAAATATTTTATTTCCAATTTTCTCTCTATTTTCTTCCGAAATAGAAATGAGGGGGCGGACATAATGTTTCGCCCCTTCTGAAATTTCAAAGTGCTCAAAAATAATAAAAATTGGTAACTAAAAAAATCATCTTTGAATCTATTTTCCAAATAGAAAACTTTATTTTCTTCTGAAATAAAAGTGAGGGGGGGGGATTTGTTTCTCATCTTCTGAAATTTAGACATTAATAGAATAAAATCAAGTAAAGTTGGAAATTTTAGAAGAAAAAAATTGTTTTGCTTCATAACTTCGATATTTTCCAAATAGAAAACTTCATTTTCCTATTAAATTATAGTAAGGGGATAGAAAACTTTATTTTCTTCTGATATAAAGTAAGGGGGGCTAATATGTGTTTTGCATCTTCTGAAATTTAAACATTTGAAATAATAGTCTAGTAAAATTGTTTAAAAAAAAAAAAAAAAAAAAAAAACTTTGAAGCTATTTTCCTAAGAGAAAATTTTATTTTCCTCTTAAATTAAAGTGAGGGGGCGAAGAATATAATTCACCCCTTCTGAAATTCAGACATTCGCAGGAATAAAGTCAAGTAAAATTTATATTTAACTCTTATTTTCGACTTTAAGGTTATTTTCCAAATTTGAAAACTTTATTTTTCTTTGAAATTTAATTGAGATGAAAGATAATGTGCGCCACCCCTTCTGAAATTTGACATTCGCTACAATAAAGTAAAATAGAATTGAGAATTTTAGAAAAAGAAACTACTTCTTTTCCAATTCACTAGCTATTTTCCAAATTGAAATAGAAATTCACAAGAAAAATACTTCGGTTTTGTTTAAATTTTTTTCTACATGTTACAACTTTTAATTTATTAAAAAAATTTAAAACTAAAACACGAAAAGAGAAGAGGAGCACATCATAAAAAAACATAACAAGTGTTTAGAAGACTAAAATAAGTACCACTGTTTTGTCTTCTAAATCTGTCTAAAATAAGTACCACTGTTATAAAATGTCATATATTTACAGTACCATCTATATGTCCCTTAAGTTATCTTAAACTAGCAATTATCTAGATGTTCTAGGAAAATAGATGTAAGCTTTTAAGGTATCCAAGGGGATGACTCTTGTTGACATTTACTTAGGTCATTTTGTCAAGAGATTTTTTCTGAGACAAACGTAAAACGTTCCAGTTAAATTCCAGTTTTTAGCTCATTTAATTGCGTCATTTAAATTAATCATTTTTAATTCAGATATAAATTTTCTGTTAAACTTTCTGTTAAATTTTAATTTCAAAAATTGAACAAAATAAAAGCTAACTTTAATTAAGAGTTATTGAAATTATTTGCAACTTCCTTTTTTTCAAACATAAATCGTGATATCGATAATTCCCATTCTTAATAAAATTTTTCTTCGGAAAACAAGAAAACCAAATGTAAATTTATTTATAAGGAGGTAAGTAAATGTTTGCATTAACTCATTTAATACATTTAAATTTTATATTTATATACTGTTCGAATTCTTTTATAAGAATGGTAACATAAAAATTGCTTTTTTTTATGTTCGTATATAAAATTTAATTTGTATAGTAAATACTTTAATTGATAATTTTATTGTTTATTGTGTGCATGGATTTTGTTCTTATTTTATAATTTTCAAATTATTAAGTCCTTTAAATTGGAACTTCGAATTTTTAGGGTTTTTAACAACTTTGTTTTCATTAAAAAATGAAATGCAATCTTTATTTTATATAAAAAAATCATGTTTAATTTAATAAAAGAACGCATTTTATTTAATAAAAAAGCTATGAACATCAGCTTAGAAATCCGTAGCAATTAAAATTCATTGCCATGACAAACCATTAAAAAGAATTTTTTTTAATTAGCAAATATGCTTTGACTTTTCTCATTTTTCTTTCATAAAAAAAACTATTACTCTTTGTCATAATTTTGTCACATATGATTACATAGCGTCATGAATACTAAGGCCAAATATTCAAGAACGATTTTCTAGGGACCTGTCCATATTGGAGTAAGGCAACTTTGTTTTTGTTAATCGATGTATATAGAGAAAAAATTTCTGAATATTTTTTCAATTAGGACTTTTTAAAATGTGGGTATATGTGCTGATAGAAAAGAAAAAAGTCTATAATTTCCTTCAGTTTCTATAACGCGACCAAAAACTTTTAGATTTGAAACTAAAAAATAATTTTCATTTTTATAATGGTTTTGTCTTGAAAAGACCTTACGATACAGTAACCGGATTCAACAGGTTTATAAAATTGGTATTTTATGATTATAAAAAATAAAAAATATATAGCATTATATTATAGCATTATATTTTTATATGATATTTTCATAGCAATATATTTAGAGGAAAAGGAGGCTACTGTGGACATGGGGGACAGGAGTAGACAACATGAATAGCTATTTTCCCCCTAGTCATATTTCCTCGGTGAGATGTCGTAAATTGGTAACATTTACGTACAGTGAACCAAATAAGTGCCACCCTGAAGAACTTTTGATTTAATGATCGGATCTTAATAATTCGATGGTGTGAAATCAAATATGCAAATTAATTAGTGCACGATATTTTATTTTAAGTTGCGCAATCAGACACAAAAACATACTTTCTCTGAATAAACATAACTTTTGTTCTACAGATTCGATTTTCTAACCCCCGTAATATAGGAGGTAGCTGTAATCGGGGAAATATGGTCCCAATAATTGGGTCGGGTGAGCTATCCAAAGTTTAGACCCTCAAATGTTAATTTTATTTTTTTGTATTTCACTACAGATCGAGAGCTTTTTAAGGGAATTGAAAAAATTTTGCACGCGATTATAAAATTCTGTTATCTAAAGATAATTCTATGCAAAAAAAAAACTTTCAGTAAATATTTATTATTTTTTATTCAATAATAGTCTGATGTTGATCATTTACGTCGCCCTAGTGCTGCACAATAGGCTATTGGCGACGGTCTAGGAAACATCCCTTGAGGTTTGATCCTCTGATGGCTCCCCCGCTTCGGTAGCCCGGTGACCTGCACTTTATCGTAGAACAGTTTAACGAGGACAAATACCGCACACCCTCGGTCCCTACGCAGACTGATCCAAGTGGTCACCCACCCGCACACTGACCGCAGCCAGTAATGCTTGACTTCAGTAATCTGCTAGGAACCGTGTCTTAACGATCCCTTTGGATTGGAACAACAATAGTCTGAAAACTTTTGAATAGTAAGGCATATAGTTTCTTTTTTTTTGTTTTGTATTATTTTAAAGTATTTAATTCCACATGGAAAATACAAATTTGAGCGAAATTGGTTGAATAGTGTTTTAAAATTTAATTTCTCAGGATTAATCGATTTCGCTGAAATTTTGTATTTTGCCATGTGGAAAACTTACAATGTTTTCTAATCCAATTTATATGCGAACAAATAACTTGTTTTCATAAATATATTCGCTAATATAATAAATAACAGGGCCCCCGCCAAAAATGTTTGCCCCAGGGCCCCGAGAGGTGAAGTTACAGCACTGCTTTCAAGAAACACAAGAATTGTTAAAATTACTAGTTAACAGCTGACCAGTCTGACTGATTGTGTGACAGAAGCAAACACAAACAAGCCCATCAACAAGTGAGTAACTCGTCACCAAAAATTGCTTCGGTTTAGTATGAACTACCATTTTATTATAATTAATTTTATAACAATACGATGGGAGAAAGTCGATAAAATAAATTCAATTTTAGAAATGCTTGGCGAGCCGCATAAACATGTTTAACGGGCCGCGTGTTGCTCATCCCTGTTCTAAACAAAACAAAATTATTCTAAAATTAAAAAATAGAGTTTTTTTTTTTTTGTAATTAAGATAAAATTGACCATTTTCTACTCAATGAAGATTTATGTTTTTAGAGAGATTTCATTCTTCTTGTCAAAGAATCAATTTCTCTTCTTCTATTAATACATTATTTAGCCTGATGGGAAGAAATCTATTGTAGTTTTTCTTATTATTAATTTCCTCTACATCACGAATAATTTATTTTATGAAAACAGCTTTATGAGAAAAATACATATCACAACCCAGGTAGCATGTAATCTTTAGTCCGAATTTTCTTTTCATTGTCACGAACTAAAAACGTTTTTTTAATAAAGCAAAAAGTATTGTCACTTCATTTAAAAAGCATTGTCACTTTTAGCTGACGACACACTAGTAATAGGATCAAATTGCATACAAGACTCTGTGGGAAAAAAAAAAAAAAGAAAGAAAAAAACTTATAATTACCTAGATTATTTTCACTTTGAAACTAGCTTTATGAAAGGGTTTTTTCACGCTTGAAAACCCTAAATCAACCTCGATTTAAAGTTTTTATACAGAAGGCTGTTTTCCAAGGTTTTGGATGAGAATGCGTGCGTAGAATGGAGCAGATTGTCACATATCTCGTTTTAAGGTTCACGCGTAAACCGTATTACAAACCTTTTGAGGTTTACATTAAAATGTTTTTGATCAGTGAAAATAAACCTTATTTTGTTATCTGGGAACTTCCTCCATGTTTTTAGGGTCTGCAATGAAATTTCATATCTTTCTGGGAAGGCAAAATGAAGTACATTGCACACAATAAAAAACTGTCCATTATAAATAACTATTGATCTCGAATCTTCACATTCGATACTTCGAGGTTGTAGGTGGCAATTTTCTGTTTTTCTTCATTCCTTATTGAGGAATTTGTTTTTTTTTTTTTTTTCCTAATTAGTTTTAGAACGATTATTTAATGACCGAATACGATTTGACTCGGCATGTCGTGATAGATAAAAAAAATAATTCATTTCATAAAAGATTTCATTTTTTTACTTCTCAAATTTTAGTTGTTAACGTATTTAATTCTACCAGATTACAGTAAAATATTTTATTAAAAAAATGTATTCTTTGTTTTGATTCTTTTATTTCAAACATCAACTCTTTTTTTTAAATTTTTTTTAAAGAAAAATGAAAAAGGTACAAATTTTTTTTTAAAAAAAAGGTTCCTGGTTAAAACTGTAACTTTATTTACATTTTAATTGCCCGCGGACTGAGTAAGGGTCGGGGAACTGGTCTTGCATCAGAGAGGTTCTGAGTTCGAATCCCGGGCACGGCATGGATTCTGTACATGCAGTGGCCCAAATAATAGGGTGCCCCTGAAAGAATGGCCCAGAAGTCTGCCTAGTAAATGACTGAAACGTTAACAAATGCGGACATTGGAAATAACAATTTACCTTTTAATTTGAATTAAAATCAGATAGAATTAAGCATTTTTCAGTTTTATACATGCTCACTAGCGACAATGGATGGGTTTTTTTTTCCAAGCCAAAAGAAAAAGGGAGGGATACATGTCAACCCATAGAGGCTGTATAAGGTAGCCACCTCTATGTGTCAACCCACCCAACATAGATGAACCGCTGGTTTAAATATTTTATGGGTTGCAAAATAAAAATTCATGGATTTCTTTCAAAAGAGCAATAAAATGTTCTCCTCGTAGCAAACTCATCACTGATGTCTTTTTTTCCCCAGAGAGTTTTTCCGCCTCATAGTTTGCTATATATATAATCTCTCTTATCTATTACTCTTTTTTCAATTCTTCTCTAACGTTTCAAAATATTGGATAGAGCCAATTCTTTATCACTGCCATAGTCCTGCAGTGGACTGATCGTTAAGACACGGTTCCCAGCAGATCACCGAAGTCAACCATCACTGACTACGGTTAGAGGTGCGGGTGGGTGACCACTTGGCTCAGTCTGCGTAGGGACCGAGGGTGTACGGTATGGGTCCTCCTCGTTAAACTGTTCTACCGTAAAGTGCTCGACTTCACGTGCAGGTCGTTGGGCTCCCGAAGCGGGGGTGCCATCCCCTCTTCAGAGGATCAAAATTGTGATGGCATGCCTTCGGATCATCCTCAGGGATGTTTCCCAGACCGTCGCCAATAGCCCATTGTGCAGCTCTAGTGCGACGTTAATGAACTACAACAACTTGTCACTGCCATAAATTGTCTCAAACAGAAAATTACCTAGAATTTCTAGGACTACAGATGTATTAGATGGCACTGAGCTGTCATTGTGGAGAACTGAGGTCCGATTCTCAACCTCAAATCGATGAGTACCAACTTGTCTCGGATTTGCAGTGCTGACCACAATCTTGACCTACATGACCCTCTGGATCGGCTGTTGCAGGAATGCGTAGCCTCTTAAGAAGAAAAAGTCATTCTGTCTAGTCAGTCACAGCAAAACCATTTATTTTTTTCTCCAGCTTTTCAATGTAAACATTTAAAACTCGTTTCCTTATAAGAAGTTTCTTTTATTCAATTTTATTGTATTTTAACTGAAGGCTATTAATTTATCATGTGTGTTACAGTTTTTATACACAATTTTATTTGAGCAAAATGTAATAAACACTTCAAACAAATTGATTCATTTGGAGGTATTAATTCATATATTGTGAATTAAGTTTATTTATTTAGCAAGTTAGATTTGACAGTACATGCATGGTTCTATTTTTAGTTCAGATTTTTGTACTTATTTTATAATTTTGAAATGAGTCTTTTAAATTCTTATAATTGTAAATTGAAAATTTAAACATCTTTTTTACAATTCAAAAGTGAAACGTTTATATTACTTTTAATTTAGAAAAGTATCAACAAAATTTCACTAATGAATAGCTGAAAATATGTAATCATTCAATTAATTTTAGTATAAATGAGGATTTTAAAATTCAATTATTATTATTCAATTAAAAATAAATTTCTTTAAAACTATAAATATATATATATATATATATATATATATATATAGCATATTAAATAAATGCAGAAAACATGGAAAAAATAAAGTAAAATTTTTATTTTATTTTTTTCATGTTCCCCTTCTTCCATTGTTCTGTAATTTTCCCCTTGTTTTCTCCTTGTTGTTGTATATATATATATATATATATATATATATATATATATATATATATATATATACCTGTAATACAAAAATTATAATACTTTTGTATTAATAAAAGAACTAAAACTCTTTCGTTTTCATGAAATGTCCTTGTTAAAGAATAAGCGTAGAGAGATTCTATTTTGGGAATTCAAGGCTAATAACATAGGATTGAGTTATTTTTAGAATCTCTCCCCCTTTTCACTTCCATATAAGGAAGCAGTAAATGATTTTCCTTAATGCGTAAGGATACAAGTATGTCTAAGACAGTGCCTTTTTACTCCAATATGTGTTACTATAAAATGCGAGAGCAATGGTTTTCGCAAGTCCTTTCCATCATGTTGTGATCCTGATAAGCTGTTCCAGAATTGTCAGAAGTCTTGTCCATCCCCTCCCTTGTGGAGAGCGGATGTGAACTGTGATCAATACCAACCTACCGTTAATAAACCATTTTAGAACTTATGATGGCTTACGACTGCATTATTTAAGCTATCTATAACACTGATAAAAGGGATTTTAGCCCTTTTATTACACACACATATATATATATATATATATATATATATATATATATATATATATATATATATATATATATATATATATATAATTATGTGTGTGTGTGTTACGTTTGTATGCCACTGCTCGGCATACTTGCAATAAAAAATACAATAACACAACACAATTACAAAGGGAAAACAAATACACACACAGAACACACACACACACACACATATATATATATTACGCTTCTCAAATTATGACAATTTGTTTTTGAAATAAATGGAAAAATATGCGTTACCCTTTTACTTGTGTTGTTATTTAGCAAATACAGTTTTTTGTGTAATTTGAGTTTTGATCGATATGAAATTCTAAGTTTAGGACATCTTGTTTCCTGTCTTACTAAACACCGCATTCGATGCAATTAAAATAAATTTCATTTAAACGCTGTAACACGCGAAATTTCAGACGAAAGTAAAAACAAAATTAAGCCATATAAAAGACATAAAAAATTTAAAAAGGAATTAAGCCAAATACAAAGGGGGAAAAAATATACATGACTTTGGAATGTAAGCCTTAAGATCTAAAAATTCCAAATTACTTACTTTTAATTAATTTATCTTTATCAAATGCGTATTCCTATCACAAATAATATAAATTTATACTTTAAGATGAAACCTTAAAAATAAATATTTTATGATTAGAATAAAAATACAATTGTTTTTTCGAATCAGTAAAAATTCGATAAAATATTAAAACCAAAATATCGGGATTATCTGTTTTAAAAAGTTCAAAATCAAGGGATTAAATAAAGAAAGAAAATCTTTTTTATTTGTACTCTACACAGACATTTATTATTCTGATTCGGAAGTTTAAACTAAAATAACATTCCACTAAAATTGGTTCTCTTTTTGTCTGTTGAAGTGTTACAGAATGCCTCGCTCCAAACGCTAAAAAAAATTAAAAAAAAAAAAAAAAAAAAAAAAAAAATTAAGCACTTACACTTTTGAACGGTTAAGAAAAAAAAAAGGGTATATATATAGGTATATGTATAATCGTATATATATAAGCGTATATGTATTGGATGTGTAGACAAATCCTTCAACAAAAAATAAGCACCTTTTAAGTACTTTTTAAGCACTATATACATTCACAAAATGCAAAATAATTTTCAAAGACTTTCCATGATCATGATAAAATGACTCTGACAAAGAACTCTTTTCTTGATTGTATTAGCTATTATAAGATGTTCGAGAGATTTCTCGGTTCGATATCAGAGGGTGGAAAATGAAGTCTGAAATTGAGAATATGCAGCATAGGAGAATGCTATTGTAGGGGCGGTATTATCGACTATGCCAACCTTCATCTATCAAAAGGAACCTCAAGATAGAATCAAGTTAACATGTCTTATATACTAGTGAATTGGTATTTAATATTTATAGTGGTAGTTACGCCACATTACTCCCCTTCCAGAATTTTATCTGAGATAGAATTCGATGAAAGTTTACCACTAGTTGATTCATGCTATTTTTTTTTATCATTTTTGCTCATTATATTTTTTCTTCATTTTTTTGTTTATAGCATTTCGCTCTTTTTTTTTTTTTTTTTTTTAGAGCTTTCGCTCATTTTTTCCCCCTTCATTTTTTTTTTTTTTTAGAGCATTTCGCTCATTTTTTTTTCTTCTCAATATTGTTTATTAACCGGGATACTTTATTTACTTCACCGGAATTGTTTTTTTTTTCTCTGAGCAATATATTTTTTTTTATTTAAGCAAATCAACTGTTTAATGTGGACCATCCATCAATGTTGACGTGTTCATATCACGTCCGAAGGTCACCAATGTAGGGGCGGTATTATCGACTATGCCAACCTTCATCTATCAAAAGGAACCTCAAGATAGAATCAAGTTAACATGTCTTATATACTAGTGAATTGGTATTTAATATTTATAGTGGTAGTTACGCCACACTATCGAACCCAGATCAGTACATACAGATTCGCAAGTATTTTATCAAGCATGTAAAATAGTTGGCGCTTCATACGCGACGTTAGGCCAAAATGGATTGTCTCAATTGTGAAAACGTTGAATAGAACAAGGTGTAAAGCTTGCTTTTGCATAATACGTGGCGACATGGTAAAGAAAAAATCTAATTTACAAAGAGGAAAAATTGAAAAACACCCAATGAAAAAAGAACGAAATCAAAAATAAGCACCTTTAAGCATTCTACTCACCATGTATATGTGATTTATTTGAGTGATCTTTTAGATAATGTCAGAAAAGAGAGGAAAATCATCGCATTTAAAGGTTATATCGAAATAACACCATTAAATGAATGTCTACAAAATTTGTAAAGGCGTTAAGGCTGTTTCAGATAAAAATAGTTTTGATCCCCTTTGTTAGAATTCACCCTTAGAACACATCAAGTCTAGATAGCCTAGCTGTTAGGGCCCATACGTTCGATCCACTCCTGCCGAAGACTCTCCGTGCTCAAAATGGTGACTGGTGGACGCTAAATCTGTCTGAGTCACGAAGTCCTCCAATTTCCCATCAAAAATATCTCTGGGGGTACTAGATAGGAAATGGATGGTGCTCTGGTTCAAGTCCAAGTTACAAATGGAATGGTGTGTGAATGTGTCCTCCCTGTAAAAAAGGATGTGACGTATGTATGTTGTCTCCGGATCATCCTCAGGGATGTTTCCCAGGACATCGCCAATATGACACTGTGCAGTTCTAGTGCGCCGTAAATAAAACTGCCAGTTCTACACCATAATCAAAATTTTACTTTAAAACTTAATCTATGCAATTTAAAACTCACACTGAGAACACACAGCGCATATAACAGCATTTTCATCGTTTCAAATTATAAAAGATGAAGAGAAAAAATAAATAACGTTAGTGTATTTCAACGAGTGATTTTAAGGGTTTTTATTTTAACCAGAATATGTGATGTCAAACTTCTTGGAAACACCTTTCCCCCTTATTTATCACAATTTCACATCATTAGAACGATCTCTCAAAATTAAAAAAAAAAAAAAAAATCATGCACATTGAAATCTCTATTAAGAACTTCGTTCTTTTTGACTATTTATAAGTATCTACATACTATAAGTAGTATTTGATTTTATAAGTACCTATCTACTACCTACTACCTAAATTTGCTAGAAAAAAATTAAAGAAGAGAACTTTGCCTACATTTATAACTAAATTTTGGATATATTTTAAAAAGTAAATATTGCTGCTAGTAGCATTTTTCCTTTTCGTTTGCTTTCTGATTTTTCTATTTTGGTTAGTATTATGAAATCGTCTTGCCCGCTTGCCCCTAGACTCTTGTAGTAACTCAATAACTTCTTGCAGCGTTTTCTATAAATTGTTCTTCATTCTTTCATCCCAAATGAAGTGCAATTGGCGACAAACGCAATAGCCTTTCTACGCCAAGTTTGCCAATCTATTGCATGATGATCGTCGTCAGTGTCTTGTATCACTTTTCACCAAGAGAAACGAACGCTATCGAAATTCGTTCCACTCGAGTGACTTTTCACCGCCTGCAGAGGAATTATCAACCTTCCCCCACAATCAAGACTGAACAAGATAGGATTGTGATAAATCACAGCATTTTCATCCCTACAGGTGTGGCGGAATATTTTTCATTTCCAAACTATGTGAACATATTTTCTACCGATGTTTGGCGATTTTCCTCAGCTGTGTTACCAGCATTCCATGGCACCCGGTGTGCCACAATCGTCGAATGATTTCGCTACAAAAACTGACAGTGTCATGCTTGTAGCGAATATACACGAACAACAACTACGAAACTTTTCATCTGAATTTAATAATGAAAGAAATCGAAAAAAATCAATGGAGTTAATTGGCATTCTTCTAGTGGATGATCGGGCCGTAGGTAAAGTAAATGTCAGTGCGGATAGCCGTAATGTTGTTCTAGGCACTGTATGTACTGAAAATACCCAACTTAATTTAGAAGAATTACGTCGTTTGATGTGTACGGAACTTCCTTGTTTACCTGCCTCGTTTAATTTTTTAACTAGAGATGGGTGAGCAATATTTCATTTCCATTTGTGTAATATTTATTTATTTTTTTGCTTTGCTGTGATTTTCAAGGACGCATTGAAGCTTTTAATTGGAGGCAGGGTTTGTTGAATTAAATCAACTCACTCACATTAGTTGGCTAAATTATTACAAAAATAACTATTTGATTTGTAATAATTTTGCACCAGTATTTATATCTTGAAGAGTACCTGTTCTTTCACTTGACTTTTTTTTCTTCTCATTTATTGCATACTATACATAATTTTAAAATTTTGTAAAATTCACCTGAGATTCAATTTTAGCACATTTAACACTTATTTCTGCTGTGAGTTGTGTTACATGTGTTAAAAAAGAAATTCTGCTGTAGAATTTTTTTTAAATTTTCTATAAGAGATTACCTATCTGAAGATTTATCTATAAACATGTAATATTTAAATATTCTAAAACAAATTTCAAAATAAAAAAAAACATTAAAGGAATCTGTAATTTTACCTATAATACAATTGAACAAGTATTTTATATGCTAAGCAACAATATTTGTACATGATGTGACTATGATTGCTGTCCTGACTTTCATATTACAAATCAAGACTGAAAACTGTAATTATTTTATTTTCAGACATAAGTTATTAACATTGTAAAATAACGATTTTTTTTTATTTTTAAGAAAATTGTTCTAAAAACAATTAATATTTTTATTAACCTTTAAAAGAAAACAGAGGCAATGTTTTGCTGAGATACGTGTAGCAACAAACAAATGTAGAAATCTTCTACGAAGTGAAACCTAAAATATACTTTGCGTATGTTTATGTCTATATTTTGTGTTGTATTAATGTTTTGTTTGTCAATAAATCTGTAATTTATTCATCCTTAAACCACTGTGATAAACAAAAATAGCATAATTGATCCAAGTAACTGCAAAAAAATAAATAAATATATTCATTCTAATATCTTTTTCAGTTTATTATATAGTGTTAGATGTTTTGAAATGTATGAATGTCGTGAAGCAAGGTTCAGCCGATATTTTCTAGAATATTCTTGTGATATTGAAAAAGATAACATACCCATATTTTTTTCTTTTTTTTTTTTTTTGAACATTATATAGTGTCATAAATCAAAAGTTATAAATTATCATATGCATGTCATTATAAGATACATAAGTGTGACATTTGATGATTGTGTAAATATTTATTTAATGTCATTATGTCCAATGATAGTACAAGTATTTTATAGATAGTTATTTAAATATTTACCAGGTGGTTTGCCATGTATTACTAAAAATAAAAATGACTGATTACAATATTACAGTGCAAAGTATTTACAAGTCTTTTGAATTAATCTAGTATATGACAAAATTTACTTAATGCAGAGCTCATTCTAGGCAGGGTAAACAGGCTGCAGCACCCTGCTGCCCTTTTAGTCAAAAGAATCCACCCTGTTGCCCCTAAAGTAAATTAGTGCCCTGATGTAATAGACTACATACCCCTTTTAACCTTTCTTTCCTCAACCCTTCTTTATTTTTTCCCCAAACTCTACAGTGGATTTTTTAAACTTTTCTTATTCTCAACTCTTTTTATTTAGTTTGTCATTGCTATCAATACATAGATTTATATGGGAAAGGCAAAATAGCCATCACACCCCCTTGCCTAGTTGCACTTGTCTTTGTAGCGTAACTACCACTACGAAAATTAAACATAAATTCACTGGTATATAAGGCATGCTAACTTGATTCTACCATGAGGTACCTTTTGATAGATGACGGTTGGCATGGTCGAAAACTCCGCCCCCACATTGGTGACCCGGAAGTGATTTGATCACGCAGTAACGCCCACTTTGCAAAAGTAACTTGGTGGTAATGCCTACTTCGATGGATAGTCCACATTGAACAGTTGACTTGCTACTTGTGACTGCAAAAATGCAACGACGAACGCTACGACATGATGTTTATACACCTCTCACATTCAGCACTCAACAAAGCTCTCCCAGTCTTTCACAAGTACAGCAACTAGTGTTAACAATTCATCGAATTCTATCACTGATAAAATTCTGGTTGGGAAGTATTGTAGCGTAACTACCACTACGAAAATTAAACATCAATTCACTGGTATATAAGGCATGCTAACTTGATTCTACCATGAGGTACCTTTTGATAGATGATGGTTGGCATGGTCGAAAACTCCGCCCCAACATTGTAAGTTTGCAGTTACTTCCACTATCATTAAGTCATAATTATTATTAATCATTTTAATTTATAAATCATAACTACAGACACTTAAAAACATACATTTATTATTTTATTAATATAATCATGCCTTTTAAATAAATTACTAAGCTAATTAGCTCATTAACTCGATATATATGTTAATTTATTTATAAAAATTCGTAATTAATATGATTGCATTGCTACTTTTAGTAAAGTAAAAAATGTTTTTTTTCTTTTACTAATTGACAATGTTTTTTAATAGACCGTGTAAACCCCATAGAAAGATATTATTGCCTTTTTAGAATAATAATGCCCTTTTTTTTAAACTTTTCCACTCTGCCCTTTTTTCTGCCTAGAATGAGCTCTGGCATAATGATATATATTTTGTAAATGTGTAACACTCAGTGCCAGATTCATCACAAGTCTTTCTGCCATTCCACTAAAAAGGCTTTTTGTTTGTGTTCTTCCTTTATTGTTATTAGAATAATGAGTGAAAAAAAATTAAAAGAAGCTAAAATTTACTTATATGTATATGATAATTTGTTTGCGTCCCCGTGGCAGAATTTTAGCGACACGGCAACGGTGTTCTTGCAGGAAAATTTTTCTTTTTAAAATTACTTTTCTTTTCTACAGAAATTTGTATGCAATATTTGAATCATTCATTTAGATACTTACTTTTTGACACACTCAATTTATACAGATACTAATCGTAAATCAGTGCAATGTTCCGATACTATTTTTGGCAGTTTCCGTCGGATATTAAATATCCCGATACATTTCAAACAATACAGAAAATTTGAGTATTTACTTTTTAAGGCAATAATTCTATTGAATTTTTGGCTGTTATTGCTAATGATTTCTCTATAGCTTTCAAATCTGATATTTTTTATACGATAATATTTATTACGACAACCTGATCTCGCAACAAAACACGTATCCGAAAAGAAGTCCAATTCGCCTGATTTTGTCGTAAATCTTTTTTTCTGGCGATTACTATAACAAAATGCGAGAATATCACCCATTTTATTAGAATGTAAAATTGCTGCATGTTCAATTAAAAAAAATTAAATAGCTTTTTTTGTAAACACGCAGCACTTTTGTCATTTTAAATGAGTAACATCTATGTTTGTTATTATTTAAAATATCTTGCAGAAAGATATTACCGCTAGAGAGATTTGTAACAGAAAGCTCGAAGAAATTCTGCCACAGGTGTTTATGTTATACATAACTTGAGAAAGTTTTTTTTGTAAATAAGCATATAAATTTGGTTTTAGATAAATACTTGTAAAATATATGTCAGTAAATATACATTAGATAAATAAATGTAAAATTATCTAAGTAAAATCATCACAGTTTCAAATACCAGACATGCATAGAATTATGAATAATTCTATTCATAGAATTATTAATGCATAGAATTATTAATACATTTCATCTGAGCATCTGTTGGTATATCTGCTATTATAAAGATTTCTGAAAAGATTTAAAAAAAATTTTATTTAGTGTTTAAAATTATATCTTTTTCCTTGTTTTGTTACTGATGAGTTATTACAAAGTCTTTTGAGAAATCAGTTTACGTAACTATATGAACAATAATTTGTGTATAAAAGTGTATGTTTAAAATTGATTCATAAAGAATCCTTAGAAGGAATAAATAAAGCTATTTAGTTTTTTTCAAATTGTTTAAGGTTAGGATAAGTTAAGAAATAATAGAATAAATTTTTTATAAAATTCTATTCATAGAATTATATTAAAGAAATATTTTTTTTTTTTTCAATTGCGGAATTAATTCTATATGGAAATCACAGAAAAAAAATAACAAAAAAGGAAAAAAAAAACTACTGTAATGTAATTTATATTATTTATTTAGTACGAAGTTCACGTCCTTTCAATTCTACTGTGGCAAACTGACAATTATTTTGATCACAATATTTTTATCCTAAGGATTATTATAACTATATTTACAGTAATGATTTTTTTTCCTATTGCATTTAATATGAAAGCAGAACAGTTAAACTTTACTCTGTACTTAAACTAACTTAAGTTAGAAAATTTTAACCTAGTGTTATTGGTAAAAAAGTAAAAGAAATAACTCTTTTATTCTTTATGAAGATAAGAATACTGAAATCATAGATTGAATAGCCAAAAAATTTTTGAGCATGCAGATATTGAAACAAAAGCTTTTAATGACACAGCATCCAAGAATTTTATGTTATTCTTAATTGATATATGTGATTTTTCCAAAAATTTGAATAATGAAAACAGAAAATACACACTATTTTCCTATGTATTTACAAAATTGAAACTATTCTAATTTTAGGTGGCCTATTCATAAACTGCAGGAGCATAAAATTAATTCTAGTCATGTTATTAGAGATGATAATTGTATTTGCATCAAAACAGAATATGGTGAGTTCTTTTCTTGTAGTTACTTCTATATTATAATAACACTAAACTTGTATGCAACCAAGATGTGACAAAAAATAATTTAATTTCTTAGTTTTTGTTGTGACCGTTTATTATAAGGCATGGGATATGTATTTAGGATGATTGACAATGATAGCACTAATATTGATAACTTATAACATAACAATAACTTTATTCACAATACGAACATAGAACACATCAACAAAAAAACATACTGGAAAAACGAAACTGAAACATACAATGCAAACACAGTTGCGGTTACATCACAACCGCGATACTAGCGCCAATGGAATTACATTGAAGATCCCAACAGTCTCCCCCACTTAATTAGAATTGAAATAACAGTTAATTGAAAACATTAGCTACTTAAAAATTGAATATGTTAAATATATAATTGAAAATACTTAAAACAGATTTATGACATTACAAAGTCCCTAAAGCGTGTAGGTAATTGTCTCTTTCTTTTTGGTTTTGTCACAACGTCCTGTTTGGAATTTGTTGGAGGTTCTGGAATACTAGGCTGAGTAGGTGAGGAGATCTGAGATGGTCTAGGAATTTCAAAAGACTGGGTTGGGCCAAAAGTCACACACTTTTTTTCCTCTGGAATTAATGTTGATCTTAATTGGTTTATGTGTCTCTTTAATTGCCGACCCGAGTCTAGTAAAATCAAATAATGACGTGTACCATACTTTTTCACGACTTTGCCAAACTGCCATACGTTATGGTTATTTATGAACAACCTCACCTGGACTCTCTCCCCCACTGAAAAATATCTCGAATTTCGAAGACTATGAAGCACATCATCTATCCTTCTTACTGGATGATTTGATTGAATTAATCGTTCATTGACTCCACATTTGTAATCAACACATAATCGGACGCCACCGTTTGGTTTTGAAATGACAACCAATGGTGACCCCCAATCACTCGCAGGCACTAAGGATATTATTCCATCTGCCTCAAGAGAGTCCAATTCTTTATTGACGTGGTCCCGGAGAGCATAAGGAACGTCACGCTCCCTAGTAAAAATGGCTTTTGCTCCATCTCTAAGTTGAAGTGATACTTGAAAATGAGGGACGCAACCAACTCGTTCTTCAAAGAGGGGTGAAAATTTTTCCAAAAGTGAATTGAGAGGATTGATTTGATACACTGGTGATTTATGAATTGAAGTTATGATTTATGAATTGATATATTAGCATCTATTTGTAAAAGTTCGATTTCTAAGGCTCGAATCCATTGACGGCCTAGAATAGCTGCACATCCAGCTGGAACAATATGAAGTTCACCTGTAATGTTTTTGTTTTGAAATGCAACATTTACATGCACTTTCCCCTTGGATTGAATGATATCTCCAGAATAAGTTACGAAAAGCAATGTTTGATTTTTCCAAGGGCACATTTAAATTTAAACGTTCAAAATCAGTTTCTGAAAGTAGGGAAAACTTTGTTCCAGAATCTACTTCGAAATGTTGTAGCTTCCCATTGAGGTATACAGAGACGATATATTTGTCAGAGTCATGGCAAACTTCAAATAAATCTATAACTTTATAGCATGGTGAAGAGCTGTGAATAGAGTTGACACCAAATGTAATATTTTGATCATGTACTTCAGTTGAAACTGCATGAAGAGAAGGTCACATTATGTTTTTGTTTATTTTTTAATTTGTAATTGTTTATTTTGTAAATTTTTGTTTATCCCAGCAACATAGAAAGGTATTTATTCCAATATCTTTTTTAGTTCATTATACAGTGTCAAAAGTTGTTACAAAACTGTTAAAGTACCTCCAGATGAATCGAGTTTTATATACTAGTGAATGAGAATTGAATAGCTGTTGTGGTTGCAGTACTCTCCCATCGGAATTTTATCTGTGATAGAATTTGATGAATGGATACAACTAATTGATTCATTGCTGATTTTCGCGAGAGGCAGGGAGAGCTGTGCTAAGATCATCGGGCTTTTGGGCACTGGTCGTGAAAGTTGTATTGAGATCACGGTTGGGGGCCTGCTCACTTCTGTGTTGCTATTTAGCAGTCGAGTGTGTGCAGGCATCTATTGTGTTTGATTGAGCCTGAGTATGAATAGCGGGAGGAGGATAATGTTTGCAGGTACATATAGAAAGTCAACTCTTCACTGCGTTCCATTGATTAAACGTATCAAGAGAGATGTTTTTGTCGAGGTCAGATCCTGTCAACAATGAGATGATTGATCATGTCAAGGTCATCAACGTGGGGTTATCTATCTAAAGATATCTCGTTTCATATTATACTAGTGAATGAGAATTGAATTGTTGTGGTACACATTTGAAATATCGTGAAGTAAGATTCCTTGGGTATCTTCGATCATATAATATTTGAATAATTTCAAAGACAATATTCCCCCAACATCTTTTTAGAATAATATATCAGGTCAGATGTAGGATCGATGTCTTTCGGTAATATTCTTCCAATGTTTAACATTTGATGTGCTCAATATTTTACAATTATTTATTTAATGCATGTAACATATTTAACTTTCGTGTCTAATGATTACACAAATATTTTACAGATATTTATGTAATTTATACTTGAAATTTATTAGGTGTACAAAGTGATAATAAAAATGACTGATGATAGAATTATTACTGTATAAAGTGTTTACAATGATTACTGTCTTTTTAAGTAATCTAGTGTATGGCCAAAACTAAGATATGACTTAAATATAATTTTGTTAGTGTTTTCCTTAAGAATTATTGTTATTAGATTTCTGAGTTTACAAAAATTTAAAGAAGCCTAAATTTACTAAGATGTCATAAATTGCATGTGTTATAAATAACTTAACAGCATGTTGTGAATAAACAAATAAATTTAGTTTAAAGTTTCAACCAGTGTGAGGGACTCTGTGCTTGAGCCCTGCCTTGCTTATTAATAGTTCTGTTATCGCATTTTGCATGTATGACAAACATTCAATATAAATCAGATGTAAAATATTTGTACAATACTGAATAGGTACTTGTTAGTAAAATATTCAATATACATTAGATAAATATAAGTAAAATAAGCTAAAAAAATCATGGCAGATTAAATAAATGCCTGACATATACATAGAACTATTAGTGCACTTCATTTGGGAATCGGTATAAGGTATATATGTTATAAATATCTCGGAAAAAATATTCATTAATACTGCTATTGAATTGAGAAATTTTATTTAATGCTGAGAACTATAATTTTTTTTTTTTAGTTTCATTACTTATAAGTAGTTATGAAGTGAT
Source organism: Parasteatoda lunata (assembly GCA_949128135.1). Lineage (NCBI taxonomy): Eukaryota > Metazoa > Arthropoda > Arachnida > Araneae > Theridiidae > Parasteatoda > Parasteatoda lunata. Next base: position 106,863,079 of record OX421977.1, on the reverse strand, counting down.
CATTCTTCAGAGAAGTCAATATTAGCTAACGTAACAATTTTAGGTCTTAAAAATATTAATGTATAAAACTGATTAAATAACAAATAAATATCACTAGAATTGATAATAAAGCTTTTTACCAAGACTAGAGCTTTTATCCGCTGTCCTTGGTGCAAGAGTGCTAGACTCCGTGAGAAGTGTTTTTCATGTAGCGAACAATTTTTATTTATGGAATGAATGTTGACTTTACATATTGGATCAAAGGGTGTGCTAACAGTTGTAAATACTTTGTTGGGAACAGAGTAATGGAAGTCAAAGTGAAAACTGGAGGAGTAAATTTGGGACAATGCTGTTGTATTGTTAATCCCACTGATTTGTTGACACATGAGTGGAAAGCAAGCGAATTAAAAGAAGGATATAAATGGTGGCATGGACCACCTTGATTGAGCTTTTTCGAGTTTGAATGGAATAATGTTTCATTTCTTTAAATAACGGAAACTGAGTTGGGGAAATTCTTGTTGAGAAACAAATTAAGCCCATTAAAATTATAAATGCTTGCAAGGAAGACTCTATTAGCTTGATCTTATGAACGTCATAAATAAGGCCCGGATTTTGATGACATTTGCATTTTTGGACATTTTTTGTCCTTTAGAGCATTTTTTTAGATTTATAGGGCATTTTTCTTTAAATTTTGGGGCATATTTTGCATTTTAAAGCATTTTTTAAATTTTTTGTTAATATTTTTCCAATTTTTATTATTTTTTATCATTTTTCATTATTACACTGACTTTCAAACAATGAAGAAAATCTCTAGGATATTAACAGGTGAAGCAACATCTTTTCAAATTGAAGAAGAATCGTCAGTAAGTGAGACAGTCTTTTTCAAGTACGCACCAATAACATCAGTAGACGTTGAAAGAAGCTTCTTCAGGTATAAAAATTAACTTTTAGACAAGAGACGCTCGTTTACATTTCAAAATATTAAAAAAAAATTAATAATCCAATGTAATTCTGATATTTAGTAATATTATGAGATGGAAGTTGTTATATTCATTAAAGTTTCTATACAAAATGAAAATGTTTAAGAGTCAATATATTTTCCTTTTTTTTTTTTTTACTTTAGGATATAAAACATATTTTTCAAACTTTAATGAACGTAGAACAAGTATTGCATTACTTTATATTTTTTTGAAATGACTCATAATAATTTTAAAGAGTAAAAAATTGTTTTAGTTCAATATTTTTACTTTTTTTAAGTCATGTCATAAGGCATTTTTAGCGCAATTTTCGCATTTTAAGGGCATTTTTTGCACTTTTTAAGGACAATTTTGCACTTTTAAAGAACATTTTTTGCACTTTTTAAGGGCTTTAATTGAGATTTTTAAGGTCATCAAAATCCGGGCTCTAGTCATAAATAAAATTTCATCGTGGACGCAAAGAGTATTTGCCTGGTGTAGAAGATTTATCTAAATTATAAGTTTCCAACTGCAAAAGTTGTTTAACAACTGCAGAGATACAAAATATTAAAAATTTTCTTGTGAAGACAGTTCAAAGAAATGCTTTTGGTACTGAAATGGAATATCTGCAGAAGACACTTCCAAAAAGTAGCAATCTGTTGCCACCCTTTTTTGACTCATTGGGGACTGCTGTAAGTTGGTTGAAGAATTGCAATTTTCCTGACAGTCAAAAACATCTATTGCTTCTTCCAAAAGACCAACGACAATTGGGAGATATTTTCATGAAAGCCATCTACATGGAACTCTTCAAATGACATAATCTACATTAACGCAAGTATATTGGATAATTGGTGTCAATAATCTTGTTTTGTAAAATGTCATTGACAAAATGCTGGATTCTTGATTTATGTCTGATTTACCTTCAGTAAGAGTCACACTTTCCAGAGTTTTTTCCATTGTTGGAACTGATTACGCTGGACCTATTCCAAGTGAAGTCCAGGAAAGGAACTAGGAAATGCTGTGTTTGTCCTCTAAAGCCATTCAATTAGAACGCATAAGTGACTTCTGATGCCTTCCTTGTTTCTTATTTAAGCAAATTTACATCTCAATGTGAAAAACTTGACCGATGTGGATACAGTGATAGTGGAACAAACTGTGTTGGTGCATATACAGAGTTGAAATGCCTGACGGCATCACTTCCTTCAGAGGATAGTTTTAAAGGTTATCTCTCAAAGGAAGATATCATTTAGAAATTCAATCCTTGTGCAACACCTCATCATGGACATAGATATTTTATATCATTTTGTGATGTTCAAATGAAATTTTACTAAAAATATTGGTGAAATCTGTCCTGTTTTAATTTCAACTAAGATTTTTGTTTTGTAATGATTTAAATAAAACTTAATTTCTTCCTGACGGAAATGAATAAATGGTACTTTTGTAACAATCTGAAATGTATCATGTTTTTAATAGTCTTTTACTTCTGACAGAACATTAAAGTTCAACTATGTCAGAGGTAAAAGGGAAAAGAGGCAATTTAAACAATATTATATATTTAACAAAAATGGCCCTTAATATGTTTTGACCCGTTCAGGACCGGCAAAAGGAGAGGCAGACTCCAAGTGTAGATTAACATATTAATACGAGTTGTAGTACCAGAGTTCTAAATTGTTATCGTGTTCACTTGCCACTATAGTCAGATCTCCTTCAGATCACATGTGTCATGGTCCTGAAGAAGTTTTAAAAAAAAACATCTTTTTTATGTTCAAGTTATGGAATTTAATTTGTTGTGAAATATCTTATGATTTTGAGAAATGCTATTTATTTTATTGTTGGTTTTTTATAGAAAAGTCTAGAATCGGTGTTGTAACTTCCAAAGGAGATTCGATGGGTTTTGTTTTTGCAGATCTCAATGTAAATATCAAGCAGTTACGAGAAGTAATTGAGCAGCAAGTAAGGCCCTGTTTTTTTATTTTTAATTTCAGCAGAGGTTTATAGCCATGCTTATGTTCTAAACTTTCTCTTTAAGCTTAAACTTAGTCAACAGATGAGATTGGAGTACAGGTTTGTGGAGAAAAACGGTTGGCCTGTCATGTCCAAGCAGGAATCGACCCTTTCCCTGTTGGACATAATGTTAGGCCAAATTGTATGCATTCAAAGTTGTTGTTCTAAACCAACAGTTTCAACAGAAAGGCCAACTTCTCTAGTCTATAATGCAAATACTTCCATTGAAAGTCAGCTTCCTAGTCCTCAAGAAAGCACCACTGGGGAGCAAGAATTAGTGAAGCGAAAGAAGTCAATTAAATTTAAGTAATTATGCCTTGTTTCTTTTTTATTTCTAATCATGTTTCTTTATCATGGTGGGGAGTGCCTTTAAAAAGTGCTTAAAGGTGCTTATTTTCATTTTTTAAAAGTGTTTTTTATATTGGTTCTTTTTAAAAAGTGCTTCATTTTCCCTTTTCGAAAATGAGAATTTTTTTCTTCACCTTGTCAATTTTTGCCACGTATTATGTGAAAGCGTGCTTTTCACAATTCATTCAAGCACAGTCTATTTCAGCTTACCGTCGGTCTATAGTGTTTTAAAACGTCAATCATTTTACCTGTTAGATAAAATACTTAGTCCGCAAATGCGTTCATTGAACTGGGTTAGGTGAGATTAGTGAACTCTCGTGTCCAATTCTGCTTCATTTTGCAAGATATTCTCAATTTCAGACTTCATTTTCCACCCTCTAATTTTGAACCAAAAAATCTCTCGATCATTTTTTTAATCAAGAAAATCGTTCTTTGTCAGAAATTGTTTTATTATGATAATGTAAAGTCTTTGAAAATTATTTTGCATTTTGTTAATGTATATAGTGCTTAGAAAGTACTTAAAATATGCTTATTTTTTGTTGAAAGATTTAGCTATGCACCATGTATATATTTATTAGTTTTTTTTTTTTTTTGTATTAAGTTCTACCTATTTTTTTCATATTTAATTCATATTTAAGCCAACATTTTTAGAAAATAAATATTTTTACTTTGTAAATGACACTTAACCCACTGACGGTTCTGCACGTAGAAAGTCGCATTTTACACTGCAGTCTTCTCTGCATAGCAAAACCGGTTTTTCCATGTTAATGGATAGGGGAAAAGTGTATGGGGGAGAAACATTCTCCCAATTTTACCCATTCCCTTAACCGCCAGTGGGTTAAAGCTCAATGTAACAGGTACAGAATGTTAAGAAAGTTTCCAAGCCACCGTCAAAATGCTAATATTAAAGATATAAGAAATGGCAAGTCTTCTACTGTTACTGCAATTTTTTTTCTCCTTGAGAAATTTTTTTTTACTGTTTAAGTGATAAAGATTGTACGTAAAAGGTGGATGGATTATAAATGAGGAAGAAATAAAAACAATTAGAAGACATTTTTATGTGTGATATAAGTAGAGAAAAGGGAAAAACAAACCTAATTTTATTATGCTTATGAAGTTATGTGTAAAATTGACCAAATTATGTTTCTTTACAAAAGAAAAATTCTTCTGTACACTTCATTAAAGGAAAAAAAAAACTTACCTTTTGATGACCACCTTTATTTCCTTTCTTGACAGCCTTCTATTGAAATTAATATTCAGTGTTATCAATTATGTCAACCATTGTAATTGACTCCTAGTCCAGTCTACAATCTGTAAGCATAATCAGTTTTTTTTAGAATTTTAAATTAAATTAGCTATTTAAGTAAAAGGAAAATGTGTATTTAATTTTTTATTGTTTTATCATTAAATGCATGTTTCTGTTTATAGCAAGCACCCTCAGGCACGGACTGGCCAGGTTATCCAAAGGCAGAAGGAAGAAATTTATTATTTTGCTTTAAAAAAGATTTTACAGATAATTTCCATAAAAAATTAGTACACAGAGAGAGAATTGTCAAACAAAATTTTACATTTGTAAGCAGTGGTGTAGTTTTACTGTATGTTTGGAGGGGGTTACGCCTTCTGACATACATCTCTCTCTATGTACATACGCACACACCTGCCAACTTGTACGGTTGTTGAAAAAGATTTTACAAAATGGTAATAAATGATCAAGTAAAGTTGGGAAGAATTTTAAATTATTACCTTTTGATGTGCCTTTTGATAGATGAAGGTTGGCACCGTCTAATGATCTAGCCCCCACATTGATGATACGATCACGCCTATTTCGACGAATGGTCCACGTACAACAGTTGTCTTTCTACTTTGTGACTGCGACGTGGTCCTCCTCACACTGATGCTTCTCAATCTCATTTACACACAACTGGTTTCTGCACACACTCTACTGTTAGTAGCAACGCAGGAGTGACCACTCACACAACCATGAACTTAATATCGCTTTCATGGCTAAAGCTTAAAACCCACTGACCTTAATCCAGCTCTCCCGGTCTTTCACAAATACAGCAACTAGTGGTATCCGTTCATCCAATTCTATCCCTGATAAAATTCTGGCGGGGAGTATTGTGGCGTAACTACGACTATGATTATCAAACATCAATTCACTAGTGTTATATGAAACATGCTAACTTGATTCAATCTTGAGGTACCTTTTGAATAAATTGTCTAATGGTCTTTCCCTATAGTAAGTTTAAACATTTTCACTATAGGATGTGATGTTCAGTGAAATGATTTTAAAACATTGTATTTAAACTGTATATTTTCAGGCCTGAAAGCCAATTTTCAATCAAATTAAGAAGCAGTGATAAAAGACCAAGACTAGGAAAAAACTCTTTAATCAGGCCTATTCTGATCAGCTATGTGAGAGCAGAAGCTGCCCAGTATGCCCTAGACTTGAAACAAGAGCTGGTCTCTTTGGGATTCAGTGTATACCTGGTAATTTCTTTCTCTCTCATTATTCTTCTGCTTCTCATTTTTCAGAAGCTTTTTTTTTTTCTTCTTGAATTTATGAAATTGCATAATAAGTCTCTCTGTATTAAGTGATGCTCTTTTGAATATTCATAGCTGCCAACTCTACTGCCAGTTTCTACTGATTTAATTAAAATTTTCCTGGTTTTTGTACATTTTAGAAAATTTCCTAAAATGGAGAAAGTTTTATAGAAATAATCCCTATTGAAATAGGATTTTTGTACAGATTATTGCTTGCTTGAATATTTAAATAAGCATTACTAATACATAATGAAATGAACCTCATTTATAGAAATCAGTTCAAAACTTTTTTTTTTCTTAAATGTTCAATTTATTTTTATTCAGAACTCTCTTTTGTAAATCAATTAAAAAATCTTTTAACTATCTTTGATGAAAGAAATGCCTATTAATAATAGAAATTATGAGTTAGTATAATACATAACATTTCAAGTATGTTTAATGTCAATCATATCTGGAAATGATTGCAGTTTTTCTATTTTGATGATTACAAAGATCACTAAAATTCCCTATGTGTAAAATATTTAGTAAATTATTCCACAATTATCATGAAATTTATATTATGTAAAATCTGGATTTTTTCTATCCATGTTGGCAGCTATGGGTGTTCATTTTGTTTTGTTGTAGACATAGCAATTCGAAATGATTGAGGTGTGTCGAAAGATTGCACCAAAAGTTTAACGTTCGATTATTTATTCTAGATTTATTAACTGTTAAGCTTGTGTTAATAAAGTATTGTACAGACCACTTTACAGGCAGAAGGAAAGCAACTTGCTGAAAGTGTTATGATCTTAATAACTCGTTTGAAAGTGATTGAAATTTTAAGGTCCTTTTCTTCTGCTTAATGTTGCATTTTGCTTAGCTGCTCAATATCTATAGAACTTAGAAATCACTAAGATGTGTAGAAAAAGTATAGAGTGTACAATAGAATATAAGAATTTTAATTTTGACCATTAGTTTGAGAATTATCAACTGTAGTAAAAAAAAAAAAAAAGAAAAAGAAAACTATGTTGATCGATTCACTAAAATGCAGCTAGAGTTCAAATTGGATATGCTGATAGGACCATTTTGTATTATGATTTCAAAACTCTTATTTGTTCAAAAGTTATTTGCAGAAGTTTTTACTCAAGGGATCTTTATTTTTTTAGCTCACACTCAAGTAGATATCAATTAAAAGTTGTAAAAGAAAAAGAGATGTAGATAACATATTGCCAGATATAAATCTTAAAATTCAAATTAAAATTTTTAAAGATTAAAAGAAACTTAATAATTTTCCATAAAAACTGTATTAGAATTGTTCTCCTCAACGAGTAAAACTAATTTATTTCTTCAAATTGAGTCTTGCAACCACCTTAGGTTAATTCAAATACATCTTATCATTTTCCAAATCTAGGTCCTTTCAATTAGCAGGGTTGCCACAGGCTACTAAAATGTGACTATTTGCTACTATTTTCGGCCTTAGGCGACTATGACGACTTTTTTTGCCTGAAAAGGCTGAAAAAGCAACTATTTTCAGGAATAGGCGACTATTGGGAGACTTTTTTACTCTTAACGAAGTTATTTTTATACTTATTTTTTGTAGACCTACTGTTACTTTGGGATTGCTGCACAATCGCTGTTATCTTAAATTTTCATTCTGAACTCAATTGATCAATGAAAAGAAAATATAATTGGGTATACTATCGCCTACGTCACAGGTTGTGTTATTCCTACTAAATTTAACCAGTGAACGGCATTTTCTGCGAGCCTGACTTCAAGCCACAAATAAACAAACGGAGTGTTCGATCTTTTAAATAACTGCTCGCCAGATTATATTGTATTATAAAGAAAAGTTCCTTTTGTAATAATTGATTTTGTTGTTTCATCTAAGTAATTTAATGTTTTTAGTAAACATATTTAAAACTCAGTTTATTAATTAAATTAAAAGTTTTTTTTTCTCTTCTGACAACGTGAGATATCAAACCAATTAAACTTGATGGATATCATTCTATAGAATCCATATTTTTAAAAAAAATCGATGTTTTCAAATAAAATTAAATTAGCGCATGTAAAATATTAAACAACAACCACTATCTTCCATTCATTTAGCATTGCACGATAGTATATGTTATTCCTACTAAAGTTTTCGAAGTGGAAGTAGTTGTGTTTTTTTATATTATACCCAATTAAAAAAAAGATTCTTCATTGATTTTTTTCAATTATTGTTTTTCATTTTAAATGATACAATTTAATAGGGGTATTTTGTATTTAACTTAGTTATATAAAAAGTTAGTTTTTTCAAATTTATTTAATGTTGGAAAGTATAATAATTTGATTATTTTTAAACCAATAAATGTCCAGTTGTTTTTAATTATAAAAAAATTAAAACAAAGCTTACCTTTATTTAATTTGCTTTTATTTTTGAGAAACTGAAAACGAAGTTTTAAAAAAATGTGTCTATTAGTTAAAACAAAAATTTAAAAAAAAATTAAATAATGAGTTAAGTAATGTTTTGACGCTTTTTAATAATTTAACATTAGTACTTAAAGTATTTTTTTTTTTAAATTTTTATTGAAATTCTTTCAATACCTGTTTGTTTTATAATTTGTTAGATAGTCAGTATCATTTTTAAACAAAAAAATTTTTAGTCAATTTTATTTTCAAAAAAGAAAATAATAATAAATAAAAAAAAATATTTTTTAATTTTTAAGTACAGAATTTGACCATTAGTTAATACTACTTCTTATTATTTTAAATAATTAAATAAAAGAGTGTCTAATGATGTTTCAAAAGCATGGTTTTTTGACAACAAATAATTAAAAAAACATTTTTTTTTCTTTCTAAAGTGAAAATTTCTTTGGTTTGTTTTCGACTTTCGTTTTTTCTTCTTTTAATTTTAATGTATGTATGTAAAATATTTTGTTGCAATATTATTATATTTCCGGGGTTCTGTCCAGGCCAAATTTACTACCGTTTAACGGTACCTTCACAAATTCAACTTTAGGTGAATTTCACAAAATACTTTTTCTTAAAATTTTATTTTTGTATCTCGTAAGAAACGAAAAATTCATATTTATACCATATTTTTGTGTTGATTTTTTAATATAATTTTTAATTTTCTCAAGTTAGGTCTAAATTTTCACAAAATAGGTCAGGGCCGTCTTAATAGCATGCAGGGCCCCCGGGCACAAAAATATTTTAGACCCCTATAACATATCATAATGTTTAAAAACGAACTAAAAAACTTCACAAACATAAAATAATGCATTTTTAAGATATGATGCAATAATTTTAACAAATTTAAACTACTTTTGATTACCCCAAAAACTCAAAAAAAGCATTTTTAAACAATGTATAATTTGAAAAAAAATTGAGATGTTAACCAGTTGTAATTCTCAAATAATAAAATAATTTTCAAAATCATGGAAGTTAAATAAAATAATTAAATTAAATAAACATAAAGGTATAACAAATAAAAATAAATTCAAAAGGTATGAATTATTTTCTCAAACTAAACAGTTATTAAAACATCTTTCAATGCCCAAGTACCTAAAAATTTCATTTTAACGTAGAAAAATTGATTTCGGATGCCTTTTTTAAGTTTTCTTGTTGATAAACTATTCAAATTATTGGTGATTGCGTGATAATCAATTACTATTGTAGAAAAAAATGCACACTTTATATAATAGAATATATTTATTTTACAAAATATATAAGGCAATGTTGTTTATTCTTTAAACACAATTTATAAAAAGTAAGATTCTCAAGGGCCCTTTGAGTGCCTGGGGCCCCCGGGCACTGCCCAGGCGTGCCCATGCGTAAAGACGGTACTGAAATAGGTACCTCTCAGAAAAACCTCGATGTTAAATCGCGATACATCGATCGTGATGTCTAACGGACGATGTATCACGATTTAAAATTTCTGGCGTCATCCAGTCCTAATCATAGTATTTGACTATTAAGCTACAATTTTAGTTATTTGGCTACTATTTTTGATAAATTTTTGTTCCTGTTCAGGCAACTATTTTCATGCTTCAGGCTACTAAAAGCAACTATTTTTGTTCATTTTTTACTGTGGCAACCCTGAATTAGGTAACATAAATATTTTTACATAAAGCTACAATAGTTGTATATTTTTTTAACTAAAATGTTTTTCTCGGAAACTTTTAAGAAGAAATAAATGATTGATGGGCATAAGTAAAGTGGTCAGAAGTATGGTCAATCAGCTAGGAAACAGAAATGATTTTTCTAACCTTTTTCTAAATGAAATATCAAACATTCATAAAATTTTTAAAAAAGATTTTTAAACACAATCTAGTTTAAAATAAATGTTACATATTAATTATAAACACTAATACAAATCATATATTGAATTTGCAGTCCCAAATAGTGTACAAATAGCATAACAGCATTTATAACCAAGTAATATTAAGTTTGACTCTAAAATAATGTGATTTTAAAATTCTGTTTGAAACTATGGAAAAATAGATGTTAAAAAATTTTTGATATTGAAATAAATTTGTTTAGATCTAGATACTATAAAGCTTTATTGTTTTTATGCGGTTTGCCCTTGTTTATGTTAGTGTATCCATTGGTTAAATTAGGGGATATGTAATGTAAATCAGACGATTGAATACATTAGACGATATGTTATATAAATATAGAATATTTATTATATCAAGCATTATATTAGTATAGTATAATAATTAGATTAAATTATGAGACACACTTTAGTTTTTTTAATAATGACATGTTTTGCAAGAGTATATAGGCAATACTTTTATATTTAAACATACATGTAATGGGTTTTTATTCAGGAGATTTTTTATAGACTTCCTATTTGTAATTATTTTTAACATATTGCATTACAATGGTAACCCATTGATACAAGAACATAAACAAGTGCAAACCGGTTTCTCTCGCGTAAAAACAATAAAGCTGTATAGTATCACCTGATAATTAAGATTTTACGTAGAATCTTAGGGTGTGTCTAATAATTTGCCATGGACTGTAAGTTAGTGTTATTGATAAAAACTGTATTGGCCATTTTTATTTCTTCCTGGCAGAAATAGGACAAAATGATGACAGCAATATATTTTTTTATCACAATTTATATAAAACTATGTTGGTATTTAGCAATAGAAGGTAACAAGGGAAGATCAATAGCAGAGCAAGTATTCTGTTTCAGTGTATCAAACAGTCTTACATAAAATTAATACTTAAATAAGGCTACCAAGAAAGGTATTAACAATGAAGATTCTCCTTTTTATTTTAAGTAGTGCTTTAGACTAGATTAAAATGAGTTACTTTCATTGTTTTGTCTCTTTCAAATGATATTGGATGACAGCATTGATTGTACTTGAAAATAAAAATGAATCTTTTATGCAAACTGAATAATAGAAGTGTTTTTATCTCCACAGGATGTTCATGAAATTAAAACTGGTTCTGATTGGCAAGATGCTTTAAATCATGCTGTCACACATTGTTTTCTTTTTGTTCCGCTCATCACTCCAATGTATGGAAAAACACAATGGACTAACAGAGAGGTATGTTTTACTAATCATTTTTGTATTTCATTTAAGCACATTTATTTCTAGAATTATTTATTTAAATCAAAAAGATTTGCATAGAATCATAAAACTTGTAACAGTAGTATATCTGCGCACCTAGAAAGTCATGAGAAATCATGGAATGTCATGTATTGAACAAAATTTGTCATGGTTTTTATCTGAATTTGTAGCAAAAGTCAGCCCTACTCAGTCATATTTTATTTAAAATATAAATGTTTTTATCATGTTCTTTAAAAATTATGGTATTCTTTCAAAAAATGAATGAAAAAACATTTCTAGAGAGAATTATCTTTTTAACTTCCGTGATTTCAAAATTTTTATTATTTATTTTTTTTATTCTATCAATTAAAAAATCGAGAAAAGTATCTTTAGAATATAATTTTGCAGAAAAAAAATTATTTACTTTTGTATTTTTTTCAGCTATTTTATTGCTTCAACTCTTTCTTTACTTTGTTGTTTAAATTTAAAATCTATAAATATGAAGGTGCAGAGTATAATAGTTTTGGTTATACCTATCATTTCAATGTATGTTATAATGCTTCTTTAAATTTATTGTTGGGTTTTTGTCGGAGAAAATAGTTACTTCGTTAAGTCACGAAATATTCTTCGAATTAGTCATGGAAAGTTGTGAATTTGAAAATCTAAAATGTAGCAGATACCCTGTAACTTTTGTAAACTTTTTTTTAAAAAATTTATCCATTTTCTACTTTAAAAAAAAAAAAAATAATAATAATCATTTATAAATATATTTAATGTAGTGGGAAAAAATGACTAGATTCATCTAAAAATTTTAAATATCTAACTAAATTATGGTTAGATATAAATAAAATAGGGCAGCCAGTTAGCAACATTATTTAATAATGATGTTATTTTTTTAAAAAATTTTATACATATATTAGTTTAGACATTATTAAAACATAATCAAAACTTAGCTATATTGTTGGTAAAAGGGGAAAAAAAACCTAATACAAATATTAAGATAAAGAAAATTAAATATTAAGATAATTAAAATTATTTACAATATATAAAAAGCTGACTAACGGCTATTAAGAAAAGAAAGAGAAGCAGAAAAAATATTTTCTGAAAAAAAAAATTCCATAAAGCATTATAAGAAATATAGTCTACCAGAAACTCTTAAAAATGCAGCACCCAAAAGTTCACATAAAAAGTATATCTAAAAGCAAAACAGAAAAAATAAAAATACGAAAAAAATTTAAAGTTACACGTTTGTTTTCTTAGTACTGTTTTTCCTAAAAAAAGTTAAAAGTAAAGTATAATAGAAACCCTTTTAATTGTCGTGTCATAATAAAAACATCTATGAAAAAACAAAAGCTTTTTAAAATGGAAGAAGCTAAATAGAAACAAAAAATTTTCTACATTTTTACGCCAAATCTCAGTTTAACTTTTTTATATTTTTAGAAAAAGTGACTATAAAAGAAGGTTCATTAAAAACAGTCTTTAAAAACTGCTGGCATAATAAAAACGCTGATAAAAAGATCAAAAGATGATTAGAAGTAAAAATAATTCTTAGTTCTGAAATATGACTTTAACATCAAGAGTCAGAGTTATATGTGTTACCAGTTGTCTGTCTTACCATGCAAGAAAAAAGTAACTATGAAATCTATCTGAAATGTTCCATTAAACTGTTGAGCTATAATTAAAATAGCAAAACCAGAAAAATATTTCAATTCTTTAACCGCTTCCGTGATTATCCTGAGTTAACTCAGGTATGTATATATTGCAAACATTTATTATCCCGAGAAAACTCGGCATAGCTTAATTTTGTCAATGTGTTTTGTTTTATCACGTTTTTACTTGACTGGAAGCAAAGCAAAAATTAATGATAATCTGCTGTGATTGGAAGTTTGCCAAATTTTGTTTGGGAGCTTTGCTATGTGTGGGACTGCAGACGTGTTTTGCACAATTGTATATATTGTATATTGGTTGATGAATTTACATAGAAAAAAGAGTTAAAAAAATGGTATTTGCGAGAGAAAGTAATGCAGATGACTTTTCAGATGATGAAGGTGTAAACATATACAAAGACTCATATTTAACTTTTTTCATTTGCCCGAGATCATTTGGGATAGATGGTAAATTAAATATTTTTTACGCATAAAAAAAGAATTAAAATTTTAACTTATAACTTGTGTATTATGTTTTGTTTTAGTTCCTTCTATTTATAAAGGAAATATAAAAAAAATAGGTTGATTTTTTTTTTCTTTAAAAAAATTGGTGAGGGAAGTGGTTAAACAAAAAGTGCTTAAAAATGAATTTAATAATCAGCTGTGCAAAACTCATGGTTTAGTATAAATAAAGTTTCAATTCTTTTCCATTTGTCTTTCCGATCAACTGTGTTAAAACTTTAAAAAAAAATTATAATATGGATAAACATCCGGCTTACTGAATATTCGGTGAAAGAGCAGAATACGAAATAGTGGTCGAATATTATTTACTTCCCTAAAATAAAGTTTTATCATTTCTCTCTTCCTTCCAATGATCATCTAAATGTCAATAACAAATTTTAACTTAGTAGAACTTGTATTTAGATTCAAGTTACACGTATAAAAGAAATAGCTTATTTAAATTTTTTTTTTACTTTCTGTTTGTCAAACTATTTAAATAACTTTTGTATTAGTGTTTAAATTCCTTAAATGTAAAATGCTAATAGAATCTAAAATTCTTTTTCCAAATTTATGTGTCAAAAAATTTAAATTCTTACAACTGCTAGTAATGAGCATAAATTTTATTACAAATAATGAGCCAGGCATATCTTGTTTGTAAGCAAATATTATGACATGAGAAATATTACTGTTAGATAAAGATTGTGTGTGATCCAACTGTTGAATAAAGACGATGTTTGTATATTCTGAATTTAGGAAATGAATTGCTATTGTTTTAATATAGCCGCTTTTGTGTGAGATTTCTCAAAATGGGATAAAATTGGCTTCTTTGGATCAAGAGAAATGGGTGAACTTTTTAAATATCTGTTTTATAAAATGGTTATTATTTCCAGGTTAAATTAGCTGACGTACTGGGAAAAATGATAATACCAGTGAATTTTATGGATCAGTGGCCCCCTCCTTGTTTAGCTATTCAATTTGCCTCTACTCAGTACATACCTTGGAAATTGCAAGAGAGTGATCACAGTGAGTCTTTTTTTTTTCTCCATTACAAATGTTCATAACAAAAAAAAGTTCCATTTTTGATCTAGTTTATGACAATATCTAAAACAAATGTTGCCTGATGGATCTTCTCTATATAAAATGTACAGAAAAATGTAACTTCGGATCTAATAATAGGAATTTCCTACAATGTGAGGGCTTATCTTAAATATTCTAATTTTGTGTAATCAAAGTACTTTCTCTGAATAAGAAAACAATTTTTCGATTTCTACTATCTGCTGTGCGTGGGAATTCAAAAATGTAAATTTATAATCATCTTATTTTCTGTTTAAAAAAAATTTTGCATGTTAATTACACAAAAATTCATTAGCAGCACTTTTAAGAAGTGCTTAATGGTGCTTGGTTTCAATTTTTGTTTTTTAAAAACTCTTTTAAAGGTGTTTTTTTTATTGGGTGTTTTTAAAAAGTGCTAATTTTCCCTTCTTGAAAATTCCGATTTTTGTCACGTACTATGTTTTCTCATTGTTCTGTTCAACGTTTTCACAATTCATTCAAACACAATGCATTTTGGCGTACCCTTGGTCCACAGTGTATGAAAGCGCCAATTATGCTACACAATTGATAAAATACTTGTGGGTCTGCATGTGCGTCTACTGAGCTGGGATCAGTGAGATTCTTGCACTCTTGGTAGCAACTCTGCTGCATATTGCAAAATATTCTCAATTTCAGGCATCATTTTAAACCCTCTGAAATCAAATCAAAACATCTTTCGATTTTTTTTGTGGTGACTAATATAATCAAGAAAGAAGTTCTTTGTCAGAAACTAATTATTTAAACGACACTAAGTATTATAAAGTTTTAAAAAATTAGCTTGCATTTTGTTAATGTGTATGGTGCTTAAAAATTACTTAAAAGGTGCTTTTTTTCTTGAAACATTCGGTTACACACTTTGATTAATCCAATTTCAAAATGTATGCTTATAAATGTTCAATTGTAAGGATGCTCCTTATAAATGTTATTATTTAAGGGTTAGGGTAGGGTTATTTATTTTAAGGGTAGGGTTATTTATTTTATTTTTTAGAGAAATTCTGTTTTTGTGTCTGATTTCTGTTTAACTTGCATATTCAAAGTGTACTTTTTATATTGAACTGTCCTCTTATTATTGCATGAAATTCTGTTTATTAAAAATCATAAACTGGTAGGCTGTTTCATTCTCACCCTTTCTCTTTTGCTGCTTTTAAAAAAGAAATGTTTTTTTTTCAAGCAGAAAAAATAGCATTAAAACAATGTTTTTAAAAAATTTACAATATTATAATCTATCTAAATCTACTATAAATATTAATATTATTTTCCCTTACTATATGTTTCATTATGGCATTGTTTTTATTTTATTAGGTCAGATAATAAAAACAATAATATTTAAATAATTCTGCGTGCAATAATTAACTGCTAAGTATTTATTTATTATTTTTTTATAAAGGAATATGCAGTAAACTAAAAAATAGTATAAGTATACATAATTTATTAAGATCTAAGTGTACTTATTTATTTTGGAAAATAAGAAAAACATGAATCCCATTTAAAAATAAATAATTTTAGTAGAGATTATATAGATTTCATAACAGTAAGAAAATAGTTATTTAAAAAAAAAAAAAGGTAGATATGAAACTTAACTTCTTTGTAGTATAATAGTTTATTTATTCAGTCCTTATTAATTATTAATTTAATCAGTTCTAATAGCACTTATTTAATAACCAAGTTGTGCTGTTTTTAGCTTGTTCTACTTTGCTAGTTTCTTGTACTTCTGTTTTTTTTTTTTTTTTTTTTTCGGTTTTTCCCAGTGTCCTAGAAGAAATGGATTTCTTCCTGAAGAAATCGCAATTCTGTTCTTTGGTTAGTTGTCGTGTTATTAACATAGAAAATAAGTCAATAGGACTGAAGATCTTATACACAATCTTGTTTCAATCACAATCCTTATAAAGTATCTTTATAAAGTAATTTTGATAATTAAAGGGGGGGAGAGAGTGTCTTACACATGTCATAGGTGATAGTTGAATTTAGAAATGTAAGCGTTTGTATTTTAGTGATTATATTCTATTTAATTATGTAATTGAATTTTGTTTTTCAATGCAGCCAGAGTTGAATCTGAAAAAGCTACTGATCATCGTCATTGGGATCGTGCGTGCGTCAAGAGAGTATCTCGTCAGATTGCTGATTGCTTTAAAGACTATTATTTTAAATTGCCTAAAAGAACTCCATCCAGCAAAGAAATTACTGTAAATACATATTTCTCATTGGTTAATGCATGTAGATTCTCTATATTTTTTACTGACGCAAATTATCCAATTGCAAAACTTGATAAGCATTTTCCAGTATAATTTACTTGATGATAAAATTTTCTTTTTAAAAAAAAAAAAAAAGAAAAGAACAACCCTTAATGAGTTTTGTAACTGGGAGAGTCCTTTATGTATATGTTATGTAAATATATTTTGCATTGTGATAAAATGTAGGATAGCACTGCTGTCTATGATGTTGTGATAAAAATGTGGTTATCTTTATTTAAGTAGTAGCTGAATTCTCTGCACAGGGAAAAGAAATGAATAAATCAGTACTGAACATTAGTACAAAACTGAAAGATATATCAACACAACTAATAAAGTTAAAATGAATTCTATTTATTGTCTTTAGTTCTTGCTGGTGGCAAGGATAAAAAGTTAGCAAGCCTTTTTAATAGTTCATTCATTCAAAATAAATATTAACAGTATCTTTTTGGCACAATGCTATTGTTTGAAGAGATGATTGTGCTTCGAAAAAAATCTGCATTTTTTACTAACCGTGATCCAAAAATCCAAGGTCCAGAAGTTTCAAGAAATTATCAATCACATTTATAAATAAAAATTTTTGTATATTTTATTTAAAAATATTAGAACTAGAATTTATACTTTGCATCTCTTTCATTTGTAAATACTTTTTCTGGTAGAATAATAAATGTAATTAGAGATAAAAGTTAACTTATTCATAATTATTCATTTAAATTATGCTCCAAATAGATTTTTTTAAATGTGTCATGAATGATTTTACCCAAGAAAGTTTCAGGATTTTTGACTCACAATCATACATTTCCCCCCTTTTGAAAACTTATAAGAAATCTATATCAAAACTGCAAAGTATTAATGCAGTTTTAATAGGTACTAATTGTACCTATATAAGTATATTTGGCACCTATTAAAATTGCACTTATTACCATAATACCAAAAGTGACTTTACCAAAATTATTTTAGTACCATTAGCATCAATAAGAGAATGACAATTTTTTATTTTTCTAAATGACTTAATAACATTTTTCAATTAGTTTTATTTTAGTATATAGCTCATTTTTAAAAAATTTAAATTAGTACCCATTGCAAAAATTAATAGAGCATAATTGGCATCAATAATAATTGTTGCTATGTCGCCATTAATTTTGTTTTTAGTACATAGCTCATAGTTTTATTTTAATTACTATCTTAACACCAAAATTATTAAGTATCATTAGCGTCAAAAAAGTGTTGGTTTTCGTTTTCTCCAAATGATTTAGTACTATTAATATAGCTTTTTATTTCAATCAGCAATTATTACCGAAATTAATCAATAATAATAAGGTGAATTCTTAAAACAAATAAGAATCATTTCTCTATTAACTTTGAATTTCAGTACTCATTCATTCAGTTATTTATAATTTTTTTTATTAACATTAATGACATGGTAATTTTTTACATTTACTTAAACAATTTATTACTATTTCTTTTCTTCATTTCAATTTGTACTTAATACTAAAATAACCTTGAATTAGTTGGTTTTTTATGTTTCTCTTCAACGAATTCGTATAATTTCTCCATTATTTTTTCTTTTTAGTACACAACTTATTTTTTTTTTTATTTCAGTTAGTACGTATAACTAAAATTAATTATGCTTCATTGAAGTCAATAATTGTACTCTAAAAGCATCTTTTCTCCATTAATTTTACTATCTGGAACATAATTATTTTTAATAATAACAAATGTAATCAAGCATCAATAAGAGTATGGAGATTGTTTAAGTTTTTTTTCTATGAATTAATATTTTTTCTCCATTTTAAGTTTTTTTCCCCTCCATTACTTAACCTATTTTTTATTTATTTCAATTACTGTTGTTTTTTAATTGTTTTTATAGATTCACGCTTTTAAAGTACTAAAAACAAGTGAAACACATAGTTTCAAATAATTTGGAGACATAATCTATCAATGCTATTATGTTCATGCTGATCATAGAGTTTTTCTGACTTAACGAATAAAAAATAATTAATTAAATAATAATCTTAATAATTAATAATAATTATTTATTATTAAGAACATAAAACCTTTTTTTTAACGAGATCTAAAAGCTAGCAGATATCACTGATGAAATCCTTAAAATAATTGAAAAGAAAATTGTAAGATTCCTCATTTTTATCTATGGCGGCAAACTAGTGAACACAAAAATCCCATTTTTTAAATGTCTCTCCTAATTAAATTTTTTAATGAATTTAAGGTTTTTCATCCACTGTTCAAATTTCAGGACGCTAGCTGAAACGATTCTTGAGTTGACACATGCATAGACTCTTCATTTTATTATTATCAGAGATGATTATGCTCTGGAAAAAATCCAGAACTCCGGATTTTTCGCTAACTGGGATCCGAAAATTCAAGATCCAGAAGTTTTAAGAAATCATTGATCACGTTTATGTCGAAATATTCTTGTATAGTTTATTAAAAAATATTAGAACTAGAATTAATAATAGGCATCTCTTTCATTTGTAAACATTTTTTCTATTTATAAATGTGATTAGAGATAAAAGTAGTACATAATTTTTCATTTAAATTATGCTGCATATAATTTATTTAGAATTTCATGTTGTGAAAATATCAATGATTTAAATTTATAAAGACATTAAATTTTTGAAATGTGTCATTAATGATTTTACTCAAGAAATTTTAAGGATTTTTGGGTTGGGCTCACAATCACCCCTGTATTATATAATAATTTATGTAACATTATAATCCGATCTTGAAATAGAATTCTTTTCAATTTCAAAGAAGAAAAGAAAAAAAAAAGACTTCAATTTTTTTAAAAGAGGAAATCACTTTTTGATGCTAAAAATTTATGTTTAGAAATAATGAGTGACATAATACATTTCTATTCAGGAGATTATCTTTCATTACATAAGCAGTCTTCATCCAGTTGCAGCCTTATAACAAAATTCTGTTAAGTGTTGCTATTTTTCGATCCTTTAGGATCCACTTGGATACGTATTACGAAGTTTTAAAAAATAATTATATTTTTAATTTATGAAGAAGTGTTTGATTTCATAGATGTGCAAAATTAAAGACTTAGATCTAATAATTGTATTGCCACATACTAGGTTACAATATTTTTGGTTATTTTAAATATGCTATTTAATTTGTGCATGTAATATTTTAAGCTATCAAATCAGATGCAAAAGTCTCTGATTAGGTATATAGATTGGAATTTAAGACCCTTAAATTTTGAGGGAAATGCAATAAGAATTCTAGATTCTTTTATGTATGCTTATGAAACTCTGTCCCTCCTAGTTAATTATTTAAAGTAGACTATGTAGAGAATCAAATATTAAAAGAAAGTTTTTATTTTTTTTCCATTTGAAATTTGTTTATCCACCTTCTCTGAAGGCAAACTAGTTAAACGCAATTTTTTTTTAATTTTATCCTAGAGTAATTTTAAGAAGTTACATAGATTTAAGTACACATTTGGGCTCAAAATTTTTGGTTTTAGTGCATCTAGTTTGATATTTGTTGTTATTTGAGTCATAATATTTGTATTAAAATTTATATGATAATTAATATATTTATTCTTTTTATATTTACTATAATTTCTGTGTAATTTGAATTTGCACATGGGTGCAATTGAACCAAAGCATTCATAGTTATTTAAAAAAATACTTACTATAATTCTGCAGAGATACGCCACAGCGTTTATGATTTAAAATTATGATTATCATGATGCAGGGTTGCCACAGGCGACTAAAATGTGACTATTTGCAACTATTTTCAGCCTTAGGCGACTATGGCGACTTTTTTTTGCCCGAAAAGGCTAAAAAATCAACTATTTTCAGGAATAGGCAACTATTGGGAGACTTTTTTACTTTTGGCGAAGTTTTTTTGCAAAAATTAACGTTACTTTTCAGTTCCCTTGCTAACACGTATGTAATGCCACCTACCACGTGCCTGTGCTCCATGACGTCATCACGCTAATCCCTCCCTTGTTATTTCACCCCACTGAAGAGAGAAAAAAAATTTAAAAAATCTGCGTTCCTTCATGATTCGTTCGTTCAAGTGGAAGCGAGTTTTATTTTTAATTGTATATCTATGTGATGATTTGATTTTCTACCATACCATTGTCCTCTTCATAACACATTTCAGGTAAGTGAGTTTTATGTTGATTTAGATTTTTCTTAATATTCAATTCTTGAATATTTCTTAATATTCAAGATATTTTTCTTAAAAAAAATTTGTAAAACAGGGTGGCCACCCACCTGGAAAACCTGGAATTATCAGGGAATTTTTTTTATACTGGAAAAATCAGGGAATTTTAACAGGAATTAAAGAATTTTTCTTAGATATTTTTTTAATTTGACTAATTTAAATTATTTACTAATTATTTTACCCATTATACCCCCATTTTTTTAGACTGAAATGTATCTCGAAACAGTTAAAATGTCATCAACTTAGCTATACTTTGCTTGCATCAAAATTTGCTCCATTATAAACCTGTTAAACTAGAATGCCACATAAAATTCTCCCATGGTTTCTAAACAAGATTTGAAACCTTTGATCTCTATGGAGACTTTCCTTTCCTCCAAGCCCTGGGCATGTACCTAGATTATGAAAAACCCTTAACCATATAGCGCAGGACTTGACAACTTGTCCAGCTCCACTCCAATCTATATTACATCTCTCTATGGAGACTATGGAACTGTGCAATTTAGGAAAGGCAAATATTGTGCTGGACTTGAAAGAAGGGGTTAAGATATTTTCTTCTGTTTTTAAATTCTGCCCTTGGGCTGAATCCATTTATGGTTCAAGTTTGTTCTTATGCTTTGGTGGTAATTTTTTTCTATTTTGACAAAATGAGTCAAAATGTTTTTGTATTTTTAATTTAATAAAACTCTCTAAAAATTAGTTGGTTATAGTTTAATAATAATACATTTTATATTGCACTCTTTTTCTGAATGCTTTTGTACTCCCATTCAAAGAAATCCGTTAATTATTTTTTCTCAGCAAACCAACCAATTAAAAAAAATTTTACAATCGCTAACAGCAATGTTTGTCAACAAATTGTTACAATTGTTGCATTAATGCTAATTTTTTCTATTTCATTTTAACCTTTTGTAACATATTTTAATTTTTAAAAAAAAGTTTTTTTTAGAACTAACTATATATTAATATTTAACTTTACTGTTTTGCTGATAAATATTTGAGTTTTGATTTAATATTCGAGTAGTGTAGTTATCACAATATCGAAAGTTAGTAAATGTTGCTTGCATTCCAGAGAAATTTCCAAAACTATCCCTCCTTTTACCCCAAAAAAGCGGACAAAGACTAAGGAATATACAGGAAACATATTAAATGATATATAAACATGAAATAAGTTTTTTTTTTACTCATATGTGTTTAGTCGGAAGAAGGAAAACGAAACTTTGTGTTTTTAGTTGTGGGCTGTTCAAGATTCTAGTTGTTAAAACAAACACAATTAACTATGCTAAACTAAAAAACTGTGTTTTGATTGGAATTCTTTAAATGTTTTAATTTCAAATAAGAAAAAAAAAATCAAAGAAGTATAAAATTTAATTAATTTTATCTTTTTTTTTCAATTGAGTATAAAACAAAAAATTAGACAATTTTACATTTGTGACATTTATTTTTGTATACTGAATATCTTGAAATAATAATGCTAATTCAAAACAACATTATTTAAAAATTTGACTTGAGATATTGGCTTAAAGAAAATATGATCAATGAATTTTATAAAAAGCACTGGTAAAATAAAATACACTATAATGCAGTACAGCTTTATATTGAAATGTAATTACAGTGACTCACAAAAGTGTTGGTACACTTATGACTTTCAATGACTATCCATTAATTAAAATGAATACAGTCGAACTCATTTATAACGAGAACTCGGATTTACCGAAGGAAACAAGAATATTTGGTTGGATCAATGTTAAGTCTATGGAACAGAAGTCGCTTTTAACGAGCAAGACCCGGTTTTAGCGAACAATATTTTTCTGTCTTGCAATCTTTTTTCTCATCTTTCTAGTCCTTCTGTTTTATCTTTTTTTCAAAATGAAAAGAAATGCGCGCGAAATGTAAAAAAAACGCGTACTGAAACTTAATTGCCGTTATCGGTTGACGAAAAAGTAAAAATTTTACGGGAGTTGGATGACTGTGTTAAAAATGTCGAAATCTGCAAAAGGTATGGATTGACATCTACTGTTTCCACATTGCTAAAAAACAAAGGCAAGTTAATGGATGCATACAACCAAAATAAAACAGACTGTAAACGACTGAAGAAGTGTTCGAAAGAGGATTTGGACGAAGCGTTATTGAAATGGATGAAGGTGCAATGTAGTGCTAATTTACCTGTGAGTGGACATATTCTAAAAGTGCAAGCAGAAAAATTTGCTGAACAATTTGGATATTCTGAGTTCGTGTGTTCGAATGGATGAATTGATCGTTTTAAAGTTGGACATGGCATAACTTTTGGAAAAATATGCGGTGAAGCAAAGTCTGCAAACATGGCGGACATTGCAAAATGGTTGAGTGAAAAGTGGCCAGGCTGGTTGGGGGGGAGGTAGTTGTCATTAAATTAAAAAAAGTATTTAATTAAATTAATTAAAGTAAGTAAGTATTAATTAAATTTTAAGTAAACTCAATCATTTGACCTCCCAATCCCCCCCCCTCTTCTGGTTGCACGCCTGCCTTAAGGACCCGTTTATTACGAGCACTCGGATTTAACGAGTACATGTTACGGTCCCTTTGTGCTCGTTATAAACGAGTTCGACTGTATTTCAGAATGGATATTTAATTTATAAAAAAATGCATTCTAATCTTAACAAAACTATATGGAATATTTTAAAAGCAAAGGAAAAGTTTATTTTTAAGAAATCAATGATCAAAAAGTGACAAAAACTTTTTCCCACATAAGTCATCAGACACTTTCAAAAAAAAAACTGTCTATTTGTAAATATTCTATTTTTTTGTTAAATGAACATTTATTAGAGTTTCCTTTCGCATCTGCAATAGCTTTTATAAGTTTGTAAATACATGTAACTAGGTTGTTTTTTTTGTCAGGTGAAATTTGTGCAGAATATTTTTAAAAATTTTTTTATAAGAGCTTTTTTAACACTCAATTGCGAATGTATCAATTTTTCCACAAATTTTATAATTTTAATATATGAAGTCCTTCTTTTAAGCATTTTATCACATATTACACAGTGCAATACGACACAATGAACTAATTTAGCATATTCATTATTGATTTACCTCTTATGATGACAAATAATCAAATTTGGTCTATTGCTTTATTACGACCATGAGCTGTTTTTAAATGATAAAATAAAATATTATGAAGTTAGCAAGCAAAAATTTAAATATAATTTTGCTATCATAAGTTTGATACTAAATTGCAAATAAATAAATAAAAAAACTAAATGAAAAAAAATTAAATAAGAAAATTAAAGCAATTGACAATAATTTTATTTCTAAAATCCGAAAACATTTAATTGTACGATGACTTTCGTGGGGTAAATTTTTTGTTACTATTTGATTATTGATATCTTAAAAATTAACTTTTGCTTTGTTTTTAAAATATTCCATGCAGTTTTGCTAAAAATAGATTATACATCTTATTATCAAATACCCATTGTGAAATATTCATTTTAATTAATGAATTTTTATTTCCTATTTCAATAAAAGTTATAAGTGAACAAACACTTTTAGGAGCCACTGTAATTATAAAAATTTTTTGATATAATATATTATATTATAATCACCTGAAACTGTTTTCCTTTGCTTAATGAAAATATTAAACGATATTTATCCAAGGTTTTATTGGTCATTCTGTTTTTGCCACTTTGTAGGTACGCTTAGAGCAAATACTACTTAAAGTAACACATTAAAAAGTTTATTCAATAAAAACAATATATTCTACAAGCTAAACTTATTCTTTTCTCCACATGTCTTAATGTTTTAAAAATTTATGTTGTACCAAACATTAAAAATAACAAAATCTTGTCCAAAAAAAAATTTTTTTTTCAAGATTATATATAAAAAAAAATGACATTTTGAATAAAATATTTTATAATATAGACACTTTTCTTGTACACATCCTACACTTCATAAGAAAAAAAAAAAACATGAACCTGGAAATCTTAAGATTTTTACCTGGAAAAATCAGGGAAATTTGAAATCTGATTTGAGTGGCCACCCTGTAAAATTACATTTTATTGTTTGTTGCTGATATTTTTAAAAATGCATAAAAATAAAATCGCATAGGGACGAATCGGTTTTATAACAAAATTACAATGCCTCTGTTAATAGGCGATATATCGCAAAATATTGATTAAACGTGATCGGAGTGAGCTCCTATATCTTCACGTCGATAGAGTAAGAAAGGTGAAGTTATCAACTAACGCAGTTACCGCGCTGAGGAAGACTAATTTCATTTCAGTTTTGCTGCAAAGACAATGTTTGTTTCGGAATTGGTTTCGGGATGTTGAATGGCAAAAGACAATTTTAATTCCTGCCAATGTGAGATGTCTGGGTATCATTTCATTCTGAATTCATCCATTTATGAAAAGAAGATCTATTTTAAGAAAAGATTTCACTAAATGTTTTATCTTTTAAGCGATTGGATTTGATTGCGGTATTTCATATTTAAATAATTATTGTTTAGTTCTGATAAATTTATCTTTTCTTTATTTCTTTCAATGTACCTCACTAATTTGATTGAATTTAATTATTTTTAAACCAATAATTCTTTAGTTTTTGCTTTTACAACTTAAAACAAAGCTTATATTTTATTTTATATTTGGCCATCTGTCAATCCAACTTTATTATTTTCGAATCATAGAAATTGATAGCGATGTTTTTTCAAAAATCGTTTAATAAAGTATATTTTGTTAATTTTCTCAACTATTTTTTTCTTAATTTATTAAAACTCTCTCAAAAAATATGAGCAAATTTAAAAAAAATTAAAACATAGTTTGCGTTTTTTTTATAATTAAAATGAATAATTGATTTTCTTAAATAAATAAAAAAGTAAGCGATATTTTGTCGTTTTTAAAGTGGCGTTTTTTTAATAATTTTTGATTTTGTTGTTTTTATTTTGTTTATTGTTTTTATAAATTTATTATTTAATTTTATCGATTTTATTAAAATAAAGATAAATAAAGCAATTTTTATTTTTACTTTCGGTACTACACGTATTTTTTTTTTTTCCTAATAAATACGAAAAAGGCTGACGTTTTTTAGATTTAGTCTATTAATTTAAGAAAGAAAAAAAAAACACTTTTTATAATTTTTTAAAATTAATACTAAGTTAAGGGATATTTTAAATGTAGCGGTATTTAATAATCCAGAAAACCAGGAAGAATTTTGCTTGGTTTTCCCGCTATTTTGAAGTATAACAATTATAAAATATAAAATAAACGGAATTAGATCGAGAGGGAGCAGGGAAGGGACAAATGTTTTATTTTCTCCAGTGTGTTAGTTGTTTTTCTGATAAGCTGCCGTCAATCAAACTTAAAGAAGTGGCATGCTGATTTCGTTTTCTCTTTGATTTACGAGGGGGTGGGGAAAATGTATTGCTCACACATGTCAATGAATGTCTGAATTAAGGAACTTGAAACTTCTAGCTAAGAGTGTTGACATGTGAGTTTTATTTTAAATCCACTTTAGTTACTCAGTTTTTCTTATCCTTGATTTATTATGATGAATTGTTTTATTATTTCCGATAATGCATTATTTATTATGAGCAAAACGTTTTTTAATCACCAGTTATATTCATCTATTTGCCATCGATTAACAAAACCTTTTTTTTCTTTTCTTTTTTTTTTTTTTCTGAATAAATTCTGATTTTTTAAAAATGCGGTATCATTAGTAAGTTTTCTTGATGTGGAATCACATATGCTTTCGTTAAAAATGGTCTTTTTATAAAAATAAAATAAAATGAGAAGATTGTTGATTAATTTAAGCATATAATTATTTGTTAATAAAAGCAGACGATTATTTTATTAAGCAGATAGCAGTTTTCTTTTTTTTTAAAGTATATATTTTTTTTCTAATATGAACATTTTTTTTATTTGTTTTCTACTTTCGCTTTTTTTTTTCTTTTAATTTTTAATGCATGTATGTGAAATATTTTGTTACAGTATTATTATTTTTAAACCAATAAATCTTAAATAATTTTTTATTTAAGAAAAATGAAATAAAGCTTGGGTTTGCTTTTACTTTGACTTCTTTTTATTTTGATTGAAAAAATTAAGCAATGATATTGATGTTATAATAGAATATGTTTCGAATTAATATTTTCTTTTGTGATAGATGTATTCCTTTTTATTTATTTTTGATTGATTTAAAGATTTTCCATAGGTAATTTTTGAACATATGCTAAATCGCGATACATCGCTATATCGTGCCGTCAAAAGGACGATGTATCATGATTTAAAATTTCTGATATCACCCAGTCCTAATCGTGGTATTTGACAATTGAGTTCTAGTTTTTGTTATTTGGCTATTAATTTTGATAAATTTTTGTTCCTGTTCAGGCGACTATTTTCATAGTTTTAGGCGACTGTTTTCATGCTTGAGGCTACTAAAAGCAACTATTTTTGATCATTTTTTACTGTGGCAACCCTGATGATGCTAGCGTGATTGTGCAATTGGACGATTATGCACCTAGTCATATTCTTTTTATCAATATATTGTATTCTGATAACTTACTTTAATTATATTAGATTCTTAATGCCTTGGTTTTTATAATATGCGAGAATTTTAAGTTAATATTTATTATCATAATAGGTTTGGGATTGTGTTGCATTTGAACTGCTTACAATTGAACATTATTTCTGATGAAAATGATTGAAATGTGTCATTTTTGATATTAAGTAAGATGGCAACCATTAATTTATTGTATATCTAATAATTATTTTTAAACTTTGAATTACTTATTTTGCTTTTAATTTGTTATTTGTAACAGATGCCGCTCACCTATTAAAATTTATTGTGACGTTTAATTTTTTAGTCAAATTTTAGTGTGGCGTGTCTGCGAAATTGTGATAATTCTACAAATTTTGTTAAAAATAGTTCAAATGATAATAAATTATGTCTTTAAAACATTTTATGTGTAGACATTATTAAATTAATAAACACAATGAATAAAAATCCCTATTCCCCCCCCCACACAAATAGCGTGAAGTAAGCAGACCCTTGCTGTCTCAGAGAGGTGAAGATTATTATTCACTTTCAAAAGATGATTATTATGTTGATGGGAAACAAAGTATTGTGATCAGTGCACATCCCAGGCAAAGGTACTTGGTAAGTGATCCTCATTTATCTTAACTAACTATTGTTTTTAACAATACCTCATTTCGATGTTTCTATGTTTGTATTGTAACTATTGTTTTTGACAATACCTCATTAGTAAAGTTAAGCATAAATTATTATGTGAATAAAATTTTATGTAATAACTGAGGATAATAAGTCATTTAGAAAACAGAAAACTAGCGATTTAGGATTAAACATTTTTTCCTTCTTACAATGACTAAAAATATATCAAAAGAGGGTATATTGAAACATAAGAGCCAAAAGTTACAAAATTTCTCACTTTTTAAAGAGACACTAAAAATTATAGTATTTGTTTACATATATTTATTTCAAATAACTGCTTTAAATACGAAATAATATTTATTCGAACAAAAACACAAATATTGATAGTTACATAAATGGGAGCATTGGCTTTTGAAAGTTTAATTAATTTTTGGCTTATAATTAATTTTAAGTTCCAAGCATGACACTAGATTTTTATTTGTTAGTTGACTTCTATTTTTTATTATATTCATGAAAGAGAGCGCTTGCTCACATGAATATGTTGACCGTATGCCGACTTCACCTCACTGTAGCATTCTGGAAGAATGTTCCGTGAGCCGAAAACGAGGGCCTCGACTCCCGGAATTTCTTTTAGAGCTGTCCACTTGTGTTGCACGAAGTGCATGCATTTCTCGACCACCAACTTGCTCTTGAGTTCTGCGAATTTGCCACTCCACAAGTCTTTGGTTTACAAATCCAGCAATCATTTGAACCTATCCAGCATTGATTCCAAATGGCTCGACGAATGTATTTGTGTTGAAAAGATTTACTGCGAACGCAAGAGTACTTTTGTTTGTTTGAAATTGCTTGTTTTGTTAGAAAGTTGAAATTTTGCAGTCTTCTATCTATTTGGGATGTTCAATGCTTTTTCACTCCAGCATAAAGCAAAATGTTGCGTTACCTCTAGAAAGCCATTGCACTTTATTGAGCAGAAGTAGATCAGAAAACTGGCGATGGTAGAGTGGAAATGGAATGCAAAAAGATAAACATGGTCTCATCTCTAACATCTTATTATTACGTTCAGCGTTTGTAATTAACGAATATGAAAGTAGAAGCTAATTAGATACAAAAAAAAAATTTTTTTTTGGGGGGGGGGGGAGTTTGACAATGAATTATTAATTTTTTCGTATGGAACTTGAAAACCGCATCTTTACATTAAAAGAGCCGTATGCAGCTCACGTGCCGCAGGTTGCCCACCCTTCCTTTAGGGTCATTTGAATCAAGTGATTGGCTTTTATTTAGGGTATCAAGCAGGATTCTTTGAAGTAGAGCATTCTAAAAGTTTAGCTATAGTTGAGCAAAGTTTCATATTACCAAAGTATTGTAAAAAAAAGAGCAATGCAAAGAATCCTCCATTAAAAATTATGTTTTTGTTTTCATTTGTAAATTTTAAATGTATATCTTTTTTTTTACTAAAAGTGTAAGAAAATGTCTAGTATTGTTTGAACTTGTTGCATTACTCTGACTCTCTCTGACTGAAGTTTATGCTGCCAAATTCTAATATAAAATCCTGGATGTTTATTATTTCCTCTTTTTTATTCTACTGTTAGTGTTAAGACATATATTCTTTGCACAGGCAAGCACAAAAGAAACTGGTCAAAAGTTTATTGTTGTATCTTTGCATGTAAGTAATAACAATGATTTATTTTAGGCACAGGATCTAAAAGACATGTTTGAAAAAATTGGTCATGAAGTCTGGTGCTCAGTTGATCTTTTGGATCAAGGAAATTTAGGATCTGAAGAGATCACCGCTGCTGATCCTAACACACCTCATCTTCCGACTATACAAGAGGGAGATGTGTTTTTCAATCAGACGGATGTAGAACTTTTTAATTCTGGTGGTGATAAAAACTATTCAGGAGTTACTTATGGTAACTATCTTATTTTCCCTTTCTCTAATGTAACATTAAGAAAGATTTGGTACTAAATTTTAAAAAAATAATCAATATAGCTAATTATATAAGTTTATCTAATTGTCTTTAATCAAACTAATAGTTTCATAGTTCTTATTTGAGTATTTAAGAGAGAAGCTTGAAGAGGAGCGCTTTTAGAAAACTTAGCGCGTTTTAGAAAACTGTTAATTTATTTTAAGTTTTATGTATATATGCATATTTATTTTTTATATGTATGTATATTTACATATGTATAAAGCTTAAAGTAGATAAAAAGTTTTCTGAAAACAAAAAGTGTGTTCCCTTCTGATAGAAGGATAAAACAAGCATATTTTCTTAAGTATGAGTTATTTAATTTAAACTTAAAACTTGGAAAAGAACAGCAATGTTTAAAATATTAAACCAAAAAAAGTGAAAATAAAATCAAGTGAAGAATTTTAAAAAAGGATAGTTGAATTTTTATTAAAGTTATGTAAAAAAGAATTTGGTTTAATTTAGCCTTATAAAAAAAATTTTGCTTCCTAGTCTATACCTGTCTTTGAATTTCTAGACAATTTTGCCTCAGAAAAAGTGTGAAAAATTTAAATTAAGTTAGCTCTTCAGTGTTTGGTTTACTGATACACCTACAGATTTTAAAAAAAAATGAGTTTAGAAAAACTCTTATTTTAGCTCTTGACAAATGACGTTGAAAAGACTTCCAAAAAGCACTCCCTCTAGTGTTCCATTCCCATTGATTTGCAACTTAGAGAAAATATTCTTGACATAAAAATATAGAAGTAAAAAAACATTTTTGAAATTTCATGATCTCGATCAACTTTTTAAGAAACTCGTAATTTTTTTTAACTATTGGTTTTGTTAGAAACACTTTTTTCTATTTAATTTTAGTTCGTCTGTTACTGATCTTTGAAATGTTAATAAATTTTCAATTATTTGTTTGTATTTATGTTCCTTTATTTTTATAAAAAGCACTTTATTTTCGTTTAAAAAGTAATACATTGAGTTCTCATAAAATGTATTATGTTTAATTTTTAGTTACATAAATCAGTGTAAATGTTAAAAAATGATTCTATTACAAAGTTATGAGAAAAAGCAAAGTTGCTGTGCTGTTTTTATTACAGTTATTTATTACTGTCCACAATTAAGTTTGCATTATTTTTTTTATTTGAAAAAAAAAAATTAGGACGAAGACCATTATCTCGCCTAATGTCTCAATTAAGTGACATCAGTCAACCCTCAACTCTTAGTCGAGAGAAACTTGACCAACTGCACACCTTTCAGCTGAAAGTTGACCAAGCAGCTGTGATCATAGTATTAGTTTCTGCTGCCTATACAAAGTCAGCATTTTCACACCAACAGGTAAGATTTTACTTGTGTTCAGAAATATTGGAACATTTGAATTCTCGAGTAAAAAATGTTTAGATATTTCTCTTTATAAAGTTAAGCCAGGGTAATTTTCTAAAGCGAAACAATATAAACAAAATTATATAAAGGAATGTAAAAAAAGATAATTATTATAATTTTCCTGTTTTGAATAAGGGGTAAGAGTAATTCTAACGCTCTAAATTCTCAGTAAAATATTTAAAAACATACATTCAAAACCAGATTTGTGAATTTATATGTTACTGAAATTTTTTTTGAATTGCAAGCATAAAATGTCATTGATCTACTTTCAAGTTCAGCTTAATACAGCAAAATCATAACTTATTTTTAAATAGAACATAAGGTATACAAAGATTTGATAGATGTGTTATAGTTATAATTATGAACCACACTTCTTATTGATTGAAAATATTATTGTGCTAGATAATGAATCTTATTAAATTTTTAGGAATTTCATAATTAAAACTGTTTTTAGTTTTTTAATTGCATATTAATTACTAGTGTTTAATTAAAATTCATTATTGAAACAAGCTAAAATGTTACAATATGTTCCTAAACACCCAGTTTTTTGCTCAGAAATTGTTTGAGTCAGGGTTGGGTTTTTGACGTCAAAAAGTGGTTTTTGACATGACAAGGGTATAATACTGGTTTAAACCGTCAAAAACTGAAGTTTGCCAAGAAAATATATAAACTTCAAAACTACCAACAGTTGCCATGCATTATATTGAAATTTAATTATACTATAGGTAATCAGCAGGTTTTAAAATATTTTTTAATTAAAATTAAGGTAAAATAACATTTAAAATCTCAGAAATTAATATTCAAAAGCATGTGCAGAAAAATTTTGCACAAAAATTGTTTAAATATT
Source organism: Parasteatoda lunata (assembly GCA_949128135.1). Classification (NCBI taxonomy): domain Eukaryota; kingdom Metazoa; phylum Arthropoda; class Arachnida; order Araneae; family Theridiidae; genus Parasteatoda; species Parasteatoda lunata. Next base: position 106,830,752 of record OX421977.1, on the reverse strand, counting down.
TATATTTTGAAAAAAAAATTTTTTTTTAATATTTAATAAAATTAAAAGATTATTACTATGCATTTTTGACACATAAGGAACATATAACTAATATTTATAAGGATCTTACAAGTTATGTTGTATAAATACAAACTTGATACAAGTGTATAAAAAAATTTTTTTTGATGTTATACCGAATATCTTTATTATCCAGTATGTTAATTTGAATTTAAAAGTAGTTATATTTATGAATAATGATAAATATAATTCATATTGTTTATTATATTTATTAATAATTATTACACTTATCATTTTAAAACAATTTTTATCTCTTAATTTTTTTTTCAGCACTTGTATTAAGAATACAAATAATGTATATCTTGAAAGCGAAGAGTAATTATTCAACAGCTGAATATTTAGATATTCAACAAAACTATATAGTATTCAGCAAAATGAAATTCACAAGTATTTGGATAAACTAAATTTTCAGGATAATAAATGAAGAGGCTGAATATACTGTAAATCGACACTAACTACTCTGTGTATTTAACAGGAAGCACTTAAATTTGTATTGTCTTATGTTAACTATGAATTAAAAAAAATTTGAAGATTTAAAATTCAGAATTACTGATTTTTCTGAAAAACTAACAACCACCAATCACAAAAGTCAAACTAAACAGAAGAACATTAAAGTCCATGAAATATTTAAACTATGGAAATATCCTAATAAATTGATTGTGAATGTTGCCCAACCTGTTTAGAAGAATTTTCTTTAAAAGATGTACAAAACTGCTAATGTTTAAAAATGTCTAATTTTTAGTATAATCTATACTATACACTAAATTTGGTTATAAATAAATTTCTTAATAATTTCACTGCAGATTTTCAATAACACGTGAAAATGAATACATAATATTACAAAAGATGTGAGTTTTCAAAAATACAAGATTTTGGTTACTATTCAAAATATAAGTGTTTCTTCAAAATTTTAAATTTATTTTTTCTAGAACATATTTAGAAACACTATCCTTTATAAAAAATATATAAATTTTATGTAATAATTAAATTTCAAATATGAATATAGGTTTATGACATTTTTGACATTTATGACAGTGAGGTTTTTGACGTGACGGTTTAAACCATGGTTTAAACCGTCAAAAACTGTCACATGTCAAAAACCTGCCAACCCTGGTTTGAGTATAACTTCTCGGAAGATTTCATAGACCAGTATAAATGCTTTTTCTTTCTTACAGGTATTTTATTGTGAGCATAGGAAGCGAGTGGTCCTTGTGAACTGTGATTCTGCCACAGTACCAAAATGGTTTCGACTATTGATGGGAAATGATATGATCATGGTAAAATCATCTTCAATATTAATCAGTATTATATATATTGCTTAGCTGCCAACTCTACTGGATTTTGTCAGATTCTCCTGGTCTACTGGTTTAATAAAAATTCTCCTGGTTTTTGTACATTTTAGAATATTCCCTAAAATTAAAAAAGTTTCCTTAAAAAATCTCCTGTTGAAATAAAATTTTTGCTCAGATTATTGCTTGCTTGAATATTTAAATAAGTGTTACTAATGAAGCAAGCCTCATTTATAAAAGTCATCCTTCATGAATTAAATCTTTATTACTGTTCAAAATTTAGAGTAAACATAATGCATAACATTTCATTTAGTGTCAATCAAAACTAGAGAATATTGCAGGTTTTTATTTCGATGACTAAAATCCCCTATGTGTAAAATATTTAAAACATAATGTAGACTATTTCGTAAAATCTACTGGATTTTTCCTTGCATATGTTGGCAGTTATGATATTGGCTTTTTTTAAAGTAGTATCAAATTGAGAAATCAACTTTCTAAACATTTTATAATTAAATTTAGTTACTTAGGATAATGGGCAGAAATTAAAAAAATTTATCTCTGGTCTAAAGAATCAATCACTAAAAGATATTACTAGTCATTACATTTTCTCTATTAAATTTTATTTTAAAAAAAAAACAGTTAACTAACTTTAAATGAAAAAGTTACAATGCAGAAAAAGTGCAATGTTCTCTTTTATAATGAAATAGGCTAATATGTGAAAAACAAAAGCCATTGATTGCTGTCCCTAGGAAACCTCTAATAATGTTTCGTGATCTCAACGAACTTGCATATGAATTAATGTTTATCTACCTCTCAATATTGTGATATTCTCTCAAGCAATAAACCCTTGTAAAACTATTTATTTTTCAAATTTCAACCTTATTTTCCCCATTTATTGTTTTTCAAATAATGTAAAAAAATCTTATTTTATCATATTTTGCCATATTGTTTTTATTTATTTATTTTTTTGATATTTTCTGACAAAAGAAGTCTCACTGCTGATTATGTACTTATCTTTTTTTTTTCCCACCACAGTGAATGGCTTTTGTATTCAGACTTCAATACTCCATCCTTGATGCACATAGTCCTTCCATTCTTAGAATTGCCTCCCTTATCTCTTAAGAAGTCACAGATGCAACATTTCTATCTGATTTCATAATTAACACTCTGCAAATTAAATTCTGTAATATATAAATAGATTTATACATATAAAACATTTTAAAAAATCTTATCGTGTCTCCGAAGTATGTAATATATCCCTCTACAACACTATATATATTGGGTCCCCAAAATATATTTGTAGCAAGGTTTTACTGTAATTTATTTTATAGTGGTCTGAGACAAATTTTAGTGGACTAAGCGAAATGAGTCATCATTCTTTTCTGGCCCTGATTAATATTATTAAATAAAATTAAACTAATTGTATCAAAATTGAGGTCTGCTGAATGATGTGCAAATTTTATGAAATTAAATAGATATTTAATTGCAGAAAAAGGACAATCCTGAATTTGAAAGTATTCTGAAGACACGTGTTAAGAGGGCCTTAAATCCATCTTCATCAGAGACGCCCAAAGATGCTACAGCTGAAGCAAAGATGAATTATTTGGTAAGACGCTTTAAAATAGAAAATCTTTATTTCTCGTTTGATTGCATGTATTTTCATGAACTTTCCTTCTTAGGTAAATTTTCTTAAAAGAAACCTACCTCTCCAAGACTTGTGTGTTTATGTTGCTGGTAGCAGTAAACTACAATCTGAAAGATCTGAAGAAATATGCAAGTACGTTACACATTTTTCAATAAATATTTTTTTATATGCATTTATAGATGTTCCTTGAAGCTAGTTGATATTATAAATCTTGTCTCTCTTATTATCTAAACTATTTTTTGAAATGGTTTTCTTGATTTCAATGCTGTAGTTGATATAGTAGTTGATACTTTTTTTCCCTAGTGTTTCGTTAAAATTTAACTTTTGTTTTTTTTTAACACTATTCCTGATTACGAGAAATGTAAGTCTTAATACAGTAGGAGACTGACTAGTTCCTTCCATTTTAACAATTAATACATAAAGTACAGGAGGTCCAAATTAATTCTAATATAGTGTTCAAAAAATCATTTTTCCTTTGACAAAGAATAAGAAAGGTGCTCAATGAACATTTGTGAAAGGTCACTATTTACAAGAGCATCCTCCTGTTAGTCACAGGGAATGAATATTTGAAATCTGTATTCATTATTTTTTTTTTGTAAATTGTTGTAATAACAAGTTGTGTTACTACACAATTTGTAATATTTATTAACTACTTCCCTAATTATCCAGAGTTAACTCAGGTATGTATATATTGCAAATATTTATTATTGCAAGAAAACTCAGGCATAGCCGAATTTGTCAGTACGTTTTGTTTTATCATGTTATTACTCCTTCGGAAGCAAAAAAAAATCTTCAGTGATTGGAAGTTTTAATGTGGGACTGTGCACTTGTTTTGTGCGATTGTATATACCAGGGGTGGCCAACCTGCGGCTCACGGGCCACATGCGGCTCTTTGAAGGATTATTTGTGGCTCTCGATAAATGTACTGAATTTACAATTGCAGGAGAAAGATAAAATAATATCTGACCTCTCTCACAGTGTATCTTTAGTTTTCAAACTAAATTACAACTTTTTCAAAAGAATATCAAAAATAAAACATTTTGTCATTTTCCTCGAATTAAAAGAAATTGTTCCAATATTAAACAAGAAAAACTCAACGAGTATATAAAAAAGATAGAAGGAATATTGACGGAATTGCAAAATAGATTTCAAGACTTGAAATATTTTAAATCTTCTCTTGATTTTTTTCTGAAATAACATTTGAAATTAACATAATTCAAGGTGAGTTTTCCATTTCCAATATAATTATAGCCAAAAAGCATCTGGAGAATTAGAATGAATAGAGATGTACGAAGATCAAGCTCTGCAATTAAATTGTAAGTCGAGGTCGATTACAGAATTTTGGAAATTTTTACCAGAATTGAAGTATCCTGAATAAGAAAAGGCTGCTCGTCGAATTATTTCTATATTCGGAACAACGTACTTACGTGAATCATTTTATTCCTCATTAAAATTCGTGAAATCCAAACATCGATCAGTATTAACTAATCAGCATCTCAAAGAATTACTGAGAAGTGCTGTCACCAATTAATCACCAAATTTCAAAGAATTATCAAGAGAAGTAAAATAGAGTTTTTAATTTTTAATATTAAAATTCAATACACATATTTTGTGCTTTTGTCTATATGTTTTCAATAAACATAATTTCTGTAAAAAAAATTTTAATACCTTTTTTTGTATACCTTTTAAATACGTATTTAATTGCGGCTCGCGAAAAATTTCAAATTTTGAAAAATGGCTCGACTATCAAGGAGCTTGGCCACCCTTGGTATATACAATGGTTGCTGAATTTACACAGTACAGTGTAACGTCCCATATCCGGACGTCCCTTTTCCGGAAGAGTCAATTTCCCGGACACTTTTTAACAATCAAAATAAACAAACATTTCTTCACCTTCCCCTCTCTTAAAAGGGGGGAAAAAAGAGGTCTTTTGACAGGTTTTTTCCTTTCTTAGCTTCTAGTGATTTATGCATTGAACCCATAAATCTACAGAAAGGGGAACAGAAGATCTACCAAGACCATACCGTTAGTGACGCTCCTCCTTTGGAATGCAGAAAAGGAGGGGGGAGATTTGTTTTAAAAGGAGCACAACTGAGTCCCCTCCACCTCTTCTTTCCTATGCAGCTGGCTAGTAAAAGAGGCATTTCCTGGAACCTTTTTATTAGAGTGTTAGGGAAAGAAAAAGTACTGTGAAAAAGTGTAAACACAACAAACGTTAAAGTGGAAGGGGAATCCCCTTTAGTCACACAAGAAAAAATAAAGAGAACCCAATCAGCATACCACGCCTTTATGCTTGATTGATAGCCACTTATGGGAGAGAAAATAAGAATTTGTCACTGCCCCGCCCTCAACTTGAATGAGAAATAAAGAAGAAATGAATTTTCTTCTCCACCTACCCACTTTAGTGAATGACGGGAATTTCCCCTTCTTGCTTGAATCGTTCTAGTTCAAAATGGCGGAGAGAGCAATTAATATTTTTCGTTTTCTATATTTATTTTTATAATAGCAATAATTATTTATTTTCTAATATTTTGTTTTTGATTGATTAGATATCATTCTAATACTAAAACATTATTGCCCGAAAAAAAAATGTTTAATTTTTTGCTTCTTAGATTCAGATCATTTTAAGTTTTGTTTACCTTGGGGGTCTATTATACGGAAAAATCGAATATACGGACTTGGGGAAGTCCCGCCGATTCCGGATACGCGACTTTCCAATGTAATAAAATAACAAAAAATAGCATATTCCTCCACTGACGTTTGAAACGTGTCACTTTGTGTTGTCCCTTGTTTTAAAATCTATCACGCAGAGACTAATATTTAAATATTTTTTACATATGACAAAATTAAAATTTCAACTTAGAATTTGTGTATTATGTTTTGTTTTAGTTCCTTGTATTTATTAATGAATTAAAAATATATGTTGATTTGTTGAATTTTTTTTCAAGAAAATTGGTAAGGGCTAAGATCTAATTTTAAAATGTTGTTTGGAAGCTCTTTTTTTTTTTTTTTTTTTTTTTTTTTTTTTTTTTGCTTTACATAACCTTAAGGTGTTTTGATTGCTCAGAAACTAAAAGAAGCATAAATTGTATGTAAAGGGAAAATAATTAGTTCGAGAATTGTGGCTTGCTCTGCTAAAAAACTACAGAGTTGAAATACTGAAATTCCAAGTTGTTTGTAATTTCTGGTGCTTGTATCTCAATTTTTAATTTTACTTTTCTCGTGTGTGCTTAATTTAATGCGAAAGTAACCAAAAAAAAAATTAGAGAGAGGGATTAAATATTCCCAGATATAAATCTTAAAATTATATTGAAATTTCTAAAAATATGAAAAATTTAATGCAAGAGAAATTGAAACCTTTTCTATTTGATTTGTTATGAGTCTCGTTAATGAGTAAAATTACTTTTAATTTATTCCTTTGATTAGTTTTTTTTTCCTAGTATCATTCTTTACTTTTCATATCCAGGTAATTATTCACTTTGTTTTTAACATTATAAACTATTGACGACAGCGAATCAATCCCAAGGTTAGGTGAGCAGCTTATTCTAAGCAAAAACTAAAATAGTGGTTTTTTACATTCTGTAGAGCGATTGGAAGAGAATTGGCCAAAGTGGAGAGAGTGTCTCTGGTGACAGGAGGCTTTTTTGGTGCAGCTGATATCATTGCAAAGACATTCTACGAATGCAGGGAGAATAATCAGCAACAGATGGAAGAGTCTGTTGTTCATATACTTCCTATGAGAGATTCAGAGGTATAAATATTTTGATAGCTATGCAATTTTCATGCCTGCAATAAACATAAAAAAAATAGCTAATTTAAAATTTGATAGTAAATCAACTTCTAAAAAATTGGACTGACTTTTTTTTTAGAATTAAAGAAGGAATAGTTTGTGAAAAAATTAAGTATTTTTTTACTTTTTTTTTTTTTTTTTTTTTTTTTTTTTTACAGTCGTGAATTTTAAAATTTTTCTTAAACCTTAACCCTATTTGTAGTTTAAGAATACTAAGCTTTTAAAAATTATTATTTCTGAATAAATTAATTTTGGCTCCTAGTAAAATAAATATATATGATGGCTAATATATGACTGAGGTAACTTTTAATAAATTAAGTTTAATTGAGATTTTAAAATGTTCCAGTTTTTGTGCAAAATATTACTTTTATATACTTGAATGGTTTTATATACTTGCAAACAAGTTCACTTAGTAAAAATGCTTTTGTTTTTTTTTTTAACATTTAATGTCAGTCCTATCAAAAAATGGGGAATTTTGTTGAAATTTTATTCTGTCAGTGAATGCAAAATTGAGTTAAAACCCTCGTATAAATGCATCCTAAGAGTAGCATACAAAAAAAAAGTAGATTAAAAACCTAAAATTTATTGGTCAACAAAAAAGTGACATAACTGGTTGTCCTTTTATTTTTTTATATATATATACCCGTCTTCGAACAGCCGATCCAATGTTTGGGTTTACGACTGCTAATGTTCAACTCCGTAGCTTTGTAATTTCGAACCGATCCACAAGCCAAGGAAACTCCTGGATCAGTTCTCCCAGGGGTATTGATTTGTTATGGAAACAAGGTAGACTTTGTGACTCGGCAGATTTAACGTGCATCATTCACCATTTAATACACGGGGAGTCTTCAGCCGGTAATTTCGAACCGATCCACAAGCCAAGGAAACTCCTGGATCTGTTCTCCCAGAGGTATTGATTTGTTATGGAAACAATGTGGACTTTGTGACTCGGCAGATTTAACGTGCATCATTCACCATTTAATACACGGGGAGTCTTCGGCCGGTAGAGATGGAACCCACGAACTCTTGGACATGGGCCGAGTGCCTATTCCGGCCATCTGGTTGTGTCAAAATTTGTAACCTGGATAGAGTAATGGTAGTAGACGTGCATAAAAAAAAGTATTATTGAATATTAATAAACAAAAAATTTAAGTAGTTCAAATAGCATAGTGCCAACTATGTGTAAAGGTTTTCAAAATTTAAAAGGAAAGTAACGACTATGCAATAAGCCACAAGAACCAGTTTGCATTATCGAATGTTTGAAATACACAAAAAATGATATTCCACAGCGATAACTCTTGGTGGAAAAAAAAAATGGACAAAAAGTAAGGAGAAGAGAAAAACTCCATTAGGATCCTCATTTTTATTTTAAACATCAACATTTTCAAAATTTGAATAGAAGGAGAATTTGTGGGCTGCCATTGGCAACTAAAAAGACAACTAAATCGGCTATTTTAAAGCAATAGCCACTATGGCGACTATTTTAGTAGAAATATGAGTAAAAACAACTAATTTGCAATGAGTTGAGTAAAATCGCCGACTTTTTTAAGCCAATTAGCGACTAAAATGAAGAATGGCTTCATGAGTTTCCCCCTCCCCCCACTTTTTTTGCCGTGCTTTCGTTTTATCCAAACTTTATTCTTCCTCACTGTTAAATGCCAAAAGCAAAACAGACATGTTTAACCAATCAGACTAATGGAATTGAAATTGGCACTACGTGAATGCTTCTCCTGCTTCAGGAAGCTAATGTAATATCTCTGAGGATTACGTTTTTTCTCCTCTTTTAATTTGAACGAAGTAGCGAAATTTAAAGAATTGTCTTTAATTACACAAAATGTGTAGTTAATTTTTTTAGAATAAAAAAAAAGGTACATGGTGATATTCGTTTTGTCGAATTGTGATCGTAATTTTTTTGATAAGCATATAAATTTGGAAATGCGTCAGTTATGAAAAATAAAAACTTGATAGATGAATTAATTTGCAATATTTCTTTTTTTTTTTTTTTTTTTTTTTTTTTTTTAATGTCTAAACTTAGCAGCTGGAAATTGGAACCAAGAAAGGAAATTCTAGTTTCAAATTCACCTGTTCTGTAACAGATAAAAATAAAACTCCCTGTTTTTATGCGTAATGTGAAAGAATAAGGGTCCAGCAGTTAATTACAATTTCGGATCAGTTTGCTTTGATGTTCGTTTCGATTTGGAATATTGAAAATTGTAGGGACCGCAGACCATTTTCCCTACTTTTTCTATTATTTGGGCACTTTTCCTGTTATTTCCTATTTTTCTTATATTTTTGAAATCCTCTCATTTCTGCTATTCCTTCTTTAAAAAGCATGGTGACAGCCAAGAAAACGAAATAATGGTCAAGTTCATTTTTCAATGGGGGTGTGAGGAGGTGAACTCTGCTTGAAACTTCATGTTTTACTGGAGTGGAGGAGAATCACACAGCTTAAGATTGATACACACGTTTTTCCTTCTGATTTAAATTATTGTTTCAGCAAAATGTTGAAGCCAAAGTTAAACTCTAGATAATAGTAATAATCCTGAGCCAGAATCACAGCGACATAGTCGCAGAACGTTAGTTTTTGCAGAAAGATTTTTCCTTTAGCAAGTAAAAAAAATTTAATTTTTCTTTCTGCAGAAATTTTTGAAAGTTTTTTCCCATCAGAATTATACTCAAAAATTCATTTATATGCAGAAACACTATTTTTTGCAGAAAGATTTTTCCTTTAGCAAGTAAAAAAAAATTAATTTTTCTTTCTGCAGAAATTTTTGAAAGTTTTTTCTCATCAGAATTATACTCAAAAATTCATTTATATGCAGAAACACTATCGTGCTGCTTTCAATTCTTTAATCCAGAAAACTTGTTTGAATTCCAGAAAATTTTTATTTTGTTTAAAAAATTTTCAACCAGATGAAATCGCCAAACCAAAAAACTTGCATTACGCTTTCAAATTGCTAAGTGTCTTATCTTTCTTGGTATAGACGATCTACAAATCAGAGATGAATGGCTAATTTTGCAGTCTCAACTGATAGTAGCCAATCATGGAATAAATAAATTACGAATAGATCATTTTTGGAGAGAGATTATCTATGAAAAAGATTCAACAGGAAAAGTTAAATATCCTATTCTCAGACTTTTCGTTAAAGCCTGTCTGGCTTTATCTCACAGCAATAGCGATGTAGAGTGATGTTTCTCTATATCTTCCAGGGTACACTCTCAAGAGAAGGCACCTGAGACAATGTTAAATGCTAGGCTTAATATGGTATACAGTTATTTAAAAATGTTTCTGAAGTACCAATTACAAAAAAACTTATCTTAACCTACAGTGCCTGTAATTCATATTTTGCATATTTAGAAGAACAGAAAAAGCCTAAAGCAAGAATTGACAAAGAGTAAAGAAAATTTAAGACCGTAGAAAAAAAAAAAACTTTTTTTTTTTTCCTTGTTGGTTGAAGCTAAAAATGAAAGTTGAGTTTCGCAAATGAAAATAATAGTTCCAAAAGCAATTAAGAATTAAAAAATTAACATATAAAAATTGTAAATTTAACTGGTCAATTATAAGTGATCACAAGTACTGAAAGAAGCTTCTTATTCATTTGGAGTGCATAAGAAGTCTGTGTTCAACAATTTGCAAAAAACCTTAGTAGTTTACACATATTTTATATTCTTTTTAATAATTTATTTCCATTTCTACAATGATTTTGATAAACTAAATATATTTACTTAAATAGTTTTTCTCATTAATTCAAAATCCTAATTGCTTGTTCAATTGTTCCATTTATTGGCTTTTATTTGTGAATAAAGAAGTATGAAAGTGAGATTGCAATCAGTCTCTGCTTGTTGATAATTTTCAATGGCAGAAATGAAAAATCATATTTGGTGGAATATCTCGCTAATAAGCGTTGTTTTTGTACAATTAATTCATTTTTTTTCATTTTATGCAATTTTTATTATCCTCAATATATATTATCCTCAACTGTAAGTTATTTTATTAACAGAGAGTTAAGTCTTTTTTACTTTTTTCGTGCAATTTGTATAGTTTGTGGGTGAAATTTTATGCTTAAGATTCACTTTTATTTTCCGTTTATAACGATTTGCACAATACGGCGCCGTTTGGATGAAAAATCTAAGACTCAATTTAATAAGAAGACATCTCGATTCGCAATGATGCAGTTTAAAAACCAAATATTCTTATTAACATATTTTAAAAACAGAACATAATTCAGACAATCATGAAATAATTGTCTTAACACTTTATTCTACTTGAATTTCTAAACATATTTGTAACAAAATGAGGTGCCTGTTCAAACAAGTAAAAATAATTTTATAATTTTGTTATATAATTTTCCATTACTGAAGGATAATTCAAATTTATGTAAAGAATCTATATTATCAATATTGTTAAAAAATGTAGGCATTTTCATTTTGTAAAATAATATAACTTATAATTTTGATTTTGATTAAATTAAGCTTTAATATGTAAGCATTAAAATTTCATAAAATTGGACAAGAAAGAAGCAAAATGAAAAGTATTTATGAAAGGTAAAAGTTTATGTAGTATTTAAGAAAATTAGAATTTATAACTTTTTAAATGCAAAAGTGTAGGTTACCTGCATACACTTTTTTCGTACTAAGATTTCCTATATGTTTTCATCAAGGTTGAGATTTTTAAGCTTCTAGTAATGCATTAGAGATAAAAAATTAAAAGAAACTAGGTAAGGAAAAAACTAGAAATGACCCAATACTTGAATTTTTTAAAAAATAATTATTTCCATATTATTTATGTTAGTTTTATTTATAACTTGTAATGTAAAGAATCTATTTTGAATTTTGTTACTCTTTTTAAATAAATTAGTACATTTATCTACAGTTAATTATTTTATTTTAGTTTATCAAATACTTATTTTAAAGATAAAGCTATTCAAAAAATAAAATAAAGCTATGTATTTTTTAGGTATTTTATTTTTAATTAATTTTCTTTTTATAAAAACTTGATTATTTAGCACTTCAATAACAAAAACAAAATTTTCACTTTAAATTTATACTATTAGTAAACTGTAAGCAAGCAGAATACTGTAAATCTATCAACAAGCAGGAAAAAAAATTTCCTTTAATATTAATACTTGAATTATTTTTTTTTTAAATAAATAGTATCTTTTAAATGGAAATGCAGTTTAAAATTAATTTTTTTTGTGATCTTCAAATCAAATATTAAAATTTTTTTAAAGTTTTGATTTTTACTTAATTTTTCTTAAATTTTATATTATTGATCTTGATTAATTACACAAACCTGCGAAATTAAAGTTTTTGAAAAATACAAGATAAGTTATTGTTGATTTATATGTCATTTGACATGCTGATTTCGAAAATGACCTTCATTTTTCCCAATCACATCAGGATTTTTTGTAAAATCGGCATTAATGTTTTTACTAAAATCATATTTGGGAAGGAATTCTCTCAAACAATTTTGCATGTACTGTCCGGTAACTGTTCTCGGCATTCATTTTGATCTATATAAAATTTAATCCTGTGAAAGAAAATTGATTTTTGAGCAATCGGCTAATTTTTTATAGGTTAAAATGAATAAAAAATACTGTTATCAGACCGCACAAGTCACCTCTGGTCGAGAGAAATACAATAAGTTCTTTGTGTTCAAACTTTTTACATCAGTTTCTAGAAGAAAATCACCAACATACCACTTTCATTTTGTTTATTAAGATAACTTACAAAAAATTGATGATTGACCAAGAATAGCAAATATTGTGTATGTTTACATGAAAGTTTGAAGCAAAAAACAAACGAGAAAAGTTTCTATTTAAATACACACTTGTTTTCCTCTGAAACTTATTTTTGAAGATCTTTTATGCTAAATCTCAGGTCTATCCTGAGTTATTATCCAACAATAGTCGGCGAGCATGTTCGTGTCCCATCTTCCTTGATATTTGTGCTCCATATCTCTGATATCTTGATGGAACCTTCGCTGACTGCTCCTAAATTTTCGGGGGGAAAGTTTACACGTGAGAGAAGAAAATGCATTTTTACACTCATAAAGCAAACCAAAGTTTTAAATTTGTCCAGCATTTTCATTACAATTTCCTTATCAGGATCCTTGCAATTACCCAGAAATTTACTGATGACATGTTTGAAAGCAACCTAAGCTTCTTTTTCCGTTGCTGTCAGGTTCGTCTCAAAATCTTTATCCTTCATGAGTTTGCGTATATATGGACCAACAAAGATTCCTTTTTTCAACCAACTTCAACTTGGATGTGGATAAACCTGGAAACTTTTTGCACAGGCATTTGAAACAATCGCCATTTTTTGGAACAGTCTTGACAAACTGCTTCATTACACCTAATTATATATATAGCAAAGGTAACAATACTTTTTTCGGATCAACTAAGCTGTTTCGAATAGCTTTTTGGTGCCTGGGTCAAGATTTTGTTTTTTCGACCATTCTTTTTTTACCCAATTTTGAGTCTTGTCACGATTGTCCCACTTACAAATGAAACAAAGGAACTTTCTTTGTAAATCCACCTTGTTTACCAAGAAGCATGGAGATAACTTTAAAATCACCGCAAATGGTACAACTGTGATCAATATATTTTATTTTATCCAGGATGAGAGCCAGGTTTTCATAGCATTCTTAGCATACTGAGTGTCCAACTGGTACCAATGCATACGGGTTCCCATGATGAAGAAGAACAGTTTTCAGGCTTCTTTTAGATGAATCTATAAACATCCTCCACTCATCGTTTTCGTTGATGACATTAAATTTGCTTATCAATCCAGGAACATCAGAACAATAGACAAAGTTCTCTTCTTCGTCAAAGTACTTAATAAATTCCTTTTCACGGTTCCTGTACCAATAAAAAGATGCTCCTTTCGCCAATATCTTTTTTTCTTTCAGTCTGGAGCCTGACAATTCAGCTGCCTCTTTCGAAAGGCCAAGATCTCTAGTCAGATCATTAAGTTCAACCTGACAGAAGGGCTGAGGTGAACCAGCTACAGATGGCTTATATTCGATATCGGAGCCTTGAACTTCTGGATGTTCCGAGTATAAAGACTCTGAAGAGATGATTGGCAATTCAGTTGGAGGCACAGGCACATCAGGTCTATGAGGAACGGGGCGTATGACCGAAGGAATGCTATCAGGATAAGATATTAGCTTTTGATTTTTTCGGTTATACCCACGAACATGGTAGGAACAAAAATAACAATCATCAAAGTGGTTCTTGGGTACCCTCCACGTCATAGGAATTCCAAATCGTAAAGCAGTCTTCTTTCCTTGATGCCATAAACGTAGATCATTGAGATACTGCACACAAACTTTATGAGGAGCCCACGATTTGTCCTGGTCTTTGAGTTTCATGCCAAAGTATGCAAGATAAAGTTGTCTTACATAGTTTGTAATGTTCCTCATGCGATTTTTAACAACACTTTATTCGCCACATATATAACAAAAGTCGTCTGGGAAATTTTCACAATGTTTCGAACTCCCTATTACCTTTGCTAGTGTTCCTAAGAGGTCAGCAAACCTGGGTAAAAATTCTTACGAAGCTATTGGTAGAGAGAGATTGAGACAGAGAGAGGGACGGTAATCGTAAGATGTCATAGAGGTGTATTTTTGTAGATTTAACCAAAGTAGAATGCTGGTCTGGCAATAAATTCAAAAACGGAAATTTTTTATGGTAAATGTTCATAAAAATTCCAGTAAAATCGAATTTTTCAGAAAAATGTGATGTGATAGAAATTTTTCATTATTATTTTCCATTTCAGCACCAAAAAATACATTAATTTCAGCTATCAGACCCCTTGTATTTTTTTCATCGCAGGCCTGTGTTATTTATTTTAATCACACATTTAATTTATAGTTGCTCCATGGTTAAATTTTTTACTTTAACTTTATTTCTTTTTTAAAGAATTGAAAAAGATCATTCTGCATTTGAAGCAGTAATTGAATGGTACAGTTGTATCATGAAATGTTTTGGTTTATTATAATAATTATTGTCTGGGTTCTATAATTAGGTTCCTTTATTATTTAGAATCAGACATACAATTACTTTTCACTTCAGCTGTCAAACCAGTAATCATAATTACTTTCAGGAAATATTAATTTTAGGAGTGATTTGAGAGTTCAATATTCTCAGACATAATTTAAATTGGATTAAAAATAATTTGTTTTGCTTGCAGGATTTCACAGCCAAAGCTAGACAAAACCTTGCTGACGGTAGCTTTGAGGCTCTTCCATATGGAAAAACTGTATTTCTGGGTGATTCTGTCAAAGAGAGAGAAACTGTTGTTGCAAGATTGTTGGACACATGCTTGGTTATTGAAGGTATTTTTTAATTTTCAGTAATATTTCTTACACTGGAGAGAGATTAATTTATGTTAGCTACATATGAGAATAGTGAGTTTTATTCTAATGCAAAAACATCTGATAAACAAGAACCTTCCTAAACACAGACACTGATCTTGTTTATTCTTCTTCTTCTCATTGGCACGACAGCCCAGGACGGGCCTTGGGCTTCTCAACAAGTCTATGCCAAGACATTCTTCCCTTAGCCAAGGTTCTCCAGTTTATTATCTTTAAAACCTGCAGGTCCTTTTCAAGGCAGTCTAAAAATCTTGGGTTTGGCCGTCCTCTTTTTCTTGTAACCTGTTGGCCTGGCACTGAAAACTTTTTTAGTTGTCCTGCTATCCTCCATTCTTACAATGTGGCCTGCCCAATTAATCCTTTGAATTTTGATAAATTTAGTAACATCAAGTTCTTTATATGCTTTGTAAAGTTCTGTGTTTGATCTTCTAAACCAGGTACCGTTTTTACTTATTCCACCGAAAATGCTTCGCAGTATTTTTCTCTCAAATCTAGCTATCATATGTTCATCTCCACGGGTCATTGTCCAGGTCTTACATGTGTATGTAAGCACTGATCGTATAAGACATTTATAGAGTAACACTTTTGTTTTTCTTTTTATTAGGCTTGACTTAAGATATTTTCTTAAACCATAAAAACACTTATTGGCCATCGTGATTCTCGTGTGTATTTCTTGTGTAGTGTCGTTTTTGTTGTTAATCTTAGACCCCAAATAGGTGAAGCTATCAATGGCTTCGAATTTGTATGCTCCAATTTCAAACTGTGTTTCTTCATAGCCAGCTTTTGTGGCATATATTTAGTTTTATTTTCATTGATTCTTAATCCCATCTTAATGGCTTCCTTCTCCAGACATAAAAAGGATTGTGTTAGTGCTGTTTGCGCTGATAATGTCTAAATCATCAACAAAAGCCAATATTTGAACTGATTTGTTGAAGATAGTTCCTCGGGTGTTGATGTTTGAGTCCCATACTATTTTTTCTAATGCTAGATTAAAGAGGAGACATGCCAAGGATCTTGTTTATAATGTGTGAAATTCAAGTTTTTTGCCTACTCTATATCCGCTTTTTTGAGGAAGTTTTAAATTATGAGCAGCATTCTTATTGTTTTCTATTTGCACAAGCAATGTTCTGATACCTCTTTTCAAAAGTCTATTAAATATAGCTTATTAAATATGTATTATTTTTCTATCTCAAATTATGAAATTATGCAATGAAAACATTACCAAAATTTCAATAGTTTAGTAATCATTGTATTTTGACCCCCCCCCCCCCCAGTTGTATTAAAAAAACTTTCAAAATTCACTGTGATAAACGATGGACGAAATAAATCACCTTCTCAGAACAATCGATCATTATTTTTGTAAAGTAAAAAAGAATATTCTTAGAATGAATAATATTTTTAGGTGGACCTGGTGTGGTGCACGAGGTAGAAGAGTTTATTTGGAATGATCATTTTGTGATTCCAATTATGTCTACTGGAGGGGCTGCCAGTGGATGCTATGGAGTGCCTGTCAAAATATTTGAAGTAAGTATTCTTTCCTTTTAAGCTGCATCTTATTAACTTAATAAAAGAAGAAACCTTAATAATGACCCCTGTTTCAGAATTGTTGTTGCAGAGTTCTCGCTGAACTGCCATTATGAATCATAGTAAAATAAACAAAATATGATTTATACTTCCCAAGAGCTAATAATTTTAGGTTTTACCTAAGTAAAATTTAAATATTTCAAATGGTACATGACATCTAAAGTAGAAATTGTTCAACGATGAATAGATTTAATAATTATTCGAGAAAAAAAAGTATTTTTTACAATGAGATACAATACGGAAGCTCACCAATGCATTGCATAAATTAATTTTGAAATCTCAATTTCAAAATTATTTCAATTATGCAAACCCCACAAAATAAAACCTGAAAAGAATCAAACATTAACTATAAAAAAATATAGATATGAAGAGCTCTGTAGAACTGGCTAAGTGGCATTTTTTTTTTAGATTTCTCTAAAAAACTTCTTATTTTAGCTTTATTTAAATATAAAACATTCATTTATATTGCTAAATCTATTCATTTTGAGTGTACTGAGGGGAAGAACTGGCTATGTAAACATTATGTGAGTACTCAGTTGTGAGAAGAACCAGCTATGAGACTAGGCAACAGATAGTCAATAAACAACCCTAGAAAATCTCTTGCTTGGCATCGAAAGCTAAAGCACGGGAGAAAAAAATTGAAAGAGCAGTTTCCATAAGAAGAAATTTGTTTTTTACGAATCAATAGTAAAAAAAGGAGAAGAAAAATAGCCCTTAAACCGCTTCCACATACAATTTTTTTGTCCTTCTGGTTCACATTATTTTGTTTCAAATACACTGTACTTAGTAAAAAAAAAAAAAAATTTCAAAGCAAAAACACATTAAAAATAATTATTATTTTGTACTTGGGCAACTTTTTCAGTCTATTATTGCTAGGTGAATACTAGTTTTTCTTTTTGAAATAGCACTAAATAATCAATAAATCGGTGATGATCAACATTGCAAATTCATGCACAAAATTAAAAAGATCATCTATTTCGCTCAGGCTGCTTCTGAATCAGTTTTTAGACTAAGAAGACTAGAAAAAATTTTATACCAGTTTGCTTCAAATTGAGGTTAATATTTTATTCTGTGAATCTAAGCCTAAATATCTATATATTTATTTTATACTTTTAAACAAAATTATATTTGATGTTGTCCATGAAAACAAGCAAATGCTGTGCACATAAATCATTTTAATCTTCCTTGATAAGAGTTCTAATTAAAAGTTTTTGAGTTATGCCTTCACAAACATACTAAAAGCAAAAAGGAGGAACATCAAGCGCTCACTAAAATGCCATTTCCACTAAGCTCTTCATATAATTCTTCATAAAATTTCAAAATTGTTATTAAACGTATCTTAATCAGCTAAAATATTCATAATGCAATGACATTTCACTTAGACTACTACACTCTCCATGTGTACCAAGGTATACATATGGCAAGTTCTTGACTGTATTATTTTCAAATACAAATTTAAAAGCTTCAAAAGGAAAATAATTATTTTTAAAATGACTAAATTATATGCATATTTAAAATTACATACATGTCCATTTTTCAAAAATCACTTGTGTCCAATTCTACTCAAATAATCTATTGGAATCCCCAGAAAGCTTTAATGTAAATGAATTTTCCGGTGAGAGTTAAACTATAAATTTTCTTATTGTGTGTACATATGTGGATAGCTACGCATGTGGGCCGAGGTAAGAAAGAAGCTATATAATATGTATAAATAAAATGAAATATTAAGAAGTTGTAGAAATTAAGTTCTTTTCTTTGTCATCGTCATATTTATTCAACTGGCAGCAAGGATGTCTTCCTTGTTTCTACTTAACAATGCCTCCTAAAGATTACATCTTTCCTTATATCTATGCATTTTGCAATGCTTTAAAATAGGCATCACTCAACGATGGATGTTTAAGCATACCAACACAGTTTCTTTGTCTGGTTGTTCTGCACAATCTTGCACAAATCTTGAAGTGTTAAAACAACTATCATAAAATAGTTAAGATTTAAAAAAAAAAAAAGTTTTTTGTTTTCAAAATTGTCTAGTGTATTATCATAAGTTTAGCTCCTAATTTTGTGTGCGTTAACTTAGAAGTATGGATATTGATTTTCACATGGTTTTTAAATATCCTGATATATTTCGCACAATATGTATTTATGCAATGATTTTTTTTTTTTTTTTTTTACATTTATTATTATTGATTTTCACATAGTTTTTAAAATTACAACAACAGAAAGAGTCTCTAAATAATCCCTTTTTGAAGAATTCTAATGATCTTGTTACTGTAATGTGATAGTTTAAAAAATGCAAAAAAAGAAATAATTCTCACTACAAAATGGAATATTTTTAGAGTAAAAATATTCAATTAAAATAATAATTATATATATATTATATATATATATATATATATATATATATATATATATATATATATACTTACCTGCCAACTTTTAATCTTTTCGAGGATGATTTTTCCCAGTGGTAGTAAATTGGAACTTAAATTACAATTTTAGGCAGAAACATACGCTGTATTTTGAAGAGGCTTATGTGAACTACCATAATAGAATTACATATTAATATATATGCTTAATTTTTTTAAAAATAGTGGTGGTCAAAAAGATTATAAATTAAGTTTATAAATGCAAGGAATATGTAGAAAGGCATACATTTTACTACCACTTAAAATGTAGAAATAAAATCTTCCGCCAAATGCGGAAGAGTTGGCAGGTATGTATATATATATATTGTAAACACAACACTTTTGTTACTTTAAATTCGCAATATATATATTAGTTATTAGTGAAAGGTTTGTTGCAGAAAGTCTGAAAAAAATTTCTGTCACAGGGAACTGAGATACAAAGTTCGTAGATCACACTGTTAACTATGAAAACTATTTTAAAGTTAACAACATGGCACATTCTGAGGATAAAATTAGCAGCACAAACATTTCAGCTTGAATGAAGCAATTGAAAACATTTTTTTATATCAATCTGTTAATGAAATTTTAAACTTTCTTCTACCTTGCTTTTACTCTTTCCAAATAGTACATTAAATCTCTGCACAGGAATTCAGTATTGATACATCATAATTTTTAATTAAATATCAAGGACTCAGTGTTTATTTAATAATCTTTGTAAGAACTTAAATTTTTTTTTAGCATCTTAGAATCAAATTTAATGTTTGTTTACCTTCAGAATGTTTTGAAAAGAGTGACTTCTGCAAAATATTCAGGCATTGAGTTTGGAGAGTGAGAATCGACCACAAATTTAAATACAAAAGTAAAAGTTTAAGGTGAAAACTAATAAATAAAGTGAGAAATTACGTAATAAACAGAACAGGGATTGCTCGAGTGAATGGATTTAACACTCAATGACAACCTTTATATTCAGTACCCGTACTGAGGTTTAAATTATTCTCACCTCAATCGACATTTCTTTGCAGCTACCTCCCGGCGTCGACGAATCCGACTGGTCGATCCTCTCGGAAAGAAACGCATCCCCGGAAGCCGTCGCTAAATCCGTCGTGAATATAATGGTGAGTTTGAAGAAGTCTCTCTCCTCCCCTACGAGCACCCTCCAGAAATCGACCCTGATCCTGAAACGCAAATCTAAAAGGAAGCTGAGATCGAGAAGACAGAGAGTAGATGAGGGAATGCCCTCTCCTCCTGTTGAACTGGGGAATGTCTATGAACTGAGAAAAGCATTTGAGATGTCTCAATGCAGCAGCAGTGAAGATCACCTCTCCATAACCAAAACTAAATCCAGCTGGTGGAGGAGGTTTTTGAAGGTTTTCAAACATAAAGAGCAATGACAATCTGACCATAAGATGCCATTATGGTTTTATAGTGATATTACTCAAAACTAAAACTTTAAATGAAACATACAGAGTTCTCCCTAAGAATTAAAAAGGGCACTGTAAAAAAAATTTCTAAATGTGTATATGGGGTAAATTATGTAATAACTGAATTTTATCGTCAACAATTTTTAAGTTATCCTCTTATACTATTTTATGCGTGTATTTCAAAAAGCAACTCTTTCTCATTATCAAAATAACAAGAAAAAATGTATAGTTAAAGGGATGCTCTACATATTTTTTTCTTCAAAAAGTCAAGTATCAAAAAATGATTCATTGGTAAATAACTTGAAAGCTTATTTCTATAATTAGAACTGAAAATATAAGAAAATGAACATTTAAATGTGCAATTAAAAAAAAAAAAATTCTTCCTTGGAAAGTAGTTTTAAAATTTATTAATATCCTTCTATAAAAAAGACACTTCTAGTTGACAATAATCCTAACGAAGTAAATATTTGTAATAGTATTTAGAATTATGCCATAATTTTATCAGTATGTAATTATTATTTTTACAGGGAATAATTTTGAAAATGGAATATGAATAAAAAGGCAATGTTTTTAAGGGACAGCAGCTTATTTTTACAAAGAGGGTGCATTTATTATGATCAAAGGGCTGTTTAATAGGGTGGGCCGCCCATCAAAAAACACTTAGGGGGAACACTGATGTATATAATATGACAAATAATTTTTTTTTTTTTTCATGCATTGATCATTTTTATTTTTTAAATACAATTGTTGGTATTGCACATTCAAAAACTCAATGTATTATGTTTTGTTTGTTATTTATTGAATTTTAATAATAATTTGTTGCTTAATTTATCTAGCTGGGAAGAAATGAATATTTTTAGCAGTAAACTTATTTTTTAAAAATGAATGTTTTCAACCATAAAAACAATGCATACATATTTTAAAATTCAATTTAGTGAAGTTTCTATAACAACATTGCAGCTCTACGTTTAGCTTTTAGGAAGGTTTTTCTCAATAATCAAGATGTCTTTTTAGTATGCTTTTATAATTTAATTATCTTTGTTATGTTACTGATGCATTTGTGTTTCTGTCATACCCTGTGAATCATTTTTATTCCTTCATTTTAATGTACACCCTATAATAGGAATGTCTTTTTTAAAAAAAAAGGTTAGTTGAAAATCTGTGATATCTTTGTTTTGTAAGTAATGGATTTTGTTCTGTTGAAATAATTTTAATGTGCATTTTTTACACAAAGTTTCATAAAGATTGTTTAATTCTACATAATTTGTAAAAAAAAAAATCTTGTAAATACCGTTAAAAATAAATATTTTTAGTCACCTGCTGTTTTCTTTGAACAAATTATTTCATTTCCACAGAATCTTTTTCAGATGCCTATAAACTTTCCAAAAGTCACCTTCATCCCTTCAGTAGATGTGACATCTTATTTATTCTGTTGGATTTAACCGCTTCCCTTACCAATTTTTTTGGGAAAAAAAGGGGGGGTGCAAAAAGTCAACCTATTTTTTTTATTTTTTATTTCATTAATAAATACAAGGGACTAAAACAAAACATAACACACAAGTTCTAAGTTGAAATTTTAATTTTTTCATGTGTAAAGAATATTTAATTCACCATCAGTTTACTATCCCAAATTATCTCTGGCAAATGACAAAAGTTAAGTATGAGTCTTTGTATTTGATCACATCTTCATAATTTGAAAAGTCATCTGCATTACTTTCTCTCACGAACGCCATTTTTTTTTTTTCTATGTAAATTCAACATCCATCTTGTATACAATTGCACAAAGCACGTCTGCAGTCCCACAAACAGCAAAACTCTCAAGCAAAAATTGGCAAACTTCCAATCACAGGAGATTATTATTATTTTGCTTCCGTGATAAAACAAAACGTATTGACGAATTCCGCTAGGCCCGAGTTTACACGGGATAATAAATATTTGCTATATATACATACCCGAGTTAAGTCTGGATAATCAGGGAAGCAATTAATACTAAATTATTTTTTGTCGTAATCGTGCTGTGAGAAGATGTTTTATTGCAAGGATTAGATAATTATACAAATCGATTGCTTTGATTGTTTCTTAATTAAAATTCAACACTGTGGTCACAAGAGTCTGATTATTAGTTAAAACCACAATAACATTATAAAAGTGACTTCACTTATATCAAAGACATCTGTCTGCCATTCATTTTACTTTTTGCTCATTTCACAAGCCAACTGAACAAATTTGAAGATTTTTTATACATTCCAAAGTAGGAAAAAATTTTGAGAAAAGTAATTGAAAACAAAAAAGCTTATAATTTTTACGTACTTAAAAGCATTTTATATAATTTTAATTTATAAACAATTAAATGTAATTCATATGGCTCCTAGTAGCAGAGCCATTTATTTTATAGAGAGTTTATTTTATGTTTCCTTTTTTTAATGAACTTTTTTTTTTAAAGAAAATATCAGTACCCTGTAAAATCTGTCAGTTTTATGTAAGCTTCCTCATTAATCTAAACAAAACATCTAACAAACACAAAAAATCTAAATTTCGTAAATCCATGGCTTTCTATTGCGGGATACAGCTAAATTTTCTCCATCACGATGGACACATTTGGCCAATCAAAAACCTGTACTTTTACATATCGCAAAATGCTTACAAAAATACAGGCTTCTGATTTGCTTCATTGAGCCATAATAATTGTGAAAATTTAGCTGCCCTAATGTCAGCAAGGATATGAATTTTTCGCAGCTGGATGACAAAATTAACAATCAGAACACTGCACTCGGTATGATGGACATAGAATTTTCAGAAAATCAATAAAATGGACAGAACGATATTTCGTTTGACCATTGGAGGGAGCTTAATAGCTATTTTAGGTTCTAGTCGATATATATGTATAATGAGGTGAAAAATTAAACTACCTTCATAAAGTTAGGTTCTTCATTACCTAATTAGGCTAAGTCTGGCCCTGCTTAGTAGTGGAGAAAAGAATGTTTTCTGAGGATGACATTCCCTAAAACCATAAGTACCTTTTCAAATAAAATTTTTAAGTAATTAAATATTGCATTGTATGCGTAAAAGAAAGCCTTCTAAATGAGAAAGAACTCATAGTTTGAGGAAGGAAATGTTTTAAAATAAAAATTTTAAGCAATTAAATGATTTGAAAAAGTTCCCCCTAAAACCATAAGTTTCAGTGACCTTCCAAGTAAAATTTTTAAGCAATTATATATTAGAATTTTAACTCTTAAGGATCCAATTCTAAAGAGCAGAAAATAAACAGGTAAGAGATGGGAACGTTACTTTTAAAAAGTACAAGCACTTTTAAGAAAAAGTACAAAACAAAATTAGTTACAAGTACTTTTTATGGAAATTAAAAAATCAAAGTAACCTTAAACTTCATGAAAAATATATATACAGTGAACCTTCAAGGGACCAAAATTTCGGTTCACCGGGAGATATAGATGGTTCTAAAAATCGGATTTACTATTTTATGTAGAAATTTTAAAATGAACAAGAAAAGAAATCAGTCGAAGACAGAAAAAAGTTCATGCTATCCAATTTCCTCTATTCTTTTGGTTCACTATATCCCCAAAAAATAATATATTTGTATAGCAAGGCACAAGAGCGAACATTGCATTCACTCTATCCGGGAGTTCGCTATAATGGGGTTTGACTGTATATATATTTTTAAATGCAGGAAAATGTTACAAAATTCATTGAAATAGTGAACGCTAAAAATATCCAGACTAAAAAAAAAGAAATCAAAACTTCAATGTTGGAATAAAAAAGAAGTTAGTAAAACTTATTTTGAAACTACCAAATCTTTAGAAATTTTGTTTTTACTTTTGGAATTTGTAGTTCTAAATTAATTTCTTCAACGATTTCGATAACATTATAATTTTTTTTTAAAGAATGAAGTAAAATTTGTATTCATATACAGGGAACACCTTGAAATCCATTCAATAAAAAATTATATTTCGTTTTTATAAAAGATTTAAAAAAATATTTTTGAATTTTAAATAAAGCGGATTTCTTAATTTGTTTTTAATTTTTTACTAATCAAAGATTGAGCTCCAAAGTTTTATTTTTAAATTTATTCATATGATGAACTAAATGTTTATATGGTAAAATTCGAACAAATAGTTTTTTTTTCAAGATTAAGGAAATAATGAAACTCTAGAATTTTTTTTTATGCTATATATTTGAATTAAATGATGCATAATTTTTATATTTTAAAACTCAAATGCCAAAAAAAAAATTTTTTTGTACAAAATATTTTAATTAAATAAATAACAAGATATGTTAATTAAATAAGTAACATTAAATAAATTTTTTAGAAATACACACCTATGGTTGACAAAAATATTGCTTGTCAAAATTAAATAAAGGGATTTATTTTCATTAGCGATGGCGAGATTTTTGACAACATATAAATTATTACTACTGCTGTATATTCCTAATTGACAAGATTTTATTTCGCAAATATACTTCGATTCACTTTTATTAACCATTTGCACTTGGTCTGTGACTGGTATAACAATCATTCAACCCTGAACACACGATGGCCATTTTGCTACATCTTCAACGATAATCATAAATTCTTTAAACTAATTCAGTCATACCCCGCTATAGTGAACATTGTTTATAGTGAACTCCCGGATATAGGGAACGAAATGTTCGGTCCCGTGCCTTGCTATACCAGTATAATGTTATTTTTTTGTGGATATAGTGAACCAAAAAAGTGATGAAGTTGGATATAATGAACTTTTTTCTGTCTTCGACTGATTTTTTTGTAATAATTTTAAAATTTCTGCTTCAAAATAATTACATATACTGATTTTTATAACCATCTGTAGAGGGGATGGTAGCGTTAAGCATTTCCCCCCCGTTTGTTTCTTTTATCTTACTTTCCCATCCCTAAACAAATCAAGTAGATGTTTCCAACCCAGGCAGATGATGCACCTGTAAGGTGTCAGTGGGATCAATGTGCATTTTTTTGTCAGAGGGAATGAGTAATTATTCATTATTGGTCAAAGGGTTGGACACTAATATGTGTTGATAAGGCCCTCATTTCAACTCCTTTTTGCTCTCAGTTCAGTTTAAAAAAAGCCTGCAAACAAGTGTCTCAAATTTAACAATGGCGAGCGCAGTAAACGTAAAATGTTCTCCATTGATGACAAAATGGGCACAATCAGAAAAATTGAAAATGGATGTAATCAAGCTGATATTTGCAGGGAATATTAACTATACAAATCTACAGTTTGTAACATATGGAAAAATAGGCTATTAACAATTTCTGCGCATGAAAAAAATTTAAATGGCAGAAGAAAGTTGAGAAAAGCAGATCACAAGGGTGTTGAAGAAACCCCAAGTAGCACCTGACATTAGATATTACCAGAAAATCGGCAAAATCTAACGTTATCCTGCACAACTTCTAAGATTAGAAAGATACAAGAGGTCGCTGTTTGCTCAGCATCGTATAATATTAGATTCTATGCAAACTAAGATTATCTAGCGTTCGCCATAGTATTATTTTGCATTAGTTTTAACGCTTTATAATATTAGGTTTTGTATTTTTTGATATCTTGCTTTGCTCTTTATTTTTGGAGTAAGCAAGAGGAGGATTTGGATGGTAGTAGAATAATTCGGCTATATAATTTTACTTAATTTTCTGTATTGCTGTGAAGCAGTAAAACATAGAACAATAGTTTTATAATGTCATTCTATGCATTATTACATAGCAATGCAGAAATACTAAATAAAATTATTTTAGCAAACTCTGCTACCATCCATTTTCCTCCCTCTTACTCCAAAGTATATCTTATGTTCTGCTGATTTTTTTAAATATTTCAAATTTATTTAAGAAATAATACTATATCGCAACTTTTATTGATATTCTTTTCCTTTCTTCATGCAATGGGTTTTCTGACAAATTTTATATCATTAATAATTTTCAAGTTTTTAATTTTAAAATGTACTCTTAATTTTTTTTTAAAAAAATGAGCTTATTTTATCAAAATCTCAATTGAATTTGTTAGTTTGTAATATATATACATTTTTTTTTTAAATGTGTAACTTAAGCCATTTGCAATTTCACAATTATCATTCATTATTTATATTCTGAAATTGTAAATTAAGAAAACAACACCACATAATTGCTAAGTTAAATTTACATTTGAATTGAGGCGAAAATTTAGCTTAACTTTTTTTTCTACTATATAACTAAGTCATTCATTTCCAAAAATATTACAATAAAATTATATCTTGAATTTTTAAACTATAATTTTTTGTAATAACTGAAACAATAAAGAAAATGAAAAAATATTCAAATTACTTACTTGCATAAATTATTTCACTTCTATCACTGAAATTAAAGAGAGAACTACTTACGTAACTTTATCCTTTTAGAATCTGAAATTTTACTTACAAAACACTTGAAACAAAACCTAAAGGCACCTGTAGAAATATTTTCAGGAAGGGGAAACAAAAAAAAGCCTTTATGAATTTTTATTAAAAAAATTTGCAATTATTTTTTGTAATGTAAAAATAACTTTACATTGGGACATCAGAAATTTTTAGCGATTCAATAATTAAAGTACTATGTACTTTTATTTACTTAAAGTTTAGATAACATTTAAATGTCAAAACAAAAAAAAATTAGTAAATATTGTATTTTATCAGAATTAAATTTGCACAAACATTTAATTGCATACAAGAATAAGACTAAAAAACATAATACTTTTTTACTATAAGTTGCTTTTATATTGATCCAAATTTGACTACCATCAGTTACTTTTGAAAAACCTTGCTATCACAAAATATTCTTTATAATATAAGCAATATTCTTTTCTAAATTGATTAGGAATTCTTATCATAATATAAATGTTATTCAGTCAAAAGAACTTTTTACGACTATAATTATTTTACAATTATATTATTTTAAACATGATAAAAATAAAAAAGCAGAAATTTTTGTCTCAAATTTTAAATGAATAATTATGTGAAAATTTCCAAAATTAAAATAATAAACACAATGTTGATAATGAAAATCCTCAAGAGTTTGAGTTATACTTTAAAATCAGCATTTAAAAAAAAAATTGCTTTCGATATCATCACAGAAATTAAATGGAGAAATACTTACGTAGCTTTATTCTTTAAGTATCTTAAATTTTATTGAACAAAACACCTAAAACAAAACCCAAACACAACGTGGAAATTTTTCTAGGGAGTGAAACCAGGAAAGCAACTAATATTATGAAAATTGCTATTATTTTTTGTAATGTAAAAACTACTTTTAGGAGCACATCAGAAATTATCATGAATTCGATAATTATTTAAAGGTGTTATGTACTAAACCAACAATCTTTGCAAACAATTTACATAATATTTTAATTTCAAAACTATCAGTAAATATTATGTTTAATCTAAATTAAATTTGCACAAACATACAATAGCAATCAAGAACGAGACGAAAAAATAATAACATTTTTAACAGCATCTTTTAAAAGTTGCCTTTGGTATGAATGATCAAAATTTGACTACAATCTATTACTCTTTTGAGAACGTTGCTATAAAAATAATGATTTTTGTTTAAAACAATTCCATTGCTTTCATTTCGCTGATTATAGATTATGCGTTATGACATAAATAAGTTTAGAAAAAAGTAGGTGTAATATGTAAACATTTTAAACAGAGCTTTTCAGAAAATAAATTTTAAAAATTTAAGCAGACGCTAGAGTCAATTTTCTGGTATTGATTAATCAGCCATAAAAATGTTTTTTTTTAAAAATTATGTATTTAAAAACCTACTTTGCAAAGAACCTTAATGATGAAAACTTAAACAAGATTCTACTCTACTGTTTCCGATTTTTGAAAATTTAAAAGAAACCTAATTTTATCTACATCTAATTTCAAAATGCTTAAAAATTACTATCATGAATATAAAAAAATTTCTAACATTATATCTTATTAAGTTTTATTAATGAACCCCGTGGCAGAAACACGGCGACACAGCGACATTGTCGCAGAAAGCGATTGAGTTTTGCAGAAAGATTTTTTTATTTGGGAAATAAAAATTTTTGGTTTGGCAGAAACATAGTAAGTTCTCAAAAAAGATTCTGCAGAAACAGAAGCTGTTTTACAAAAAAAATAATTTCTGCTGAAGCATTAATGGTTCTGCAAAATTTTTTTCTTACAGAATAGTTTTTAAATAATTGTTTTTCTAGCGTACCGCGGAAGGGGAAAGCGCTCGTAATCTTCCGTTAATCTCCAACACAAACAGTTACTGGATAAAAAGGGGAGAAATTTTTTCCCCTTTATTAAGCTCTTTTTGGAAATTTGCCAACTTCGGCCTCTATCGATGGCGCAGTAATTTGCTTTGTGTTTTCTTATAAGAACAAAGCGTTTTATATTTTTTGCACTTATGTGGAAAATTTCAGGCGTAAAAAGATTCTTTTTTAAAAAAAAATCATGTCTAGCGAAAATGTTATTTGTTGCTCTTGTAAAGCAACAATAATTTTAAAAAAAATTGAAAACTCATTTTTCAGGGAGGCATTCCGAAGAAGAAATAAGATGGAAGTCGACAACATCTAGCAATGTCAGAGAATTTTTTTTTTTCTGGAAAGCGAGCGGAAAAGAGGAAATAATATATGTTTTTTAAAGATAAAATGCCTATATCCTTTGAATTAAGTCGTCGATATAAAAAAAACACTCGCAATCTAACGATAAATGAAATAAAGCCTGGAAGATATCTCGCTATCTACGATTTTTTGGCATGCGAATGAAAACCAGATTGGTGAAAAATATTTACTGGCGAAACACTTTTAAACAGGTTTCCATACGCATGCGAAACAAATCGCATCCAATGAGTATGGCTCTAATACCGATGTTTCAGTACTGATGAAGACTATTTCGTTTCGAGATGTTGAATAGACATGAGCGTATTGAGTCGGAAACCGAGTCTGCGTACTTCGTGGGGAATCGATGCTATATATGTACACAATACAGTTCGACTTCTGTTACAAATCACAAGGGCTGTGTATTTTTTTCGCTCTGAACTTAATCTGATCAAGAAAAAAGTTTTATTTACTTTCTTTTTTTTAAAAAAAAATCTTTCAATAAGTCAGTACAATATTAATCGAATCTAATTGTTTTCATAAAGAAAAAAGTGAAACAAAGATTGCGTTAATTTTTTTGCTTTTAAAATTCGGATATAGACAATCCTATTTTATTATTTTGATTACTCAACTTCAATATTGATTTTTTCACCTGATTTATTTCTGTACCTGATATAACTACTATAATGAAACATTAAATCATACTGTTTTAAACTGATATCTCAAATTCACTTATCTTGTTTTATAAATTTAATCTTTTTGTCCATTCTTAGCTATTTTTATAAGTTCCATCTTATTACAGGTTCTGGGATATCTTTAGTTATGCTCTAGTAAGCATTTTTGTCTGCAGATCTATACATTTATAATTTTTCTTTATTATCAAAGATTATGCAAATTTGAACTTAAATAATTTAAACTTATTAAGAAATTTAAACTTATATTATGAAATTAAGAAAAAAAAATCTTCACAGTTTTATTATATGCATGTAGGCTTTTTTTTATAAACACGAAGTGCATCTATTATTATAAATTCATTACACATATATTTGTAACGATAAAAATATCTTGCAGAAAGACATTGGTTCTAGTTAGGTTTGTCGCAGAAAGCCAGAAGAAATTCTGCCACAGGGTTAATGAACACATATCTGCCTATCCCATTTTTTAAAATTTCGAAGATTTATTACAAAAATGCAGTATAAATTACACAATGCAGTAGTTAAGAATAAAAAAATTAATCAAACCAAATCATGACAAACATTATTTCACAATTTAATTAATTATTTTAAAACAAAACACAATATAAACTTCACTCAACTATAAAAGCAATATATTCTTACCGTCATTGTTTAATATAAACATAATCCTTAAGAACACATATTTGTCATTAAATAAAATGATTTTTATTTTTAATGCAAAAAGCAACAGTTCCGACTATGTGTTATCATTTTAATTATTATTTTTAAATAGAAAGAATTCCAAAACTTTACAGTCATTTATTTCATGCAGTTCAAAGTTCTTTTCCCTTCACTTGCAACTTTTTGCTTATGTGCTTTTGCTTATTTCAGACCAATAAACTGATGAATCATCTCTTGATTGAAAGATTTTATAAAATTGTCACAACAGTAAACAACGTGTAACACACAGCAGCGATAAATCACACAGAGATACATCTTTAGTCAAACTTCTACACAACAAGAGGAATTTCAGCTCCGGCAGATTTAATGAAAATCGAACAGCAGTTGTTTTGTTTTCTGTCAGGATCGAAGTTACGGGCCCTCGTCTTCTACCAGTATGTCATTCTCCATTTGCATTATCCAGCAGCCTCAGACGAAGCTAAAATTATAAGAGAAGAAGAGTTAAACTTTACATTTAAAACACTAAATTTAAAACTCTACATTACTTTATATTGAAAACATTAAATTAGTAAATTTAAATCTATTAAGCATTGAATATTTCTCTAAAACTTAAATCATTTAAAATAAACTTTAATAGGCCTAAAATTTAATAGGTAGAATTCAGTAACAATACCTGCACCAAAAACTCTTAGTATCACTGCGCAAGAATCAAAAAACATTTCATTTATAACCGCTCTCAAGTAATAATTTTATTCATTCCTAATAATTTTTTATTTTAAAAAAAGAAGAAATTATAGTTCAAAACCCTTAAGCCCTTTTTAATTGAAGTGAATTTTTAAGTATATATACAGATACAAAAATATATCAAATTCAATGCTTTTTTTTTTTTTTTTTTAAAGATAAAGTACAATGATACTTAACTATCAAAATATTTTTGTACATTGTATAAGCTGATAGAGCCAATAGGAAATATTCACACTTTTATTAAGAACTTCCTAAATAAAAATTTTAACACCTTTTCAGCACTGCTCTTCATTTAAAGTAAACACAACTTTGAATAAACCATATTGTTGCTAATTTTTTAATCATTTGCTATCATTTATAAATTCATATAATTAATCATGTATCAAAAACATGCAAATCTGTCTATACTCAAGAAATGAAAATCAAAATGTTTAACTCATTATTTTACAATATATTAAACAGGAATCGGGATATTTCCGTATCGTGATCTGTGACGCCAACAAGATTTGCCAAGGCGCGATTGAACCCAAGTGATGCGGGAAGCACATCGAAAAACAAATTTGTCTACAGGGATGAGGCGGAGCTTCACAAAGGAGGCAGATCGCGAGTCTCGTGATTCTACTTTAAATTCTGACGGCGTTGCTCAAGCGTCATATATCACGTGACTCTTAACATAACACTTTACATTTACAATGGATTAAACTTATTTCATTACTTATTTATTTATTTTTCTTAGTAGTATTTTCTTTTTAAATTGCTCTTATAAAGAATACAATTAATAATTATATTCAAATAAATTTTTAAATTACTTACAAAAAATATTTAAATTCATAATTAAATTAATTATAAATAGCTTAATGATGTTCCATTAAATTTTTCAATTTCTTAACAAAAAAATAATAAAACTATTTATATATATATATATAATATAATGTATGTATATATATAATATATGTATATACATAATATATGTATATATATAATATATGTATATATATATATATATATATATATATATATATATATAATCTAAGCATATATAATCTAAGTATATATATACACCGCTAGGCTAACAGTGATGGTTTTCGCGGTCTTCCTCTCCATGTAACGCAAATTTCATAAAATATTCGAATTCTTTCTTTATTTCACCAATATGTATCAATATATATCATATATGTATATATATAATATATGTACATATATAATGTATGTATATACATAATGTATGTATATATATAATGTATGTATATATATAATATATGTATATATATATAATGTAAGTATATATATAATATATGCATATATATATAATCTAAGTATATATATATGCACCACTAGGCTAACAGTGGAGGTTTTCGCGGTCTTCCTCTCCATGTAACGCAAATTTCATAAAATAGTCAAATTCTTTCTTTATTTCACCAATATATATATATATATATATATATATATATATATATATATATATATAATATATCTAAATATACCGCAAGGCTAACAGTGGAGGTTTTCGTGGTCTTCCTCTCCATGTAACACAAATTTCATAAAATATTCAAATGCTCTCTTTATTTCACCAATATGTATATATATCATATATGTATATATATATATAATATATGTATATACATAATGTATGTATATATATAATATATGTATATATATAATATATGTAAATATACCGCTAGGCTAACAGTGGATGTTTTCGTGGTCTTCCTCTTCATGTAACGCAAATTTCATAAAATATTCAAATCCTCTCTTTATTTCACCAATATATATATATATATAT
Source organism: Parasteatoda lunata (assembly GCA_949128135.1). Classification (NCBI taxonomy): domain Eukaryota; kingdom Metazoa; phylum Arthropoda; class Arachnida; order Araneae; family Theridiidae; genus Parasteatoda; species Parasteatoda lunata. Next base: position 106,797,699 of record OX421977.1, on the reverse strand, counting down.
AATACATGTAAATATACCGCTAGGCTAACAGTGGAGGTTTTAGTGGTTTTCCTCTCCATGTAAAACAAATTTCATAAAATATTCAAATGCTCTCTTTATTTCACCATGTATATATATATATATACACACACACACATATATATATATATATATATATATATATATATATATATATATATATATATATATATATATATATATATATATACATACATATATATATATATATATCATATATGTCTATACTTAATGTATGTATATATATAATATATATATATATATATATATATATATATATATATAAATACATACATTATATACATACATTATATATATACATATATTATATACATATATTATATACATATATTATATACATATATGATATATATACATATTGGTGAAATAAACAGAGCATTTGAATATTTCTTGAAATTTGCGTTACACGGAGAGGAAGACCACGAAAACCTCCACTGAATGATGCTCATTTGCGTGGTAGAAGAAAAACAGCTAGTGTTCGAGGTTGTTTCCAAAATCGACATGGTCTACAAGTCGAAGCAATTTTACAGTGAATCGATTATAGAATTAAGGAATCACTGAACTAATCGATAAATGTTGAATCAACAAAGTGAAAGAAAAAAATCAACGAATCAGATAAATTAATAAATCAGCGAAACAAGAATTAAAAATATCAGTGATCATTTAAACGAAAGAACAGCGAATTTATTAATTAGCCACTCAATACATTAGCAAATAAATGTATGAGTGAATAAAGGAATCAGTGAATTATAAATTAGAGAATCGGTAAATTAAAGAAACAATGAGAGATTCAGCTTTTTAACAACTGAGCGAATTTGCCAATGAGGGAATCAATCAAACATCTATGTTGAATTGAATCTATCAATTAATAACAGATTAGTTAATGATCAATTAATTCATAAATGAGAGAATTAATGAGTTATTAAATTAATAAAAATTAAAGAATATTGGATTAATGAATCATGAGAGAATTGATGATATAGTTAATTAAAATAACCAGAAAACCCATCATTTACTCATTTATTGACTAACAAAATAATTTAAAAAGAGAATAATTCTTTGAACTGGTTATTTATTTATTTTTTTCAGTAATTTATCGTTGATTAAGTTAATTTCTTATTCATGTACCAGCTGATAATCATCGTGAAAACATACATAATAAGGGTGGTCATCATGAAACCCCTCTGTAATATTGTCAATTAATTTTAGTGATCTCAAGTTTCACTTTTTCCTCAGTACTATTTTCTTTTTTAATGTGCACTTGGTTCAGTAGAAAGTTTTAATATATATATATAAATAATATATATAAATATATATTTCATATATATAAATATATATATATTTATACATATATTATATATATATATATATCACATTATATAATATATATACATACAGGTGAAATAAATAGAGAGAATTTGCGTTACATGGAGAGGAAGACCACGGGAACCTCCACAGTTAGCCTAGTGGTATATATATATATATATTATATATATATACATATCATATTATATATCTATATTATATGTATATAGATATATAATATATATCTATATTATATCATATTATATGTGTGTGTGTGTGCATTTATATTTGTATGTATGTATGTAGATGTTTATGCATGTATTTGTATGTATGTATATGTGCATGTATGTATATGTGTAAGTATTCAAGTATTATTTAAGTCTAAGGACTAATTGTTATAAATATATATACATAATTATAACAACTAACCAGTCCATTATATTTCCTCCCTTTCATTTATTTTAGATATCTCTCTTATAAAAAAATTCTTTCGCTCTTACATTTATTAAATTACTTATAAATTTAATGGAATTATATTAAGGCTATTTATAATTAATCTTTAATTTTATTTATGGACTTATTTAAATATTGAATTAAAATATAATTTGTAAATGTAATATTTATATATTTAAAACGTCCTACTGAACCAAGTGCGCATTAAAAAAGAAAATAGTACTGAGGAAAAAGTGAAACTTGAGATCACTAAAATTAATTGACAATATTACAGAGGGGTTTCATGATGACCACCCTTATTATGTATGTTTTCACGATGATAATCAGCTGGTACATGAATAAGAAATTAACTTAATCAACGATAAATTACTGAAAAAAATAAATAAATAACCAGGTCAAAGAATTATTCTCTTTATAAATTATTTTGTTAGTCAATAAATGAGTAAATGATGGGTTTTCTGGTTATTTTAATTAACTATATCATCAATTCCCTCATGATTCATTAATCCAATATTCTTTAATTTTTATTAATTTAATAACTCATTAATTCTCTCATTTATGAATTAATTGATCATTAACTAATCTGTAATTAATTGATAGATTCAATTCAACATAGATGTTTGATTGATTCCCTCATTGACAAATTCGCTCAGTTGTTAAAAAGCTGAATCTCTCATTGTTTCTTTAATTTACCGATTCTCTAATTTATAACTCACTGATTCCTTTATTCACTCATACATTTATTTGCTAATGTATTGAGTGGCTAATTAATAAATTCGCTGTTCTTTCGTTTAAATGATCACTGATATTTTTAATTCTTGTTTCGCTGATTTATTAATTTATCTGATTCGTTGATTTTTTTCTTTCACTTTGTTGATTCAACATTTATCGATTAGTTCAGTGATTCCTTAATTCTATAATCGATTCACTGTAAAATTGCTTCGACTTGTAGACCATGTCGATTTTGGAAACAACCTCGAACACTAGCTGTTTTTCTTCTACCACGCAAATGAGCATCATTCAGTGGAGGTTTTCGTGGTCTTCCTCTCCGTGTAACGCAAATTTCAAGAAATATTCAAATGCTCTGTTTATTTCACCAATATGTATATATATCATATATGTATATATATAATGTATGTATATATATAAAGTATGTATTTATATAATGTATGTATTTATATAATGTATCCATTATATAATATATATATATATATATTACATATTTATATATATATATATTACATATTTATATATATATATATATACATATTGGTGAAATAAAGAGAGAGTTTCAATATTTTATGAAATTTACGTTACATGGAGAGGAAAACCACAAAAACCTCCACTGTTAGCCTAGTGGTGTATATATATATATACTTAGATTATATATATATACATTTATATATATATATATATTATATATATATTATATATATATAATAAAAAATATTAAAAATTAACTTAATTAATTAACACGAAAATATTTGGAATTAATTTATAGATACCATTAGCATTACTAAAATGCTAAAAAATATTAACTAAACTTATTTTAACTTTTTAAACTTGACCTGAATAATTATGCATTATGAATAAAAATTATCAATTCCTGTATGAGTGTTAATAGTATAGTAAGCAGAGCCGTCTTAATAGCATGCAGGGCCCCCGGGCACAAAAATATTTTAGACCCCTATAACCTATCATGTTTCAAAACGAACTAAAAAACTTCACATATATAAAATAAATCATTTTTAAGATATGATGCAATAATTTTAACAATTTTAAACACATTTTGATAACCCCCCAAAACTAAAAAAAAAAAAGCATTTTTAAACTATATAATTTTTAAAACAATTGAGATGCTAACCAGGTGTAATCCTCACATAATAAAATAATTTTCAAAATCATGGAAGTTAATTAAATTAAATAAAATAAGCATAAAGGTATAACAAATTAAAATAAATTCCAAAGGTATGGATTATTTTGTGAAACTAAACAGTTATTAAAACTTAAAACATCTTTCAATGCCCAAATACCTAAAATTTTCATTGGAACGTAGAAAAATAGATTTCAGTTGCCTTTCTTAGGTTTTATTGTTGATAAACTATTCAAATTATTGGAGTTTGCATGATAATAAATCACTATTTGCAGAAAAAAATGCACACTTGATATAACAGAATATATATATTTTAAAAATTATATAAGACAATGTTGTTTATTCTTTAAACTCAATTTATAAAGAGTAAGATTCTCAAGGGCCCTTGAGTGCTTGGGGCCCCCGGGCACTGCCCGGGTGTGCCCATGCGTAAAGACGGTACTGATAGTAAGAATAGAATTTGAAATGAAAATCTAAAAAAAATAATCAAAACATCAGCCATGTTTAAATTCAATTTCGCGTCATTTTTTTGCACACGGTACCTTCTTTTTTCGTATATAATATGATATACGAAAAACAAAGGTGTAGCGTGAGGGGGGAGCACGCTCTTTGTTTTTTGAAAACTGTTCCTTTATTTTAAGATATATATATATATATATATATATATATATATATATATATATATATATGCATTTATTAATAGATATACATTCATATAAATAATTAATATGCATATCTTCAAAAAATTAAAATAAAAAAACAGTTTTCTACGAAAAAAAAGCATGCCCCCCTCCCTCACGCTACGCATATGGAGACATGTGAACGACCGTCATCTTGTTCAACAATTTGGCGGGTAATTCAGTTTTGCTTTAATGTTGACAAGGCATGTTCACTTTTCCCCATGTCATAACGTTTGGCATTTTTAAATACATTTTATTAATTCAATTTTCGAATTTTAATTTCGACAGTGCTAATAATTTTAATTTCATGTTTTAGAAATAACCCTACTGCTTAAATAAAAGCATAATTATTATTTTTTTAAATGAAATCAATGCCGAGCAAAGGATTAACAGTTTTTTTAAAAACTGGATTCTTCAAATATTTTATAAATTATTTATAATCAACTTAATTTGTGATCCGATAATCGAAAATTAAGAATGCCAACTTCCCCCGGGATATTTTTATTTGTATTTCCTCCAGTTTCCGTGATTTATTTACATGTCTAAGGATAATTTCATTGAAAGAGCTGGTAAGTAATTTTACAATAAGTAATTATTAATGACATTAAGTATTTTTTAGTTCAATTAACTCGTGATTTGTTTTTTTCAGTCTATTTCTTATTTTAGAAAAAATTTCTCCAATTTAGAATAATATTTAACAAGAATTTATTTTAAAAATAATAATTACTTCTTCTTTAATGCTTAATTACAATAATTTTTTGTCAGAACAGTGTTGCATGAGTTAGAATAAATGTTTTGTTTTAAACGTATTTTGATAATCAATAATTAGAATAATTAATCAATAATAATCTTATATATTCATTTAAAAGATTGTTCTTTTCCTAAATTTAAACTAAGTCTCTTTGTTTTTATATTTGTATAGTTTCCACTTCCAGTAATTTCCACTTTCGTAATTCAAACAGCTCCTACATCATGAAGCCCATCCCACTCCCGACGATTTGCGAAAACGTCATTTTTGACGTTTTTGGCCACGCCCCCTCAAAAAACTTTCCGCAGGCACTCGTAGGGATCTCGCCAAATTTTGGCGTAGATCACGATACGGAAATCATTCCCAGGAATCTTTCATTAATGTAACAATAGTGTTCTTCTTGTGAATAAAATTTTAAACATTCTAAAATGTACCTAATGGTTTTAACTAAAAAGTAGCCGATTAATTAATAATTATTTTAACATGGCAAACTTCTTTACTAAATATTATTTTTTATCTTTATCATTGTTGCAGTGAAATTCTGTCAGATGCGAATTACCATGTAAACATTGTTTTTACGAGCCTATTCTAAACTAACTACAATACTTGTAATTTATAGTCGGACAATACGTTTTAACAGAGTAGTCAACTACTACAAGCAAACATTATTAAAAATGAGCACAATCATAATATTTTATAAGAGATTTATTAAATCATTAAATTAATTCTTGAATGCTTTGAAGAAGCGGTCAAGATTATTAAGTACACTGAATGTTTCTACAGGAAAAACACTACCTACGATAGTACTTTAAAGTTTTATGTATCTATCATTTAAACTTATAAAGTTTACTAAAAAATTACTAAATTATAAATACCTTTGAAGTTACAAATGTCATTCTAGCTGATCACCACGATCAATGGCGGCGGCGATGTAAACATTCCCATTCCAAAGGAAGTTACAACTCAACAATTGCACTGGCGGAAACAGCTTATTTCTGCTAATATTGTGTATTCTGGCATAAGTTTGAAGTGGCCAAAAATGATATTTTAAGTAATACTTAATTTATTGTTTTCTTTCATAAATAAATGTTTATTTATTAATAATATGGGATAACCTTTCGCAAAAATGTGGCGCTGTACCAAAAGTAATGAAATAAATGATTATTGTGAAATTTCAGATGTTAGATCGAATACTATACAATCTTATATCAAATTAGTTCTAACACTAGAAGATAGGATTCAAGAGTATTGCGTTTTCTAGCACGGCAGTATTATATTGCATCTTGCCAGAATTAGATCATATCTTTTTGCTACCTGGGGCATTACATCTATTGCCATGTATGTCTAGAAGGCAAAAGATTAAATTAGAATAGATTTCCATACATAGGGAAAGGGAATTTTTATCAAACTGTAGTGTAGTGCTGACCCAAAATTAAAGTTCGGTAAATGAAAAATGTTGAATGATTTTACAGAAAACACTCAAACCAGGGACTTATATAGGGGATAAGGACATTTAACTTTTCCCGGGGGTTTTTAAAAAGCAACACGCTTTTGACTGACCGGTTTTACGCACAAAAAGTGGCGCTCGCATCTTTATATATGTTATTTTCTGACATCCCCGCCGTACCTAAGCATTGCGCGTAATCAGTGTTGATCATTAAAAAGCAATTTAATTTTAATTCTAAAATTTTTTTATTTCTGAAAACCAGTATATTATTTTGTATATTGCTTAAAGATGTCTATACATTACTCGTAATTTATTTGTTTGTTTATTGAAGTTTTAAACTTATTCAACTATAGTTACTAGTTTGAAGCGTCTGGTTCTGTTATAACCAGGGACTAATATAGGGGATAAGGACATTTAACTTTTCCCGGGGGGTTTTAGAAAAGCAACACGCTTTTGACAGACCGGATTTACGCACAAAAAGTGGCGTTCGTGTCGTCCTAGGGATTATTTTCTGGCATCCCCGCCGTACCTTAGCATTGCGCGTAATCAGTGTTGATCATTAAAAAGCAATTTAATTTAAATTCTAAATTTTTTTCATTTCCGTAAATCAGTATATAATTTTGTATATTGCTTAAAGATGTCTATTCATTACTCATAATTCATTTGTTTGTTTATTGAAGTTTTAAAACCAGAGATCATTCAGATTACGAGCAATTATATACTATAGTTTCGGTTTTGTTTAGTTTCGGTTTTCAGAACTTGGGTTAATTAAAACCGAAGGAAGGATATTTGCTTATTCAACCATAGTTATTAGTTTGAACCGTCTAGTTCTATTATAACTGAAGTATAGATGCTTATATTAGCATTTTTTTATATTTAAAAATTTTATTTAACAGAACGAGTTCAAAACTAAAACCCTTTGAATTTTATAAGTTTACTATTATTGTTTTTAATATTTTTATAATTAAAAATGCACATTAATGACACATTTTTATAAACAATATATAAGCCATGCAACCGTACATTTGTTAAATTTTCCGATGATAATTAAAAAAACAAATATTTTTCATGAAAATAATTATTCGTAGCATTTATTATGAATTCGATTATATTATCTTTCAATTTCCGATCTTTATTATATATATATATATATATATATATAAGCTAAAAAATGGAGGGAAAAAATATTAAAAATCCGGAAAACAAAATAAAGAAAGGATATAATCTCTTCATCAGCTCACACGATTATATCCGCAAAAAGGAGTGCATTCTAATATTGTATTAATATAGCCAAAGCAAATAACTTATTAATTTTCTTCATTTTTCTCTTTGTTTTTTTGTGCTATATATATATTATATATATATATATATATATCTTGGCGAACAAAGAGCACGGGGCGAGCTCATATGATCAGAAGGTCGGGTCCCCAATCGTGGTTGCCGGGAGAAAAGTGTTGAACCAAGCAGACTCCTCAATTCTGCTTTTAACATGTAAAGTCTATGGCGGGCTTGTCATACTTTGAATTCATTTTTCTTGTTTAAGAATCGGAGTGATCAATTTAAAAAAAATACTAATAATTTTTTCAATCTTTCCTATCCACGAAAATGTAGGTCAATTTTTTTTATCTTTATTACTTTTTGTAATATTGCCTTTGAAACTCAAGTCACTTTCTACCTTTGAGTAAGGGAGGAAGGCAAATTCCACCCCCAAGTTCATTCTCCAAGAGACGATTGCGGTCTAATCTTCTCCGTAGGTGGTCTTGGTCTTGCTCCCTTCCTCCCAAATACTTTTACTCTGTTCAACTCTTTTTGAAAATCTTTTTCTCTCTCTCTGTCCTTTTGAAGAACTGATATGGGGAGCCTTTATAAGCTTGTAATTTATTATGGAAATTATATTCGCTGATAATTCGTTCATTCTACATACATTTTATTTATTTAGTAGTAATACTTTTTCTTGTTTTTATTCATTTTGAGAGTGGAATTTATTTTTTAAATACATTATTCCCCCCTTTTTTTTAAACTTTTTCCCTTGTTTTTTAAAGATGTTTCAGAATTAAAAAATTTACCTTCTGAATAAAGTGAGATTAATTAAAATCGAGACAATGACGTAAAGATATTCCAATATACTATAAAGCATCACAAAACTGCAGTTTTCCTTTTTAAAAATATGTATATATATATATATATATATATATATATATATATATATATATATATATATATATCGTACACTCATTTGTAGGTTTAAAAAAACATTTACATTATAAAAATTTAAAAGGTTGCAATTTTTCCATTCCATAAATAGTTTTAATCACTCCAATAGCTGGGATAGCTTGTTTTTCCACGGTAAGGAAAAAAAATAGCTAGTACACAAGAACACACATCATCCAAACGTGAACAAGCACTTAGCCCTGTGTTTAGGGCTTTAATGTACATACAAAATGTACGCAAGAACACTAAGTATTATGAAAATTTTATTTAAATCAGTAAATAAAGAAAAATATGAAAATATACGCATGTATTGTAAAATTCTTAAAAAAAAGGAAGTAAAAGAACATTAGTGGACATAATTAATATTCACGAAGAAAAATAAAAATGGTATCAAAATATAATGAACCGCTGCTTAGGAACGCAACACTGAAAATATTGAAACCAGTCTGATTGCCAGATGAAATAGAAAGAATGAGGAATGTGAATATTATAAACACCACGAAATTTCATCACGATATATTAAAAAAAATAATAAGTTGTAATACTTAGAGTTAAGCTTCTCTTTGTTACTTCAGACAGTCAAACTGGTTTTGATGTTTTCAGACCTGATTCCTTAGTTGATTCACTAGATTTTGAAACTATTAGTCTTTTTTTATTGCTTTAACATTAATCTGTAATTCCTAATTAATACACTTTTTGAAACTTTTTTTAGCAATATTCTAAAAATATATATTAAAACTAGTAATTATGCAATATCTTATGTATTTAATAAAGAGAAATTTTTCGAATTCCTATTAAAAGTGTGTAATGTCAATTTTTCGCTCTTTTATTTTGATAGAACAAAGTATGTAATCAATGTGTTGTTTTAATTTCTCATCCCTGACCCTCTTTTGCCATTCATGGAGAAGAGTTTTCTGAGTAGAAATTTCTGCACTGCAAACTTTAATTAGTGTAGTTATAGTTAATTAAAATCCGCATTAGCATTACATGGAGAGGAAAAACACGAAAACCTCCCAGGGTTAGTGATAAAATTTTGTAAATTAAACTTGTCTCAATCAGTTATTATGTTGTAAGTTTTAATGAAAATCAATAAATGCCTTTTCTTTCAAAAATTTCGGTGTCGTACTTTTTTATAAATTAATTTCGATTTTTTTGATAAATCTTTATATTAATTACAGTGAGCAGATTCACAAATCTATATATTAAAATGTAAAATAACATAGAATTGTTTTAGTTTGTTGTTTTTAATGATCCATCGAAATGATCTATTAGAAAAATGGTACAATCTTTAAAAAAATTGAAAAAAATTAATTAAAATTAAAAAAAAAAAAAAGGTTGTGAAAAATATACGTATTTAAATTGTAATTGAAAGAAACAAATTAAAAAAGTAATAAAAAAATAAAATCTTGAACTCAAGGTTTTACTTTAACATAAAAAGTTCTACAAGTTAGCAAAGCAATTTTTAAAAAAAATTAACAAACTTTATTTGATTTATAGAGAAAATATAAATTTATTTTTAATGTAGTTACTTTATATGAATTACTTTCATATGACTACATAGTAAAATTTTATAAATTTAAATACTCTGGTTATTATTAGTTCTCTAAATAATCAAATCAAAATAATAAATAATTCAAGATATAATTAGAAAAAGTGCATGTGAAATAAAATGATAACACCATTTTGAAAATAAATAAAGCCGTTTTAGAGTTTAAAAAAATTATTTTTTAAGTTTTTCTTAGAAGGAAAAAAATCATAATGTAGAGTGAGTCTCTTCTGATATCTTTTGAAAGCTAGTTGACCCCCGCAGGTTGCAATTCCCCCTTTTCTGTGACAGTGGTTAGTCGATTAGTTTCGGATTACTTAACACCCCAGGAAGTACGCGCACCCCCACCAAAAATGTAGGGGAGACAGTGGAACGGGTTTTGGAGGTGCTATATTTTTCGTCCATATTCGGGGCTAACTCTTACTGAAGGTTAGAAGGGAAATGAAAAGGCCTTCTCACAGTATCCTTTGGCCAAGATATATATATATATATATATATATATATATATATATATATATATCCGTATCAAAATCTCCCAATTCATATCTTAATGTCCGCGTAAGACTATCTACCTTGATAATTAATTGCCCAAAATCAAATGCTCTTCATTTTGTTTTGATTTAACAAGGAATAAAGATAAAATAACTAATAATTTATGTAAATATTTAAACATTGCTGCCTTTATGAATGTTTTTTTTTTGAAGAAAACAATCATATTTTGCGTTACACGTAAAAGAAAACCACGAAAATATCATTCAGATTGCTTGACGCTTAGAGAGTTCCAGCGAAATGCTCAGTAATCGCAATGAATTTTTTTTATATAATAAATCATTTTTTTTAGCGTCTTTGACAGACAGTCAATTATTTCGGTGAATATAGCGAGATGCTCTTCATATTTTTTGTAATTTTAAACTCATTCCAAAAATCAAAGTAACGTGCAATTTAAATATCGACGTAAAACAATGTTTATAAAAGTTATAAAAATAACTTATTTTGACCAAGATTAAGTTGAAATTAAAATAATCAAATGTTGCGTTAAATACAAAGGAAAACCACGAAAAATTCTTTTAGATAACTGAACAATAATAAGATTACAGCTAAATGTTCATTATCGCAATGAATTATTTTAACCATCAATTTTTTTATCATTCTTGACAGAGAATTTGTCATCTTAGTGGATGTTGTGAAATACTTTTCTTATATATTTAACTTTTAACACGTCCCAGAAATCAAAGTAACTTGCAATTTAAATATCACTGTAAAATCATGTTTATAAAAGCTTTTTTAGTAACCTATATATTATTTAAAATTAAATTAAAATTTAGACAAATCAAATGTTTCGTTAAATGCAAAGGAAAACCACGAAAAAGTCTTTTTTAGATAACTGAACAATAATAACATTACAGCTAAATGTTCATTATCGCAATGAATTATTTTTTTAACCATTAATTTTTTTATCATCCTTGACAGACAATTTGTCATCTTAGTGGATGTTGTGAAATACTTTTCTTATATTTTTAACTTTTAACAAGATCCAGAAATCAAAGTAACTTGCAATTTAAATATTGCAGTAAAATCATGTTTATAAAAGCTTTTGTAGTATCCTATATATTATTTAAAATTAAATTAAAATTTAGACAAATCAAATATTGCGTTAAATGCAAAGGAAAACCACGAAAAAGTCTTTTTAGATAACTGAACAATAATAAGATTACAGCTAAATGTTCATTATCGCAATGAATTATTTTAACCATCAATTTTTTTATCATTCTTGACAGAGAATTTGTCATCTTAGTGGATGTTGTGAAATACTTTTCTTATACATTTAACTTTTAACACGTCCCAGAAATCAAAGTAACTTGCAATTTAAATATCACTGTAAAATCATGTTTATAAAAGCTTTTTTAGTAACCTATATATTATTTAAAATTAAATTAAAATTTAGACAAATCAAATGTTTCGTTAAATGCAAAGGAAAACCACGAAAAAGTCTTTTTTAGATAACTGAACAATAATAACATTACAGCTAAATGTTCATTATCGCAATGAATTATTTTTTTAACCATTAATTTTTTTATCATCCTTGACATACAATTTGTCATCTTAGTGGATGTTGTGAAATACTTTTCTTATATTTTTAACTTTTAACAAGACCCAGAAATCAAAGTAACTTGCAATTTAAATATTGCAGTAAAATCATGTTTATAAGAGCTTTTGTAGTATCCTATATATTATTTAAAATTAAATTAAAATTTAGACAAATCAAATATTGCGTTAAATGCAAAGGAAAACCACGAAAAAGTCTTTTTAGATAACTGAACAATAATAAGATTACGGCTAAATGTTCATTATCGCAATGAATTATTTTTTTAACCATCAATTTTTTTATCATCCTTGACAGACAATTTGCCATCATAATAGATGTCGTGAAATACTTTTCTTATATTTTTAACTTTTAACACGACCCAGAAATCAAAGTAACTTGCAATTTAAATATCACAGTAAAATCATGTTTATAAAAGCTTTTGTAGTAACCTATATATTATTTAAAATTAAATTTAGACAAATCAAATGTTGCGTTAAATGCAAAGGAAAACCACGAGATTCGAAAAATTTTTTGAATGAAAATAATTGGAATTTCCATTACACACAAATGAAAACCAAGAAAACGTTTTGCTAGCAAAGTAATTGAACGCTAACAGGCAATAATGAGACTATACAATTATTATCATTTTCCAATTTCTTGTGCTTTATATGAAATTTAATGATTTGACTAGCTTGGAATGTTTACTAAAATGTTCTTTATTTTATTTATTTTTTGTAAGTACATAAAATGTGTTTTATTTTATTTCAAATATTTGAATTTCAGAATGATATAAAGAATTAAATTTTAACAATATATAGGTTTTTTTTTTTTTTTTTTTTTTTTTTTTTTTTTTTTGTAATTTTAAAATTTACAAATTATAAATCTTTAAAAAAATCTGAAAAAAATGTATCATAAAATTTGCGAATTTCAGATTTTTCTGGCAAAGAGACTGAATGTTATCAATTATTATTAATCATTACAACTTATAAAAATCAAATAAAAAAAGAACAAATTATGTACAGCTCCAATAAACAAACACCGCAGTTCACTAGAGGGCGTGGATATAGAGTACAAACTAGTTCCTAGACCAGTGATGTCAACGTTCACCGTGACGTCCGTTTGGTCGAGTGATTGATCTTTCTGCCTTTATATCTATGATTATAACTGAAGTATACATGCTTATATTAGCATTTTTTTATATTTAAATATATGATTTCACAGAACGACTTCAAAACTAAAACTATTTGAATTTTATTAGTTTACTATTATTGTTTTAAAATCGTTATAATTAAAAATGCTTTATATGACACATTTTTTAAAAAAAATATAAGCTATGCAACCGTAATTTTGTTAAATTTTCCTATGAGAATTAAAAATAAAAATCTTTTTCATCGAAATAATTATTCGTAGAATTTATTATTGATTGCGTAGAGCAGTTTCCCAAACTTATGACTTTTGTGTACCCTTTCTAAATTTTTCGTACCACAAATAAAAAAATGAATGTATTTTTTTAAAAATTTGTTTATTTTTCTTTTTTTCGTACAAAGTTTTGTAGATACTAACCAGCGATCCATATTCTATGTTAGGGATAAAAATTTTATTTTATAAAAATAATCAAAATAAGTCGAACCTTTATTATAAAAAAATTGCGAAAAAGTTGAAAATCGCAACGGGCTCTTGACATCACTAATAATTAACTGTTATAAAAATATCCAATAGAAAAATACGTAATCGTAAATTTTCATGGCTAGCTTTGTTTTTAAATAAAATTTTTTTGAAATTTTCGTTTGTTGCAAGATATTTCACATAGGAACGCGTACCCCCGCTAAACTGTTTCCGTACCCCTGGGGGTGCGCGTACCACACTTTGGGAAACACTGGCGTAGAGCATCGATCAATTTCCGATCTTTATAAATGCTTTTGCACGAATATAATTATTTTAATTATATAATATTATATATTATATATATATATATATATATATATATATATATATATATATATATATATATATATATATGTAATACAAAAATTATACTACTTTTGTATTAATAAAATAATTAAATCTCTTTCGTTTTCATAAAATGTCTTTGATAAAGAATAAGTGTAGAGAGATTCTATTTTGGGAATTCAAGGCTGATAAACATATGATTGAGTTATTTTTAGAATCTCTCCCCCTTTCACTTCCATATAAGGAAGCAGTAAATGATTTTCCTTAATGCGTAAGGATACAAGTATTTCAAAGACTGTGCCTTTTTACTCCAAAATGTGTTAGTATAAAAGCGAGAGCAATGCTTTTCGCATGTCTTTTTCATTATGTTCTGATCCTGATAAGCTGTTCCGGAATTGTCCAAAGTATTGTCCAACCCCTCCCTTGCGGAGTGTGGATGTGAATTGTTATCGATACCAGCCTACTACCATTAATAAAGCTTTTTGGAGTGTATCGTGGCTTACGACTGCATTATTAAAGCTAAATACACCACTGATAACAGGGATGTAGCCCTGTTATTATAAGTCTTGCAGGATATTTGCTTGGTGAAGGAAACCAGTGTTTCGAAAATCTTTTGAGGAAGCGCCTGTAAATTCGAAAACCTCATCCTGGGGGACGAAAGAAGAAAGTTGCCTATTCCGCAGTGAAAAAAGAATGAAGGAATGACTGATTTCACCACTCGATCTTTAATTACCCGTACCTTCATCGCTGTGAGAATGCTGACGTTGGCTCGAGCTCGTCACATGCCTCTCTGAAACCGTTTGATGTGTTGTGTTGATCGAGATGACCCTACAGTGTCCAATCTGGAAATGACCGATGACCCTACAATTCCGTAGTGCTCAAATTGTGAAAACAAAAGTGAATGTGCGCGATTTATATTAAATTTAGAGAGAAGCTTTTTGCTTCTTTATTAAAAGTTCCTTTCACATAAAGGTCGGCGGAAAATTTGGCGAGTGAAAAAAAAAAAAAAGAAAAAAGAGAGAAGTCTCTATTTATATATATATATTTTTTTCTCTTCAACATAAAAAGTCATGAAGGCCGAAAGAAAGTACTGTAGATATATATATATATTTATCCTCTTATTTTTCTTTCTCACTAGCATGATTAAATAGTTTATCGATATTGGAGATGAGTAGTGTTTTAAAATCTTCATTATGAATAACTGAGTATATTATATTATGAATAGTTAGATTGCATTTCTTGTGTTTAGATTGCTTTTCTTTAAAATTATGATATAATAGTGTATTTTTATGCATTTAAAATGTTTTTGAGGGAAATAAATGTGTTTCAAACGTCAATTAAATTTGTGACGGCAAACAAAATTCAAAATTTTTCAGATTTTCAAACAAAAAACAAAACTAAAAGAAATTTGTAATGCTTTTTCTTTTTCGGACTTGGTCAAAACTAAATATTCCTATTAAAAATTTGAAAAATTAAATGTTACCCAAACAAAAGGACATTTCACACTTAACAAATTTTGTGAGTTTCCCCTTATTACGATAGGCGAAATTGTTAATTCAGCTAAGTTTTTATACTTGATACTGATTTATCATAGGCTTTAGTAAGGTTGCAGACTTGCAAAGATTTTTGTTTGTTTTTTGATTGTGTCTGGCCAGTTGTTACTCAATTTGGTAAGAGATTGATCACCTCTGCTAATTCTATCAATGACAACTTATCTTTGCACATTGGACAGCAGAAATCTAAAAATGTTAAGGTTAAAAATGGTGAAAAAAAAAATTAAAGCTTAAGATGTTTCAATAAAAGTAAACATTTTGAAAAAAATAATAATGCGAGGGGTAACAAAAATAAAAAGAACAGGAAAAATAGGAAAAAGAAAGAATGACCAAGAAGTTAGTAACAAAAATAAAAAGAAAAGTTTAAGTAAGCAAAATTTTGAAATAGTTTATGTATCAAAGCTTAAGAAATATAACAGCCCACAAATGTTGAAATTAAATCATGAATAGTGAAATTGAATTCTTTTCCATAAAAAGTTTGTATATTTTTGTGTGAAAAATTTTTTTGAAAATTTTAGTAGAATACAGATTTTCATTAAGTAAATAACCCCTTTAACCATACAGAATCTTAAATTCTGATTAAAGACACTTGTTGTCCAGTTCGTTTCCATAAAAATTATGTATATTTTTGTGTGAAAAATTTTTGAAAATTTCAGTAGATTAGTTATAACAATATGTTTTATTTTTCTTTCTGTTTAGTTGCCTAAACAGATAAATTGTATTATCATGTTTTTATTGTTATCATTGTATATAGTTGTTTTTTTTTACAGATAATTGAAAAAATGTTATTTGTAGTAGTGAAAAGGAACAGTCGTACCAACCTAAATTTTTTAAATTCAAAAAAAAAAAAAAAAAAGAAAAGAGTCTAAATTATTTTTATTTTGGCTTACCAAAATTTTTTTTGGGGGGATGTAACTCAAAAATTATAATACTTTTGTATAAATAAAATAATTAAATCTCTTTCGTTTTCATAAAATGTCTTTGTTAAAGAATAAGCGTAGAGAGATTCTATTTTGGGAATTCAAGGCTGATAAACATATGATTGAGTTATTTTTAGAATCTCTCCCCCTTTCACTTCCATATAAGGAAGCATGAAATGATTTTCCTTAATGCGTAAGGATACAAGTATTTCAAAGACTGTGCCTTTTTACTCCAAAATGTGTTAGTATAAAAACGAGAGCAATGCTTTTCGCATGTCTTTTTCATTATGTTCTGATCCTGATAAGCTGTTCCGGAATTGTCCAACCCCACCCTTGCGGAGTGTGGATGTGAATTGTTATCGATACCAGCCTACTACCATTAATAAAGCTTTTTGGGGTGTATCATGGCTTACGCCTGCATTATTAAAGCTAAATACACCACTGATAACAGGGATGTAGCCCTGTTATTATATATATATATATATATAATCAAATGCTATTCATTCTGTTTTGTTTTAACAAGGAACAAAGATAGAATAACTCATAATATATGTAAATATTTCAACATTGCTGCCTTTATGCATGTTTTTTTTAAGAAAACAATATTTGCGTTACACGCAAAGGAAAATCACGAAAATGTTTTTTTTTAGATTGCTTGGCGGTAATAGGATTTCAACTAAATGTTCATCATTATCTCAATATAAATATTTTTTATAAGCAACGATTTTTTATTATTGATCAGGCCTATAGCCATTATGGCTCAGAAGATCAGGAGTCTCCTTGAGGTCAGGCTAACCGTGGGAGGTTTTCCTTTCCATGTAACGCAAATGCGGGTTAGTTCCATCAAGAAGTCCTTCACGGAAGAAAATTTCTCTCAATACTTGATCCTCCTTTGTCTTCTGGATTGGATTTAAAATTACAAGACTACGGAGTTGAACATCAGTAGTCGTAAACACAAAATTAGGCCGGCTGTTCGACGAAGGTTATAAAATTATGAAATAAATAAGTTATCTTTCTGAATATAACGAAAAGCTCTTCTTTTTAACTCAACCCGTAAAACAAAATAAACCGCAATTTAAGTATCGAAATACAATTATATTTATGAAAGCTATAAAAATACCCTATTTTAAATAAAATTAAATTAAAACGATCAAATTTTGCGTTACACGCTAAGGAAAACTACAAAAATATTTTTCAGATTGCTTTTATCGGTAATAGGTATTCCAGCTAAATGTTCATTATCTAAAATAAATTATTTTTAAATAATCAAAAAAAAATTTTTTTTTACCATCCTTGATAGATGGCTTAACATCTTTGTGAATATAAGAAAACATCCTTCTTATTTTCAATTCAACCCAGAAATCAAAATTACTCATAAGTTACTCGGAGTACAATTATAATCATTAAAGTAATAAGAATAACTTATTCTAATTAAGATTAAATAAAATCAATCAAATTTTGTGCTACATGCAAAGGAAAACCACAAAATGGGATTCTAGCTAAATGTTCATTATGACAATGAAATTATATTTTTTAACCATTAATTTTTTTATCATCCTTGACAGACAATCTGTCATCTTAGTGAATGTTGTGAGACAGTTTTCCTATATTTTTAACTTTTAACACGACCCAGAAATCAAAGTAACTTGCAATTTAAATATCAGAGTAAAATCATATTTATAAAAGCTTTTGTAGTAACCTGTATATTATTTAAAAATAAATTAAAAGAAATGAAATTTTGCGTTACATGCAAAAGAAAACCACGAGAAAGTCTATTAGATTGCTGAACGGTAAGGAGATTCCATCCGAATGTTTATTATAGCAATGAAATTATTTTTTAATAATCAATAATTTTCTTTTATCATTCTTTATATATAGCCTATTATCTTAGTAAATGCTATGAAATGCTCTTCTTATTTTTGTACACAACCCCTGATATCAAAGTAACTTGTAATTGAAATAGAGGAGTAAAATCATATTTTGAAAGACTTTTTGAATGAAAATAATTAGAATTTCCATTACGCACAAATGAAAACCAGGAAAACGCTTTACTAACAAACTAATTGAACGCTAACAGACAATAATGAGACTATATCTCAGCAATTATCATTTTCCAATTTCTTGTACTTTATATGAAATTTAATGTTTTGGGTAGATTGCTTAATAAAATGTTCATTATTTTATTTATTTATTTTTTGTAACTAGATAAATTGTGTTTTTTTTTCTTTTACTTCAAGTATTTGAATTTCAGAATGATATAAGGAATTAATTTTTTTTTTAATTTTGAAATTTGCAAATCTTTAAAAAATTCGGAAAAAAAATGTGTTATAAAATTTGCGATTTTTCTGGCAAAAAAACACCACAGCTCACTAGAGTGATGCCTCTCAAAAAGCAATGTCTTCTGCACTTTACAATTGTAGGCTTCAATACACATGGATCCAAGATTTTCTTTTTGATTCCCTTTTTTGAGGATACACCAAATTTAAAAAACAGTAAATCGCTTTGCAAACTGCAATAAGTGTGACGGAACGATGAGAAAAAGGCGCATCACCTAAAACAGTACAAGAACGCTCCGATGTAAAATAAATAAAGCGTTGTCTGGTATTTCATGGCATAAAATAAAACAAGCGCTATCTTTTCGACAGAGTTTTTTTGAATACCCCCCGGAGACGGTTAAAGGGTACAATGTGATAAATGCTCCAGCATTAGGTTTTTTAAGGTGAGAACTCTTAGCAAATTGAGGGCTAATTTTTGGATGATAGTAAAAAACAAATTGTTCCAATTTATATAAAAGGAATCAATGAAATTAAAAGGAGATCAAGAGCTTAAACGAAGAAATGAGATAGACCCCCTCCTAAAACCTTAACAAAGAAGAATTTCACATTAAGCAATTAAATGGTAGTTTATATGGGTTTAATTAAAGTCCTTTCTTCTTACAGTCTGAAAAATGGTGCCCCGATATTTTGGATAGAAAGTTTAAACCCCCTTGATGTTAACTTCAATTTCTGCGTATCTTAGGAGGTTTCACAGTTGCTAAAAAAATTTTACACACAATTTTATAATTCGTTTATCTAAAGACGTGCAAAGTAATTTTTATTTAATTCCTTTAACAATGGTCAAAAAATTTTAAATTGTAAGGTATACAAATTCTTACATCATTTCAGACTATGTAATTTTAAGTAACAAAATACAAAGTTTGAACAAAATAAACTGAATCGTTTCTTTATTAAATTTCATAACGGCCATAATTTTAGAATTTTGTTTAAGAACTATTTGACCCATTTTATTCACATTTTTTTCATTTAAAATAGTGAGAAAATTTGTATACCTTAAAATTCAATTTTTCTTCAAACCTTATTAAATAAAATTGTAAGAACCATTAAAATTATTTTTGACCTGGAACTATCTATGGATAAACTAAATTTATAATTGTAAACAACATATAAAACATATGATATAGAAAAACAAAAATATCTGAAATATATTAAGAGTGAAAGTTATAGTATTAATTGTTATGTATAACCCATATTTTGTTGGTTAGGAATCAAAATCTTTTGAAAAAGGTGCCTGATTTTTTAAATTAATTATAATATTTTGAGGCCAATTTTTCAAAACAGGTACCTAATCATAAGAACAAAAGTTATCCATGAGAATATTAAAATAATATTTGTAAACAGTAGATATATTGAAATCACAGAGTGATCTACCCTGTGAATCTTTCATAGATTCTTAAACTTTCCTTAAGATGCTTAATGTATACAAAGAACGGAAAAAAGTTTTTTTTCTGTTGGTTGAGCAGATTTTTGGTGTTCTCAGGGTCTTTTGGACCAAATCATCAGGGGGATGAGTATATGTCTAAAATGAATTTCCTTGTTGTTGCTACTCAAATCTGGAAAAAAAATTCCCACATGTTTTCCCTGTACATATTATACACACTATGTTAAGAAGAAACAATTACTATGCTCTTGTCTGAGCTATAGTGGGCTAACTATATTTATTTGTTTTAATTGCTTGAAAAACAGCTGAGCATACTTTAATGCTATAGTAAATGAAATAGTTTAGTATAGCTGAAATATCATGGTTAAATATCCCATAGATGACGCTTTGAGTGGTCACCTTTTTTTAAAAGACAAAAATAAGAAACAAAATTCAATCCATTTTCCCAGTTTGTAAAGAAAAAAAAAAAATCAAAATTCCCAACTCTTTCCCTTTTATTTTAGGTGATTTTTAAATTCCCTGTATTTTCCAGGTTTTCCCTGTGAAGTGGCAACCCTGTGATGAAAATCACTTAGAACGACGTCCCTCTACTTGTTAAATTTGCCCCTTAAGGATCGATTAAGAGATCCTATAAGGATTCTCCTAATAGGGTTGTCACAGAAAAAATGAACAAAATAGTTGCTTTTAGTAGTCTAAAGCGTGAAAATAGTAGCCAAAATCTATGAAAAATATTTGCTTAAATAAGAACAAAAACTTTTCAATAATATTAGTAAAATTGTATTAAATGACTTAATTGTCATATACTATGATCCATTTAGTCAAGTTGGCAGCAAATATGATAATTTTTATATAAACGTTAGAGTTCTAGCACTAAATTTCTACATAAAAAAAATTTGTATATTTGCAGAAAATCAAATACTTTTAATTACTAGAATTCATTAAAATAAAATACTTTTTCATTAAAAAAACAATTTTTTTCTAAAAACTTTTTAATTTTATCAATAATTAATTTAGCAAATATATATATGTTGTGATAAGTGATTATTCAAATTCCAAACTCATGCATCGTAATACTGTATTAAAATTGTTTTATTTTTTAAATCATGCAGAATTTAGTAGCAATAACCGTTGAAAAAGCGATCAAAACACAAAATAGACCTACAATGAAATCTGTGCACATTGAGGGCATTAAAAAGCGAGGACTCAAAATTGCAAATCAAAATTTTCAAGAAAAAGAAATTTATTGTGTTCAGAAGCTCTGGCAGGCCGCAGGTTAACAACCAAATTTATGCTAACAAAATATCTCTAGGAGCACAGAAAAGTCTCCGGATAGTCTCCTTTTGCTGAAAATAGTTGCTTTTTTAGCCTTTTCAAGCAAAAGAAGTTGGCATAGTTGCATCAGGCCAAAAATAGTTGCAAATAGTCGCATTTTTGTCGCCTGTGGCAGCCCTGTATAACTGCTCTTCTATAGTGTACAGAATGCATTCACATAATCCATAAAAATGTTTCACCATTCTAGAATTAAGTAATAAAATTAGAACTACATAGTATATTTATAAAATATGTCAAAATTCTTCACAAAATAATCATTTTATTTCAATTCACGCACATTTTAAGAAAACGACACACAATTCAAGTGTAAAATACAGTTCTTCCTTTCCTAAAATACAGCCTTCATTAGATTAACATTCTAACTTCTTTAGCAATGATGACGAGGATACTCAGGAACTGGAGAGTGCTATAAATTATGAATAAATATGTTACTGACATAAATATTCTTTATGCATTTTCATTGTTATGCAAGAACTCAACATTAGATTACTTGAAAATGCAATAATAATAATATTTTGTACAATGAATAGATGGAGTGTGTAAGGGGACTAACAAACCCCTTCAGTTGAATGAAGACCCTCCCACAAGAGCTCTTTTATAAGACAAGGGGTGATTGTATGAGTCCTGAAAATTTTTTCAGTAAAATCATTCATTCCAAAA
This sequence comes from Parasteatoda lunata, assembly GCA_949128135.1. Lineage (NCBI taxonomy): Eukaryota > Metazoa > Arthropoda > Arachnida > Araneae > Theridiidae > Parasteatoda > Parasteatoda lunata. Next base: position 106,775,179 of record OX421977.1, on the reverse strand, counting down.
AATTTATGTCTTTATAAATTTAAATCATTGATATTTTCAAAATATGAAATTATATGCAGTATAATTTTATTTTCTATATATATTTTTGTAATTTTATATTCATCGTCGAATGGTCGACCCTTTTTCGGGTTTATGACTACTCATATTCGACTCCATAGCCTCGTCGTTTTGGACCCATCCAGAAGACGAGGAAACTCCAGGATCAGTATCCCCAGAGGTATTGATTTGTTATGGGAACACAGAGGACTTTGTGACTCGACAGATTAAACGTCACATTTACTACACGGGGAGTCCTTGGCCTGCGGGGATCGAAACGTGCAGCATAATTTAAATGAATTATGTATAAGTTTACTTTAATCTCTAGTCACATTTATTATTCCACCAGAAAATATATTTACAAATGAAAGAGACGCGGAATATAAATTCTAATATTTAAAAAAAAATATACAAGAATTTTTATGTATAAATGGGATCGATGATTTCTTGTGAACTATCTGGACCTGTAAGACAGCATCTACTTTGACTTGGCTGAAAGGTATTTGTTACTTTGATTATTAAGCAATTTATGTGGTTATTCCAAGTGGGTGTCCACCCTGATTCTATAAATGTTTTGAGGAAATTTACGTGAAGGTAAAAGGTGATATTATTTCATTGTCTAATTTTATTTGAGATTTATGTCTTAAATTTTTTGAGGGCAAAAGATATGCATGTGAATAAAAAATACCAAAAATAAAAACAATTATATTTTTTAACTCTTCTGGATTTTAAAATACACAAAAATAGAAAAATAACTAATATTTGAAGAAAACGATAAAGACACTATAATTGAATAGTTTTATGTTTATAAATCAGCGCAACAACTCAGGGGGCATAACCAAATTTTTCAACAAAATTTTAGCACCTTTTAAGCACTCAAAAATATTTTTAAGCTACAAAATATTCATCTACAAAATGCAAAACAATTTTCAAAGACTCTACACGACCAGGATAAAATAATTAGTTTGTGACAAAACGGTTCGCCGAAATAGATCCTGAAAACGTTGAATAGAACAGCTTGAAAACCACGATTTTGCACAATACACGGCAAAAATCGACAAAGTAAAGAGGAAAAAAACTAGTTTTCGAAAAAGGAAAATGAAGCACTTTTAAAAAACACCCCATGAAAAAAGTATCTTTAAGGGCTTTTAAAAATCGAAAATAAGCACCTTTAAGTACTTTTTAAAAATGCTACGAAAACATTACAACTCAATTTGCGAATCTACGCAGAGCCGAGTCGAATTTATCGAGAAAAAAATACCTCTACATATGAATATAATTTTTCATTTATTTAACTGCTCACTTTTTTTAAAATGGTTTTTAAGATTATTTTTCTTGACAGTAAAAGTTTAATCCCAAAAAAGTTTTGACTTATAATGCAGATGAATGTTTTGAAACACTCAATGAGATTGAGACAGTGTGCTTCCCCTCCCTTACTGTAAATGAATGAATTCTCTTTAGCTCCTTAATTATGCACACATAAATTTTTATTCTAAAACTATTCAGACATTTTTACACTTTTGAAATAACTGCATAATATTTTAAATTATAACATAATAGTGTGATGTTTGATTTCATATAAATAAAATAAACTTCCAACTTTGAAAGGTTAGGAAATAAATGGGCTCAAAGAAGCCACAAATCAACTATATTTATGTATATTGATGATACAATTGCTTTTGAGCTTGTTTTAAAATATAATAAGTGGAAGGGATTTAAAATTATATTAATTCCTTTTTTTTTTTGGTAAAAGACTTCATTCATTTCTACCACTTATCCATTTTTAAGCAGAAAAAAGCTATTCAAATTCATTTTAAGTAACCATATATATAAGAGAACAACTAAGTTAACATTTCTTACTCTGAATTTACTGTGGTATGTAAAAAAAATTTTTAGTCTGGATTTTTATGAAAGGGTTTTTCTTAAAAATAAAAATGTTTATGGAACAATGAGATTTTGAAGGTGTGAGTCTTCTACTTAGGTACCTTAGAACAGTCCCCCCCCAAAAAAAAGCAGAATCTGTTCCATGTGCAGTATCCCCTTGTCTACACTATTTTATTCTTTTAGAATGATTCACTCTCCTCATAGAGCATTATTTTAGGCAAAAGGCATAATATACACTGTTAGACAATTGCTAAGGACGGATAACAACATCATCCATTGCAACCACAAAATGAAAGGAAGAAAAATGTGGAAAATTAGAATAAGCGCGGGATATAGTAAGAAGAGGTATGCGTATGCAAATTTTTTTCAATTACTCTTCATCACGTGATAGCTGATAAGAGCTTTAAAGGTTTTGGTGTGGTTTGGTTTCGCGTGTGGAGAGTTGTTGTTTCAAGTCAAAGTTTTACAGGAAAGATTTAGTTGAGGAACTTGAAATTTTCGGCATGTCTTCCCGATATCACTTAAACTATTTTAAGAGTGGCTGAATTATTGGAACGATCGAAGAAGGGCAAATAACAGATGTTGCCAGGGAGTTTGACATCGCTCACAGCGTTGTTTCACGGATGTGGAAATCATTTAAAACTACTGGAATGTGTAGTAGGCGGCACGGGGAAGGCCATGTTAGAAGTACGACGCCTGCAGAAGACAGATACATCGTCCTATCAGCAAAAAGGAACAGGCGCACCACAGCTCAGTAGGTGGCAAATCAGTTCCTTGCTGCCACAGGAAAGCAGATCTCTTGAAAAACTGTTGCCAGACGTTTGAGGGGAGGAGGACTATACGCCCGCAGACCTGTTGTGTGTTCTATTGACCAGACAGCACCGTACTGCCCGTTTGCAATGGTGTCGTGAGCATCACAATTGGACTGAACAGGACTGGGCATGAGTACTATTCTTAGACGAGAGTAGGTTCTGTCTGTCATCGGATTGTAGACGCCAACTTATCTGGCGCGAGAGTGGTACTGGTTATCGTCCAGAAAATATCCAGGAAAGGGACCGATATCCGACATGCAGGGTCATGGTGTGGGCCAGCATCATGCTCAGTGGCCGCACGTGCCTACATGTGGTTGCGAATGGGACTATGGCGGGCCAACAATGCATTGATGAAGTTCTACTTCCTCATGTTCGTCTTTTCCCGTGGTGCTGGCGGTGATAAATTTGTTTTTATGGACGGCAACGTAACATGTCATTGAACACTCGCTGTTCAGGATTGTCTAGACAGCGAGGGTATTCAACCTCTCATATGCCCATCACGTTCTCCAGATCTAAACCCCATTGAAAATGTTTGGGAGGCATTTGCTGGTCCAAACTATCCTCCGACAAACAAGAACACCCTCATCCGTGCACTGACAGAGGAATGGGATAAATTGCCTCAACAGCTGCTGGATAATGTTGTGCAAAGTATGATACGACGTGTAGAATGTCGCATCACACTCCACGGTGGACATATCCTGTACTGACACCTTTCTTCAAGTTGCCTGCTGACATTTAGATGCATTGTTCCATTTTTCCGTACGCAGCATCAAATGAACATTTTTTTTTCTTTCAGATGTTTCATAGCTTTTGTACTTTCCAGAACAATTAATATTCTTTATTCTAATGTCTGAACAGTGTGGCAACTATATTTTATCCTACCAGACCTCATGTCTCTCTTAATGTTATGCTACATTGCAATTTGTGATCCGTCCTTAGCAATTGTCCAGCAGTGTATTAATGAAAGGGCATGCTTTCCTCCCCTTCCTTTACACACATATCTTTTTGTCTCTCCTCTACCCTTTGATGTATGGTTTCATTATAGGTTATAAAAGAAATTTTTTTGTTTTAAATATTTTTTTTTTTTTTATCACGTATAGTGATGCTGAAAAATGAAGGACTTTTACAAACCTGGTACCAATATGAAGCACTTTTAAGGACTCTTATTTTCCAAAATAAAATTTAAGCAGTTTTTAAAGCCTGTGCGAATCCTGTAATACGATTTTTTCCCTTAAAAACAAGTTTTGCTGCTATAGCTTCCCATGACCAATGTTTTAATTATAGTAAATGAAAATTAAACCTATCAAATCTAAGGCAGTGTCGGCATGGCATGGAATGCGTACCACCTTAAATATATTTTTTATATGGTACAGACAGCAAGTAGACGAATGAATTTTTATTTGGTTATATCAAAAGACGATTAGAATAATATACCAGGGGTCTATCTAGGTTTTTCTGAGAGGTACCAATTTTGTGAAAATTTAGACATAATTTGTGAAAATTCAAAATTGATTAAAAAATCAACATAAAAATATCGATTTAATTTCCTACAGGATACAAAAATTTTTTTTTAGGAAAAAGTATTTTGTGAAACTACCATTTTCCTTAAAGTTGAATTTGCGAAGGTACCACTAAACAGTAGTATATTTGGCCTGGACAGACCCCTGTATACATACATAATCTGATAAGTATTAGTTGCATAACTTTGCCCTACTTGCCCATATCTTTTATTAAGAAACTGAACATTTCAATAATGGAATGCAAGTATGAAAACTAAATAATATAAATATAGTCAAATGTGTAAATAATATGCCTTTTGTACAAAATATTTATAATTTTAAAACAGGAATAAAACTTCAAACAATTCTCTATATATTAAAGAAAGGAGACCGTTTCTTTTGTAGCAGTTTATTAGCACAATAGATATAAATTGGACAATTAATGAAAAATTGAAATAATTTATGAAATGCACGCTTGGTTTTTAGAGTACATATATCTTACAAAATGCAGCAGAGTTGCACACGACAGTGCAAGAACTCCCCAAACTCAGCTTGGTGAGTTCTTGCACTGTCAGTATCAGCCTTTTTCATAGATTGCGAACACTTTTTTCATATGTTGACCATAACTATTACAGCAATTATAAAAGTAACATGCTATTTATTAAAAATTTGTCATTTTATACGATCTTCAACGTTACAATAATTGGAATAGATTTGCCTTTCCATACAGATTGACTTACAGTGGTAACAACAAAAAAGGTCAATCTAAAGAAAAGATTAATTGTTCAGAGAGATACAGAGCCCCTGGCTGCATTAAAGCCACTTCATGTTTCAAAATAACATACTTATGAGCAAGAATCTGAGAAACTGTCACACCTAACATTATGGGGTGATTCATGCCATCTCAGATTTTCTTCAAAAAATTACCAGTTGTTATATATCTTGTCAAATGACAAAATCTAAAATTTTTTACCCCAAAGTTGAGTTGTTCATTTTTTATAGCCTCCCAAAGTTCGGAGCTCTGCAGGAAAATTTCAGCGTCTTTGTACGACAATGAAATTACAATGACCCACTGCTCTTAGCGCACACAAAGTGCCTCCAAGTAATTTAAATATCTGAAAAGTAGGGATGTTGATCTTTGTAAAATGAGCGAAAAGTTTGTGGTAATTTGTTGCCGCAAGGTCACTGAAGGTCGTAAAAAGAAGCATTTTTGCAGTTTTTAACGATCAACTACAGCTTGCGCCTTCTAGTTGCCACTGTAAATAACATGTCATTTGAAAGATATACAAAAGCACTTTCAAAAATTACATATATATTTGAGGCACATTTAATGCGCTCTTAATTATATGAAGTTGAAACTTGAAAATTTTCAAATTTTACCAATATTTTGACTGACATAACTTTCTGCGGCATAAATATATTGAAAATTTTTTTTTACCTTTATTTTACTCCATTATTAGTCTATCCAAAAAAGTTAAATTTATTGAGGCATGTAGCTTCAAACAAATTAAAATTTTTTTTTTAACATATGCTCTTAGCGCACACTAAGTGCCTCCAAGTAATTTAAATATCTGAAAAGTAGGGATGTTGATCTTTGTAAAATGAGTGAAAAGTTTGTGGTAATTTGTTGCCGCAAGGTCACTGAAGGTCGTAAAAAGAAGCATTTTTGCAGTTTTTAACGATCAACTACAGCTTGTGCCTTCTAGTTGCCACGGTAAATAACATGTCATTTGAAAGATATACAAAGGCACTTTCAAAAATTACATATATATTTGAGGCACATTTAATGCGCTCTTAATTATATGAAGTTGAAGCTTGAAAATTTTCAAATTTTACCAATATTTTGACTGACATAACTTTCTGCGGCATAAATATATTGAAAAAATTTTTTTTACCTTTATTTTACTCCATTATTAGTCTATCCAAAAAAGTAAAATTTATTGAGGCACGTAGCTTCAAAAAAATTAACTTTTTTTTTTAACATACCACGTTTTAGCATTTTCTTTCTCGAAGCACCTTACTCGAACAACTATATTTTTATATGCATTTCAGCATAAAAACCTATATTTTTAACATTTTATTGTATATAATCTTGTTGGTTATCCATTTAAAATAATATTTTAATATCATTGACATTTGCAATTTGTATAAAACAGAAATATATAAAGATAATGCTGTAAAACATTTGCTTTGTAGCTACAAAATGCCTATGAATTATTTATTTAATAGTTCCTTGTGCAACAGTTGGATGTCTTTTAAGCTTGGGACAGTAAAAGGATCCACACCGGATAATTGTATAGGACCAAAGAAGATGGTGCTACGATGTACAGTGCCAATGTCATCATGTATCGGCCATTTAAAATCTGGAGCTCCTATCTGGTGTAGAAATTTCATCTCAAATGAATCATTTCCACAGTGCTATGATTTCACAATTGCAAGCAAAAATATTATAGAATGCATGCGGCATATAATGAGGGGAGTTCAAGAAGAAAAGGCAGCAGCACTACAAGAAACAGCCTTTTGGCTTCAAGACTGGTCGCAAAAAATTTTGCCACAGAACTATAGTTAAAAACAACAGGACTATTTTGGTAAAAGGGGCATGTTGATGTATTTGTTACACAAATTAATGGAATAGTTGAGAAATCAACTTACTTTACTATTCTCGAATATTGTGATCAAGACGCAGTGTCGACTTTGTGGGTGTCAAAGCATACATTAAAGCAGTTTACAGTAGAGCTTCCAAGCATGAAGAAACTACATGTGAAGGCTGACAATGCAGGCAGTTATGATGGCAATATATGCAGCGAAAGCCGGTATCTGATGGTGAAGAACCTGGGGTTAAAAAAGACTTAGACATGACAATAATGAACCTCGGAGAGGTAAAGATCAAGCTGATCGAGAGAGTGCAATTGCTAAAATGTTTATTAGAACATATTTATGTGTAGGTCATGATGTAACATCAGCTAAAGATGTGTATGATGCCCTCATTTTTAAAGGAAGAATGAAAAATACTAAAGTATCAGTTATAGAAATCAATAAAGAAAAATGCTCAGTTGAAAGTGTAAAAATACATGAAATACAGTCATACCATTCTGTGAAATTTGAATCTAATGAAAAGATATTTTGGAAATATTTTGAAATTGGTCCAGGAAAAAAAGTTCCTTATAACAACATAAAATTTAATTGTAGCAATCAAACATCAATCCCATTCAGAACAAAACAAAAGTTAGTAAAAAATCAAAATTATAAATCGATTTTTCTTAGCCGTAAGTGTGTTAACTTCATATTCTGGGAAGAATATCTTACGAAGAAGAAGTGATTTTTTATTTCAGCAGAATAAAAGAAAAAGATATAGATTTTGATACTGTGAAAGAAGATGAAAATGAATATGATGACCATCTTTCAGTAACTTCAACTGAAGAAAATGAGGTTTGTTATGTTTTTAATTTTATGTAATTTGCTTTATTTAATGTTTTCAACAGTTAACAATTTTTAAAAAAATGTAATATTACTTTCCAATAAATTTTGGGATTTTCAGATAGCAGCAAGAGAGAATATTAGGCAAGAAATCAAAATTTTTGAAGAAAAGAACAGTGAACTTCATCCTCATTCATTTTATGCAGTAATGTATGACAGAAGATTTTACATAGGAAAAATTTTAGAAGTCTGGAAATGATTCATTCAAGATTAAATTTCTACACCAGAGAGGAGCTCAAGAGTTTAAATGGCCAATACATGATGACATATATGTAATATTTTAGCAATTGCACTCTCTCGATCAGCATGATCTACCTCTCTGAGGTTTATTATAGTCACATCTAAGTATTTTTAACCCCAAGTTCTTCGCCACCAGATTCCAGCTTTTGCTGCACATATTGCCAAGATAACAGCCTGCATTGTCAGTCTTTACACAAAGTTGACACTGCGTCTTGATCTCAATATTCGAGAATAGTAAAATAAGTTGATTTCTCAACTATTCCATTAATTTGTGTAACAAACACATCAACATGCCCCTTTTACCTAAATAGTCCTGTTGTTTTTAACTATAGTTCCGTGGCAAATTTTTTTGCGACCAGTCTTGAAGCCAAAAGGCTGTTTCTTGCAGTGCTGCTGCCTTTGACTTTTCTTGATGAACTCCCCTCATTATATGCCGCATGTATTCTATACTATTTTTGGTTGCAATTTTGAAATCATAGCACTGTGGAAATGATTCATCCGAGATGAAATTTCTACACCAGATAGGAGCTCAAGATTTTAAATGGCCGATACATGATGACATTGGCACTGTACATCGTAGCACCATCTTCTTTGGTCCTATACAATTATCCGGTGTGGATCCTTTTACTGTCCCAAGCTTAAAAGACATCCAACTGTTGCACAAGGAACTATTAAATAAATAATTCACACGCATTTTGTAGCTACAAAACAAATGTTTTACAGCATTATCTTTATATATTTCTGTTCTATACAAATTGCAAATGTCAATGATATGAAAATATTATTTTAAATGGATAACCAACAAGATTATATACAATAAAATGTTAAAAATATTGGTTTTTATGCTGAAATGTATATAAAAATATAGTTGTTTGAGTAAGGTGCTGCGAGAAAGAAAATGCTAAAACGTGGTATGTTAAAAAAATGTTTTAATTTTTTTTAAGCTACATGCCTCAATAAATTTTACTTTTTTGGATAGATTAATAATGGAGTAAAATAAAGGTAAAAAAAATTTTTCAATAAATTTATGCCGCAGAAAGTTATGTCAGTCAAAATATTGGTAAAATTTGAAAATTTTCAAGTTTCAACTTCATATAATTAAGAGCGCATTAAATGTGCCTCAAATATATATGTAATTTTTGAAAGTGCTTTTGTATATCTTTCAAATGACATGTTATTTACAGTGCAGGAGTGCTACTCGCAAAATATCAAATTGTCTCACCAGAAATTGCATTTCATCTCAGTTAAAATCTCTTTTTGGCTCAGTTTGTCTCAGCTAAAATTATTTTTTGACTCAGTTTATCTCAGTTAAAATGACTATTAATCAGTTTGATAAGAATATAAAGATAATTTTCAGGATCCATAAAACCATTAATAGCATACTACAATTATACATACATTCACTATTGCTAGGAAAAACCTGCAAATGATTGATTATAAGAGACTCTGTTGTTTTCATTTATCATTTATGCCAATGAATAGTTTCTGTTCCAGAAGTAAATTTTAACTTTTTTAAACTATAACCTTTCTAAAAAGAAATATCTATTTAGTTTTGGTAATTCAAAAGGGAAAATACCCATTTTATTTTTAGCTCATCTCAAAATATATAACTATTCAGTTACAATGCAAGGTGTACAGATTTCAATAATTAAAAGAGAAATTCAGTAATTAAATAATGAGAGTTTAAGAAAATGATTTTTTAATCTATTTTTATACCAAGTGAACTCATTTTTATTTATTTTTTATTTTATTTATTTATTTTTATTTTGAAAATTTTCCAGGGTATTATCCTTTACTCACTATTTGGCAATAGTTAAAAGAATTTTTATACGAAAAATTTCTGTAACATAAAAGTTGACAAAAAGCTTCCACATTGTCTTAAAATATATATTCCAGATATAAATTACATTGACTGTACAAGAAATAATCAGCTAATCAATGTGACATCTTGTTCTATAAAAGAACGAACAATGTGTGATGAACCTTTCTTTTTAGTCTTTGGCCTGATATCTGTCATAGGATTAAGATTGCATTTGTTAATAATGATTCTTTCGCTTAACATTACGATTTCAGTTAAACATTTAAAGTTGTGATCCAGTTTACTTGTGTTTTCATCATTTTTAGCGTACTCTGCTTTGCGGGTTAAACCCACAAAGGTTATGGGCCTCTTGCCCACGTCAACGATATAGATTCAGAAGAAATTTTATCTGGGAGTTGAAATATTTATTTTAATAGCAGAACAAAGCCAAGTTTTGAATATGGAAGGAAACTTAGAATCAACGAATTTAGCTTTTCCTAAACTCGGAGCATTCAACTACGATAGTTGGAAGTGTGACATGAGAGAGCTTTGATGGATCGTGGAAGTTGGGAATTCGTCGGTGGAGCTGAACCACCACCTTCAGACACTGCCCCAGAATCAGTTAAGCAGAATTTCGGTATAAGGAAAGCTAGAGCTTATTCTACAACATATCAAGGTGTTGAACGTCAATTTTTAAAGTTGATTCAGTCTACAACAGATGGAAAGAAAGCTTGGGACATTCTAAAAGAAAATTTTGAACATAAATCAAGAGCAAGAATAGCTGGCCTGGTTGATGAATTTTATGAATTGAAATTTCAGCCTAATGAAGAGGTGATTGGAATATTCTGTCAACGAGTTCAAGATAAAAGTGCACAGATTAAAGAAGCTGGGTTCGAGATTCCCGAGCTATTAGTGTCTTTTTCCAGATAATAAGAAAACTTCCGGAGGAATATGACAATTTAGTACAGATCTTATAATGTTTAAAGGATTCCGAATTTACAATAGATAATATTGAGAGTCAATTGATCAGCGAATCCGGCAGAATCCAACTAAAAGTTCGAGATAGTGGGTTCGATTCAGTTACAAATGCTTACTTAGCTAAAACAGACATGAAATCATCAAGAGAAAGGAACTGGTCGAAGAACGAAGACAGTACACACAGCGGAAGCGGTCTGGGCCGGAGAAATACACAAGAAACTGGATACAGACAAAACTTGCAGAACAAAGGATATAAACATAAAAGTATGGGGCCGTGTTTCAATTGCAATAAACAAGGTCATTATTCAAGAGATTGCAGAGCAAGCAAAACTGCAAATAAGATGCAAGATCGTCAAAGCGCGAAGCAAAATTCCGCTACTGGTCTTTTCTATACGGATATTGAAATTAACGAAGAAGTTGCTGAGGTCGATAGCACGGAACTGGATTTAGAAGAATGGCTTATTGACTCAGCAGCAACATCCCATTTCACGAACAGACGAGAATGGTTCGAAACGTTTAGTCCTCTGAATAAAGCAAAAGTTCTCGTTGGGGACAAGAACAGCACATCAGAAGTAGAAGAGGTAGGGGACATAATTTTTTATGTTAAAGATAACAACAGATTCGTAAAGCTAATATTAAAGAATGTATACTATGCTCCAAATCTACGACGTAATTTAATAGCTGGATCTAATATTTATATAGCGGGATATAAAATTGTTTGGCAAAATTCAAAAATGATAATCTACGATAACCGTAGAAGATATTTCTTCAGTGTACCTAGAATTGATAAACTGTATGTTGTGCAAGGTTTACCTGACAAACGTAAATCTGAAATATTTAAAAATGAAATTAATGCTGCACCTGGGACAGTTTGGGAATAAATCTTCCCAAACTGCCCCAGGTGCCAAAACAAGCAGGCTTCTCCCCAACATATCCTGGACTGTCTTGGACTAATGTTCTAATGGAAGGGAAGCCCAGTTTCATTCTTTTCCCTTTCAGTGAAGATCCCTTACATAGAAGATTTTGCAAGAGTGAGCTAAATATTTATGTTTTGGCTAAAAGATTGGTTAGCACAAAATGAAAATGTTTCAATATAAGTTGATATTTTATTAATTAGAGAAAATTAGGTCACAGGTTTGAAGAACCAGTTACTAGAAAATAATACCAGTCTGTACACATTGTCCATGTTGCTGTTAAACTTCTTTTTTTTAAAAAAAAAAAAAATAGAGTTAATAAAAAAAAAAAAATACAATAGAGTGCATTGCATAATGTGTAATATTCTATTTCGTAACAAAATCTAAAATATATTTTTATTGCTAGTACAACAGATCACTGATAGTTATTTTAAGGTGGTGCAAATTGAATTTCAGTGGTCTTTAACCGACAGGCCACCATTAATTTTTAGCCTGATAAAGTTTGAATTAAAACTAATATAAATTGTGGTTGCACGTGGTCATAATAGCATAGTTTTGCAAACGTGAAAATATAATTTGGGTGCATCAATAATGTCCATAAGTAAAAATTATTTTAATAAATCAAGAGATATTCCGTAGAAGAAAAAAATTTACCTTCTACGTTGTCTGTGTAAATGGAATGTGGCTGTTGTTCCTCATTTTGTGTACGGAAGAAGGGCCGAATTGCATAGTCGTAGACAATGTCAGAGCCATTTCTCTCCTGAGGTGCATAACACCAATACAAGAAACCACACTGTGAAGAAGACAGTTTAAAATATGAAATTAAAAGAAATTAATCAAAATTTGAAGAAAAAAAATTATTTTCTTTGGGAGCGCATCTGTGATAAATGACACCATAAATAAAATAAAAAAGACTCTAGAAAAACCCAAAAGCACTAACGACACTATTTCTGTTACAAGTCGAATTTTCTTTGGAAAAAATACGTTTAATTTAAAATTTATTTTGATGGATATATTATTGTTTTTCAAAAAGTAAAATTCTTTTTGTTGGAGGTAATATTAAATGATTTTTCTTTATAATTGTTTGTGTTAATAAACGTTCTCTTGACACTACAAGAATGAACTATATTGAAAATAACAACAATAGAACCTTGTTTGTGTAGTCGTACTTGTTTATTCACTCTCATACAGTTTTGTATTAAATTCACCAAACCATATCAAGAAATTCTAAAAAGGTGTGTGCAGTAAGGATCAACCACGAATTCTTAAATGTTAAAGACAAAATATATACAGGGTATCTGCTACATTTTAGATTTTCAAATTCATGACTAAACGAAGTTACTATTTTCTCTGACAAAAACACAACAGTAGATTTAAAAAAACATTCGAGTAACATTAACTGAAATGATAAGTACAGTCAAACTTGGATAATTCGAACGTCTTTAATTCGAATTCGTGTATAATTCAAAGCTTTTCTCCTTCCCTAGACACATGTATATTCAGTCAATGCTAAAAAATCTTGGTTATTTCGAAATCCAACTTCTTTAATTCGCAGTTTTTGCCCTTTCAAAAATGACATAATCTAGTTTAAATGCAGTTATTTTTGAAAAGTATGCTGGTTATTTTCAGCTATTATGGAAATTTTTTTAGGGATGCGAGGGGGAGGGAGAATAGTCTTATCTGCTCAATCAGAACAGGTCGTAAGTGAAGCTGTGTTTAGAGCTATAAATATTCTTGAAGATTTTGTTAGAAAAAATCAAGTAAGCTTTTTAAAGCAATCTGATATAGCTAAATATTTTTAAAAATTGTAGCGTTTAATTTAAAATTAATAAACAATCTTTGTTTCGCAATTTCTGTTACGATTGGTTATTTTAAGACATAAAAAAAAAACATTTTGCGGATAATTCGAAGTTTCGCAGAGGCCCCTTGCCCTTCGAATTATCCAAGTTCGACTGTATAACCAAAACTGTTATACTCTGCATCTTCATATTTATAGATTTTAAAAACAGAGTAAAGAAAGAGTTAAAGCAATAAAATAGCTGGAAAAAAAATACAAAAGCAAATTTTTTTCTTCTTTTTTTTCTACTGTTACTGTACTATATTTCAAAGATACTTTTCTTGCTCATCGGAAAGGAATCCTGATTTTTCTGTTCTCATTTCGGAATTAAAAAAAATTTGACAAAAATCTTGCTTCAGCTAGAATTTTAAATTTACAAAATAAAAAAAATAAATAATAAAAAATTCTGAAATCAGAAGTTTAAAAGATAATTCGAGCTAAAAATGTTTTTTCTTTCATTTTTTGAAAGAACACCCTATTTTTAAAAGAACATGATAAAAACATTTCACATTTAAAATATTACTGTGAATGGGAATTTTGTAACGGAATCAGATATTCAGAAAACCAGGAAATGGGGAGGGGGGGGGGAATTTCATTTTAAAAATTAGATTTTCCAGTGACCTAAATCTATGACTTTCCAGGTGCGAAAGATAGGTACCCTGTAACTAACAAATATGAGAGAGAAGAAATAAATATTGTTTCATAACCATCCAAAATAAATAGCAGGCTATTTTCAGGGTGGGTGAAAATTCATCCCAATCAGTAGAAGTCATGAAAACCTTTATTAACCTTTTTTAATTGAATCCTTTCCTTATCCCACAAGAGCAGGCTTTTTCCAAGTAATTCAGCAATAGCATTTTTTTTTTATACTTCTCCTTTGGTGTAATTTTTACTGGGTGGCATTTCACGAAAATCCTAATGCCAAAATCAAAACTTTATATTAAGAAAAAATATAGGACAAATCATTCTTTTTTAAATATTGGATGTAGTGTATCTACCACTACAAAACAGAATTCTAATCCACTAGTATTTAAGACCTGTTAACCTGATTCAATGTTGGGGTTCTTTTTCAAAGATGAAGGTTGACATTGTTGATAATAAGTCTCCCCACATTGGTGACCCGGACACGATGAGAGTACAGCTGCCTTGGCAGAAACACCCACTACGGTTTGACCATGCCTACTCTGCATTGAACAATTGACTTGCTACGTGTGACTGCATCACTATCCACCTCCTCGAGCTGTTGCTACTCAGTCGCGATCACACACAACGTTGGCCTGTATACACTAGACTGCTAATGGCAACATAGGAGCGATAACGATCGTGAAATTAATACAGCTCTTACGATCAGCACTCAAAAGTACAGTGATCTTAATACAGCTTTCCCGGCTTCTCACAAAAACAGCAGTGAATTAACTATTGGTATCCGTTCATCGAATTCTGTCACAGATAAAATTCTGGTGGGGGAGCACTGAAGTATATCTACCACAACAAAAGTGAAATTCCAATTCACTAGTATATAAGACATGTTAGCCTGATTCTATACCTTTTAATAGATGAAGGTTGACATTGTCAATAATTACTCCCTCCACCTAGGATATTTCCCCCCAAAAAATACAGGACATATAGGAAAATGGCAAAGCCTGACTAATTCTAAAAAAAAAAAAAAAAAAAAAAAAAAAAAAAAAAAAAAAAAATAAATTAGTGGTAAAATTTAGAACTTTATGCATTTTGGGCATCTTAAAAGGGCATGTAAATATTGGTGAACTTTTTTATTTTTTGGTGGAAATGGTGCATTTCTAGAGCCCAACCATTTTTACGGTCAAAAACAAACCCAGCAAAAATCTTCAAATAACAGCCCCAATTAATCTAAAACTCATTTTTATTTGCACATCAATAACTTCACACACTATTAGGATAACCAAGTATACTGCTAAAATAGTTTCCACAGAAAACTTAGCTCTCAACTATTGAAATGTCACCTGATAAATGACTCAAATCAACATAACAAAAATACCAATCTTCACATCAACACGTTTAAATCCAATACAAATACAATTGTAATGTGACAGAAAATTAATACATAAACCAAAATTTTAACCACAAAATTCGACAAAAAATATTACATATCTAACCAAAACTTTAAGGAATCTTTCTTTACTTTACCAACCAACTCCTCCCTATTTGTGCAATAACAAATCTGATTTTACATCGCAATCTACTTTCACAATCAAAACCAGCAACTTTCTGTTTTTCCAACCTACAAATTGAAACCAGATTATCAGCTGGTGCTGAACTTAAAGATGAAAAATAATTTCAAAAATGGGTGTGTACCGATAACAAAGCTGCATCTTTTATTTTATTTACTGGAGAATGAGATGAGGTATAAACTAAACCCTGTACGAGGCCGTACACACCCCTTTTTAGATTGGCATCCAGCTACATCACAACTGGTGCCCGCAAACTCTTCTACGATATCCTACGTAGAGCAAAAGATTCTTTCGTATAACATGCGGTTAAATTTTGGATCGGGATTTAGAAAAAAGCTGTAAATTATAAACTTGTTTTTGTACACACCTTGAATATCCAATATCCTGGAAGCCAATGAAGGAAGAAAATGAATGTTTCAGCAAAATTCAAAGCAGCATGAATGAGCCAGTATATCAACCACTTC
Source organism: Parasteatoda lunata (assembly GCA_949128135.1). Taxonomy (NCBI): domain Eukaryota; kingdom Metazoa; phylum Arthropoda; class Arachnida; order Araneae; family Theridiidae; genus Parasteatoda; species Parasteatoda lunata. Next base: position 106,759,030 of record OX421977.1, on the reverse strand, counting down.
TTTTCAACTAAAGGAATTGGTTTTTCTAAGGCTACAATTCTAAAACATTCAAAATGCTTTTTAACATACAGTAAATGAAGATGATAAATAGTTCATTAAACAATTATTATTCCTTAATGAAGGATCATTTAGTAAAAGAATATTCATACTTCTCGATGAAAAATAGTGGGAGATAATCGTACCTACAGAAAGTAGGTGACGAAACTCATTTTTGCAAAGGGAATCAGTTTTCGTGTGATCGAGACATTTTAAAATCGTGATCGTCGAGTGGAAAAAATGAAGAAACTCTTTTTAAAAAACAGTTTATAATTTCAATCCAATTTAAATATTAGTCTTCATTTTTGAGCTATTTTTTACACAATTTTTAAATAAGCAAAAGATAAATATAAATATTCTTTAATAAATTTTTTAAAAAATGAAAATAATTAATTTTTTAGTATTTTACGTTAAAGAGTTTAGAAAAACTTACATTAAAAGAACTATTAAAATAACAATGAAATTTTATTAATACAACTAAATAAAGATACTACTAAAAATACACATTGAATTATCAATTACAAATAGCATGCTAATGTTAAAAATCATATAATAAGTATAAATACTTATATAATGCATGTAAATATATATAAAATTATAATAAATGAAATTTAAAAAAAAATTAAATGTGACCAATTTTAAATAATTTGGTACTATCTTAAATCTGTTTAAATTGGAGTTATTTTTATAAGACTAATTGTTAAACAACCCCGTGGCAGAATCGTGTCGATAAGGTGAAATATTTTTCCTTTGGCGCTTTTTTTAAAAAAAATTAAGATTATTGCATTAAAAGCATAGCATATAATGCACAAATTAATGTAAAAATATAATGTTTGCCGAACTTATGTTTACATGGGTTTTATTTAACAATTTCAATGCGGATTAACATACATTATAAATGAGGATTCCGAAAGTATTTAGGTCTATCCACGATTTTCTTATTTTTGTTTCTTTAAAACTTTGAGGTAAAACATTTGTTAATTCCAATGCATGAACTCTTCCATACCTGTTTCGTTGCTCCAATTCCCCCCCCTCATATCACAACACCATTTATATTCCTAGAGAGAGCTTTCCTACTGAGATGTTTCCTTGTTGGCGACCTTTCCAGATAGGTTGCCAAGATAGTTAGGATAAAAATTACAGAAATAAATATAGGTCTGGGTATAATGTATATTAGTAGAAATAGACATGGTGCCAGATTTTTTTTAAAAAAAAATCTTAATTAGGATCTGTGAAGTAATAAAACTTATGATTTTCTTTAGTTTAAAGTTCATAAATTATAAACAGAAAATCAATAAAATTCAAAAACATTATCAAAGACTTTATATAATCACACTAAAAATAACTTTCTGATAAATATTGCACAGAAAATTGAAAAAATCATGCATTTTTTGTAATTTAGAATGACAGTCGACACGAAGAAAAAATCTCTTTTTAAAAGGTAGAAAATGAAGCACTTTTTATAAAACCCGAATAAATAAAGAACCTTCAAGGACTTTAAAAAAAATTATATAAATTTAAAAAAAAAAATAAATAAATAAAAAACTAAATGTTTTTATCATTCATTTTTTAAATACTCTTCATTCTTTACAAATTCAATAATGAAAACTTTAATTGAATACATGAGCTTTCTTTGTCCTTTGATTCCAAAAAAATAACTAACATAAACCATTAATCTTTTGAATTTAATATTACATTTTAATCCTTAATTAAATCTATGATTCAATTTTTGAAACCGGAAGGGAAAAAGAAATAAATTTATTAACTTACTTAACAGTCCCTCAAACAATAAGATATTCAGTTCTAAGCAATGAAATCTGTCAAACTGATAATGAATGAAATTAAAATGCGACATGTGCTGATATGACATTTAAAATACAAGTACTATTGTAGTTTGTTACAATATTATTTGTTCATGTGCATTATTATTGTTAGCTTATGTGTAAGCTCCAATTTCTTAACTTATGCATTAGATTCTCAAATTTGTGTTTCGCGTGTCACTGATATGTTGCTTTCTTTATAATAAAACCTTAGACAGATATTACGTTTTATAAAGAGGATAGATGAAGCCAAATCCACTCATGATTAATGAAACACCATGTTGAAGCAATAATCCAACCAAGAACACTGATGATGCTCCTGTATCAAAAGAAATTGAATTAATTCAGACAATATAATCATATAGAACAATAGTCAAACTTGCTTATAACGAACGATGAAATCAGTATTAAGATTTCACTTTCTCACAAAAAATCTGCAGTCATCCACCCTGTTTCACTAACAGCCAAAGTTATCAACTTTGAAAAACTGAAGATTATGTGAGGGTCTTTCTCCATCACTTCTGTTGGACAATTTTGTTCCTTTGTGACAGAATCCCTGCAATATTGTTGCAAAAGAACATAACAGATTTCTAGTAGAAAGAAATGTTTTTTTGAAACGTTAAAACTTTTTGCTAAAAAACAGAAATTTACACGTAATATTTGAATCCTGCATTTAGATAATCACTTTTTACACCAATAGTATTGCAAATCAATGTAATGTTTGCCTATTTCATATGCTACGTTGAAATAGAATGGGATTGAATTAATTATGAAATTGTTAAATAGAACAATGTCTTCTTGCATAATTTGTGGAGAAAACCAACATGGTAAAAAAAAAAAAAAAAAACTCACTCTGGAAAAGGAAAAATTAAGAACTTTTTAAAAACACCCAAAGAAAAAAAAGGCACCTTTAAGCACTTTTTAAAAAAATGCCACCCACCCTCCTTATTTTTCAGCCTATAGATTACAGGGTCGTTAGAGATTTTAAAGCGAACTTTCACAAACTTTTAATTTTGATGTTTCTAAATAAACAAGAGAAAGCAAGAACATAGGTACTCCAATCCCAATATAAACATGAACAAATAATGAAAGCGAGTTTCAAACGGGAGCTTCCCTAACTGAATCTACATATCGAATTGAATCTAATACAATGGCTTTGGAGAGTACTAAAATATTCTTTTTAAAAGCAGGTGAATAAGTGAATCCGAAAAACAATATTACAATAAAGAGACAATAGAAAAGCAAACTTACAAACTTCCTTTGTACTGTGCAGAAATAAAGCAAATATGATATTTTAAAATTTAGTAACTGTTTATGAGCTTTTATAATTTTTTCCACGAATCCGCACTCGGTTATAACGAGCAAATGTTGCGGCACCTTTGCTTTCGTCATAAGCGAGTTCGACTGCATATATACATAAATCATTACCGAAAACAAGATAGACTCTGTTCACATTTAGAGAGACTTCTGCTTGGTCCAACATAGGCTTATACCAATAATTATCACGCAACTTTTTTTCCAATTTTATAAAAGTTTCAGTGCCTTCTAATGTTTGCAGATTTAATGAATCGTAAAAATTGTTGACTGCCATGAATAATTTTGCTCTGGGAAATGATCACGAATACAGATATAAATTAAGAAGTTTCAAGGCAAAAAAAAACTATTTGGAAAATTCAACTATTACATAAGAACTACTAACAACTTAACAAGATTTGAATTTTGATGATAATGATGACTGATGAACAGTTTTGGAGCTTTTCGTAGTTTGCAGCTTATAGCTCGCTTATATACAAGGTAGAAAAAGTAAGTGAATGGTGATTATTCACCTTATCTGTAGGCGGAGCTTATTTTCGCCAGCAGACGTAATGGCCCGCACAAATTTCCGGAGCAACCGGAACTTATTTCTTTTCTAATGTATTAACTTAGGCTGATTCAATCATCGCTGTTTAATATGAAAAATTCATTTTTAAGAAAAATACATAAAAGTTAAATAAAGGCTCTTTGAATACATAAAAGTTAAAAAAGAAATAAAGGTTCTTTGAAGTGTGTTTGTTTTTAAAGTCTCTAAATAACTCAATATAAAGATCTACACGCAAACATTACCTGGAATTATTTCAGAATAAAGCTCTACACTATTTTTTATTTTAACATGGGCTATATTTGTTTCTACTCAGTGATGAAGCCAAAGGCCCATGTTATCCCTTTCTTGAAATTTCGAGTTTAACAAAATATATAATCTCAACAAAAAGAACTTTTCTGTATATATTTCTTAAAATTTTTTCAAAAATAATTTTTTATCTAATATATACAGTATTATTATTCTTTAAATTTCAAGATTTCATCAAGCGTAATTTAAAATAAAATTGGTACTTTCCCATAATATAATGTACAATTTAAGGTAATATCTAAATAGAGAAACATGACTTTTAACACTAAATAATTCAGATTCGTGTGTGCTATGTTTGACACATAAAAAATAAAGTTACTTTACACCAGAGGTGGCATTTTGTGTGGCACACAAACTCAACTTAAATTTGAAAAAAATGTTTGATATAAAATAATTAGTTAAAATTAAAACAATACAGAAATCACAGTAGTGTTGGTATCCTTGTAAGTTTTCTCCTTATTATTTGTAATTGTAAAATTGTTTCATTAAAAAAAAATTAATTAAATGCAATTTTCTGTTTATCATTTTCTTGCTCATTTAAATATATAAAAATGATGAGCAAAAAATTGTGATTGGTTAAATGCTAGCCATTGTTTAAATTTCACTAGAAACAATTTAATTTTTCAAGATTTTAAAGATAATATCTGTGATACTTGCTAATTTATTTGATTTAGAAAAAAAGTTACTGTACGTGTAATAATTCAATGAACAACTTGACTTGACTTGATAGGTGTTGCATTAGAGTACCTGCCCGCGAAGCGGGCATCTCACTCCTTCATCCGTTCATATAAAAGATAATAGAGACTTATTGGCATTTGGTAAAGAAAAAGGATACGAGTGTTGGCATTAGGGCCTCTGTATGATTACAGTCTAACACGGTAGCACTTATTGACTTGACATAAAATTTATATTAATAATAGCCATATTCGATATTTTTTACACTAAAAGTGGTACACAGGATGCTCAGTGTTGACCAGCCCTGCTTTAAACTTCCTAAAGAAAAATAAAATAAATGCATTTTAAGAAAATTTGATGAAGTAACATATCTTGTGTTTTTTTGTTTTGTTCGCGTGCGGAAATTGAAGATATTGCGTTTATTTAAGAAAGAAAAAAAAGTATTTCCATTATGAAATTTAATTTTTGAAAGAAAATAATATTTCTGTTACAAATTGACAATGAAGCCACATTTTGCACTTCTTTTAATGTCATATCTAAAAGCTACAAGTTTTAAGCTGTGCATGTTTTCAGAATACCATGAATAAGTAATATATCTGCGAGGTAAAAATATTTTAACTTGATATTCAGCTGCTAGAGACTGTGTGTTATAAAAACTTAATTGCATTTCATATTTTAAACTTTAAAATAACTCTCCAGAAAAAGGTGCAGACAATTGAATATTATTATATGACAATTTTTTCTTGTGATAATAGGAAATCATCATTCAACTTGTGATAACAGGAAAAGCTAATTTCGATTTAATAAAACAGATTTTTAAATTTCCAAACAACAAACGTTCTCAAGATAAGAGAAAACGCCAGCAATGTTTGGAAATCTAATGCAAAACATAATAATAAGAAGGCTATAACGATGTAGCGGAAGTTCGTACGGACCGGGTGAAGTTATTTCCGCATAACTAGCTGTTTGTTTGTTTATTTAGAAAACGAGGTGAATAGCCAGACTTTAACTATTGCATAATATATAGTATCTAGCATTTGTACGTGTCCATTAAGTACGAAAAAGACAAGGCCCCAAGTCCCAGCTGTTTTTAAGGGTGGTACGCTGTTGTTCAAACAGAGGGCAAACTAAAATAATGTGATCAATGTCGGAGATGGATCCACAATTGTTTTTGTTGTCTGGAGCGAGTCCGAAACAAAATAACTATGCTTTGGTTGGATGAGATCTAGTGAGATTCTAGAGAACTATTTGAAAGATTTCTAGCGTTCCTAGAAACTATCTGAAACATGAAATTATTGAAGAAGAAAAAAGCAGAGAGATAATAAACGATCTGATGGTGGTTACGAGCGTTTCAGGTTCTTAGTATGGCGTTTGTCCAGCTTCGCGGTATCACTGATAGTGACCTGTGGGGGCGGAGTTATCGACCATGCCAACCGTCATCTATCAAAAGGTACCTCTTGATTGTTTCTTTTGATATGATGTTGAATAAAGTACCTGCCCGCGAAGCGGGCATCTCACTTCTTCATCTAGTAGGAATTTTGCCCTAAGGCAACGGTGATTACTGGCATAAAAAGTTCAATTCCACAGAAGGAAATCTGTGGTCGTCTTGATTGGAGTATCTCCGAGTCTAAGTCTTGGGAGCTAGGAGAAGGGATTGGAGCAGTGAAACTAACCCCGAGTCTTTTAAGAGTTCTTGTATTTCCCTGACTAAATTCAGGAATCTAGTGGCTGAGCTGGTGGCACTCCGGTGTTGGTTCTTTTTCGGTGCGAATTTTCTCCTAGGCCTGGATGGGCAGCCTGAAAAACAGGCTGTGTGGTCTTTCTTGCAATTCACACAAGTCGGAGGCTCGCTCAAGGGCTTTGTACACTGGTAGGAGTAATGCACTCATGCGCATTTCATGCACGCTGGCTCATCTGTGCAGTCTTTTTGGGCGTGGCCAAAACCTTGGCACCTGTAGCACTGGATAACGTAGCGGCCGCCACGAAATCTTTCCACCCGGACGGGTGTATTCAGCAGTCGGTTCAGCTTGAATATTTCCCGGTGCTCGGGAACATCGTTCAGGATGACTAGGAAGGGGGAAGGAGCTTATATTCCTGGCCGCGCCTCTTCCTCATCTGCTCGGTTCTATTTGGTCGAAGACCAATTTCTGAAAGTTCACTTTCGAGATTCACTATCTCGATGTCGACGCTAAGTCCACGTACGAGGGCTTTGATTTTCCTGCCGGTGGGATGCAGGGTATCTTTCGGCTCATGTGAAGTGGCTGGGGTCTCAACTGTTGCCTGGGCTTCAGTAGTGGCTCCTAGCTCCATCTGTTCTGAGTCAGATTTTACCGGTGTTGTGGCGATGATCTCTTTCTCGTAATGAGGTTGTTCACTTTCTATCTTGGGTTCAGTACTGGCTGGTGTCGCCGGGTTGACGCCGTTCTTCCTCCGTTTTTTCTTTTTCTTGTCTTTAACTGCAGTGGTAGAATTTTGGGTAGCAGGCTCCGGGGTGGGAGTTGGGCCTTGCTCATCTATCTCAGATGTTGAGGCGACCGATGTCGTGGTCTGGGTTTCTCTCGGGATCTCAGTTGTTTAGTAGTCTCCATAGCTGGGCCTAGCTCAACTATTTCGGGTGTTGAGTCAACTGAAGTCGAGGTCTGGATATTTTCTTGTATCTCCACTGGTTCAGATATCTCCATATCTGGTTCTGACTTGGAAGTCTGAGAGTCTATCGGAAGTTTAAGTTCCTCATAGTAGTAGACGGTTCTGTATATGTTACCCAAAAGCATTGGGTTTACTCTCCTATTTTCACTGAGAATCTCGTCTTATTCACTTCTGCAACCTTTTGTGTGACGTTCAGAATTCGCCAACTCTTTCTCAATGTCCGTAGTTGTTTACAGCTTATTGCGGGCGAACTCTCTCATGGCTTGCCTTGTCTCTGTTAGATCGATGTCCGGTACGCGAGACGGTCGGAAAGCCTTCCCTCCGCGGCCAAATCTGCTTGATGCCATTGCGGCAGGAGCTCGGTTATAAAACAACCTAACTCGATGAGATCCAATGATTGATGGTGGTTGATTGATTCAAGTTAGCATGTCTTATATAGCAGTGAATTGAAGTTTAATTTTCGTAGTGGTAGTTACGCCACAATACTCCCCGCCAGAATTTTGTCAGGGATAGAATTCGATGAACAGATACCACTAGTTGCTGTACTTGTGACAGACCGGGAGAGTTGGAATTAAGGTCACCGGAATTCTGAGTGCTGAATATGAGAGGTGTATTAACTTCACAGTAGTAGTCGCTCCTGTGTTGCCATTAGCAGTCGAGTGTATGCAGACAGACGTTGTGTTCAATCGAGACGAGTAGCAACAGCGCGAGGAGGTGGATAATGCAGTCACAAATAGCAAGCAAACTGTTCAATGTGGACTATCCATCGAAGTAGGCGTTACCAGATTGAGGTGGGCGTTACTGTCAAGATATGAGTGTTCCTATCACGTCCGAAGGTCACCCATGTGGGGGCGGAGGTATCGACCATGCCAACCGTCATCTATCAATAGGTATCTCTTGATTGATTCAAGTTAGCATGTCTTATATACCAATGAATTGATGTTTAATATTCGTAGTAGTAGTTACGCCATAGACATTTGGGCGAGATAGTAGAATTTTATTTTTGGTGTTTTTGGATGTGACATACTGTGTTATTGCGCTTGATGTTTGAGATGATACTGGAGTAGGGATCTCACGTTGTGGATAAGCAGAAGAAGATTTGTTGTTCGGAGGAGGTGGTTCGATAGCTGAATTAGTTGAAAGAGAGGACACGGGTTTGGGAGCAGTCCGTATCGGAAGATGGTTATCTTGATCTCTCAAGGGACGGAATTTCTTCCTTGATGGGAATGATTCGGGTACTGAAGTATCGAGACAAGAAGTGAGGTTATCTAATACTGAAAATAGCTTTTCGAACATGATATCTTGATATTTGGCGAGTGTCAATAGTCGCTCTAGCTAGGAAATAGACGCTCTTGACAATAGTCTTTATGCCCTCAACTTTTGTGGTATGTTCAGATCTGGATACAGTTGCATAAGGGGATTAGGAACTTAATTGCAGACTTAAATTGTCGCCTGGTTTCAGAGAAAGATAGCTTTCTATTGCATTTAAATTCGAGGAATTTTGTATCTTCCACCCAAGATAGAAAGTCTGAGTATTCACTGTAATGTTCCCTGCGCAATTAGAACAGTGTGGTACTTTGTTGTCGTATTCTGATAAAGTATGTTGTCCGCCACAGTATGAGCAAATTTGAGATTTAGAAAATATTTTTTTCACAGAGTGATTAAATTTTTAGCATTTAGAACACTGACGCGGGCGATCACAGAAGAGAGTAGGTTGTATAATATTGGACCAGAATTTAAACTCTGTTGGAATTGACGTGCAGTAGATTGTGATTCTGACGAAACTTAAGATTTCTTTTTAATGAATCTCCGAATACTGTGGTCCCGCAGTGGACTGATCGTTAAGACACGATTCCCACCGCAGATCACCGAAGTCAAGCGGTCAGTGTGCGGGTGGGTGACCACTTGGATCAGTATGTGTAGGGACCGAGGGGGTGCGGTATTGGTCCTCGTTCAACTGTTCTACCGTAAAGTGCTCGAATTCGCGTGCAGGTCATCGGGCTACCGAAGAGGGATGCCACCCCCTCAGTAGAGAATCAAAATTGTGATGCCATGTCTTCGGATCATCCCCAGGGATGTTTCCCAGACCGTCGCCAATAGCCCATTGTGCAACTCTAGTGCGAAAAAAATGAACAAATACAAAAACGAATACTATGAACAAATAGATTATTATACGAGAGGTCTAAAGCTAAACCATCAATGGAATGATCAAAGGGACTTTCTTGAAGAAGAAATCTCGTTGTAGTATTTTCAAGAGGGGGCAATCAATGTGGTCCTATAATTTACTATCAATGTATATATACAATAAAGTTAAAATGAGAAAATTCGAAGAGAATATTCTGTATTAAAATAAGGTCCTAATTTCTCCCTTTAATATTGACCTATAGTATTCACATTGGACCACGTGTTATGTTAAAGAGTACTAGTGTATAGTGTATATATTATAGACTTATTAGGTGTTACACAATGTGTCCCCCTAAAAATTATTCAAAAGATTGAGGGCTATCGCAACGCTTAAAAGAGATTGGGTTCGAGTACCAATGTAAAGATAGTGGGTTCAATTTTTAAACAAAAGAGACTGGACTATGAAAATTTATCAAATGACAGTGGTTCCAAGCAGAAATTAAAGGACAGTGGGTTCGAGTACCGAAGTAAAAATAATGGGTTCAAGTTAAAAACAAAAGAGAGTGAGTAACAAAATGGCGCTATATCTCCCCTTAATAATGACCCATAATATTCAAATTGCACCCCGTACTACATTACCGGGTACTAGAGTATCCCACCAAAGGAAATAATTATAGGCTTATTAGGGGGTACATGATGTTTTCTTATAGGTAAAAATGTATATATATATAATAGTGTGTTGAATAGCACTCAAATGAGGAAATTCGAAGTCTATAATTAATATTAATACATGTCCCGATATCTTACCTTAATATTGACCCATAATATTGATTTTGGAAGACGAATTATATTAAGGAGTAATAGTGTACCCTACCAGACTAAATAATTATAGGCTTAATGGGTGCTCTACATTGTTGCCCTACAGGTTACTTTGTATATATGTATATAATAGTGTGTTAAATAGCTTTAAAATGAGGAATTTCGGAGACAATATTCAATATTAATACATGTCCCGATATCTTACGTTAATATTGAAGAATAATATTGATTTTGGATGATGATTTATATTAACCAGTAATAGTATACCCTACCAGAGGAAATAATTATAGTCCTCATAGGGGGTACACAATGTGGCACTGTAGTTTACTATATATGCATATCTAAAACAGTGCATTTTTCAATATTAAAAAAATGCCTCATATCAGACCTTCATATAATCCCATATTATTCTAATTGGACCAGGAATTATATTACCGAGTAATACTGTACCCTACCAGAGGAAATAATTATAGACCTCATAGTGTGTACACAATGTGACCCCGCATTTTATTATGTATGTATATCTAAAATAGTGTTGCGAGAAGTCTTGTTTTCAGGAAATTTGCCTTAAAACGGGGAAATCCCAAGTCTTTTCTCAATATTAACAAAAAGCCTGATATCAGACCTTATTATTAACCCATAATATTTTAATTGGACCAGGCATTATATTACTGGGTAATAGTGTACCCTACCAGAGGAAATAATTATGGATCCCATAGAGGGTAAACAATGTGACCCCGCATTTTACTATGTATGTCAAGCACATAGGTATAGTTTTTTCATGAAGGTCATTAAGTCTTGTTTTGAGGAAATTTGCCTTAAAACGGGGAAATCCGAAATCTTTTCTCAATATTAACAAAAAGCCTGATATCAGACCTTATTATTAACCCATAATATTTTAATTGGACCAGGTATTATATTACTGGGTAATAGTGTACCCTACCAGAGGAAATAATTATGGATCCCATTGTGTGTACACAATGTGACCCCGCAATTTATTATGTATGTATATCTAAAATAGTGTTGCGAGAAGTCTTGTTTTGAGGAAATTTGCCTTCTAAAGAGCTTTTATACGCAGAAATTCAAAGTCTTTTTTCAAGAGGAGAAATAAATTTTCTATATATGTATATCTCAAAAAGTGTTGCGAGAAGCTTTATTTTGAGGAAATTCGTACTCAATGTGACCCCGCATTTTACTATGTATGTCAAGCACATAGGTATAGTTTTTTCATGGGGGTCATTAAGTCTTGTTTTGAGGAAATTTGCCTTAAAACGGGGAAATCCGAAATCTTTTCTCATTGTTAACAAAAGGCTTCATATCAGACCTTAATATTGACCCTTAATATTATAAGTGGACCAGGTGTTATATTACCTGGTACTAGTGTACCCTACCAAAAGAAATAATTTTAGAGCCCATAGGGGGTACACAGTGTGACCCCGCATTTTACTATGTATGTATATCTAAAACAGTGCATTTTTCAATGTTAAGAAAAATGCCTCCTATCAGACCTTAATATTAACCTTTAATGTTGTAATTGGACAAGGTATTATATTACGGTGTACTAGTGTACCCTACCTAAGGAAATAATTATAGACTCCATAGGGGGTACACAGCGTGACCCCGAATTTTACTGTTTTTCTATATATCCAAAAATGTTGCGAGAAGCTTTATTTCGAAGAACTTTCTGAAGAGCTTTTATGCGCAGAAATTCTAAGTCTTTTTTCAAGAGGAGAAATAAATTTTCTATGTATGTATATCTCAAAAAGTGTTGCGAGAAGCTTTATTTTGAGGAAATTCGCCTTCCGAAAAGCGGAGAAATTTTAAGTCTTTTCTCATTGTTAACAAAAGGCTTCATATCAGACCTTAATATTGACCCTTAATATTTTAATTGGACAAGGTGTTATATTACCTGGTACTAGTGTACCCTACCAAAGGAAATAATTATAGAACCCATAGGGGGTACACAGTGTGATCCCGCACTTTACTATGTATGTATATCTAAAACAGTGCATTTTTCAATGTTAAGAAAAATGCCTCCTATCAGACCTTAATATTAACCTTTAATGTTTTAATTGGACCAGGTGTTATAATACCTTGTAATAGTGTACCCTACCAAAGGAAATAATTATAGATCCCATAGGGGGTACACAGCGTGACCCCGCATTTTACTGTTTTTGTATATCTCAGAAAGTGTTGCGAGAAGCTTTATTTCGAAAAAATTCGCCTTCTGAAGAGTATTTATACGCAGAAATTCTAAGTCTTTTCTCAATGTGAAGAAATTGGATCCGCCGCTCAGCTGAGGCATTCCACGGGAAGGCCCCGCCGCTGGTCCGGGCCGGACCGGACTGCATCGCTACAGCATGGCTCGCCAAGTCCCGGTGCAGCGCCACACCCGCTTCGGACCCCAGCCCGACGGGCCCAGTCCTCAGAGCCAATCCTTATCCCGAAGGTACGGATCAAACTTGCCGACTTCCCTTACCTACATTGTTCTATCGACTAAAGGCTGTTCACCATGGACACTTGCTGCGGATATGGGTACGGACCGGCACGAAAATCACGCTCGGATTTGCAAGGGCCGGCAGAGGCGCACTGGACACCGCAGGAGCCGCGGTGCTTTTACGAGAAAAAAAAATTTTCTATGTATGTATACCTCAAAAAGTGTTGGGAGAAGCTTTATTTTGAGGAAATTCGCCTTCCGAAAAGCGTTAATACGGAGACATTCGAAGTCTTTTCTCATTGTTAACAAAAGGCTTCATATCTTACCTTAATATTAACCTTTAATGTTTTAATTGAACCAGGTGTTATATTACCTTGTACTAGTGTTCCCTACCAAAGGAAAAAATTATAGACCCCATATGGGTTACACAGCGTGACCCCGCATTTAACTATTTTTGTATATCTCAAAAAGTGTTGCGAGAAGCTTTATTTCGAAGAAATTCGCCTTCTGAAGTGCTTTTATATGCAGGAATTCTAAGTCTTTTCTCAATGTTAACAAAGCCTTATATCAGACCTTAATATAGACCCTTAATATTTTAATTGGACAAGGTGTTATATTACCTGGTACTAGTGTACCCTACCAAAGTAAATAATTTTAGACCCCACAGGGGGTACACAGTGTGACCCTGCACTTTACTATGTATGTATATCTAAAACAGTGCATTTTTTAATGTTAAGAAAAATGCCTCCTATCAGATCTTAATATTAACCTTTAATGTTGTAATTGGACCAGGTACTATATTACCGGGTACTAGTGAACCCTACCAAAGGAAATAATTATAGAACCCACAGGGGGTACCCGGTGTGACCCCGCAATGTATGTCTATCTGAAATAGTGATGCGAAAGGTCTTATTTCGCAGAAATTCCCCTTCTGAATAGCTTTTATACGGAGAAATTCTAAGTCTTTTTTCAAGAGAAAGGAATTTTCTATGTATGTATACCTCAAAAAGTGTTGCGAGAAGCTTTATTTTCAGGAAATTCGCCTTCCGAAAAGCGTTCATACGGAGGTCTTTTCTCATTGTTAACAAATGGCTTCATATCAGACCTTAATACTGACCCTTAATATTTTAATGAGACCAGGTGTTACATTACCGGGTACTAGTGTACCCAACAAAAGGAAATAATTATAGACCCTATAGGGGGTACACAGCGTGACCCTGAATTTTACTGTTTTTGTATATCTCCAAAAGTGTTGCGAGAAGCTTTATTTCAAAGAAATTCGCCTTCCGAAGAGCGACAAGAAATTCTAAATCTTTTCTCAATGTTAACAAAGCCTCATATCAGACCTTAATATTGACCCTTAATATTTTAATTTGAGCAGGTGTTATATTACCTGGTACTAGTATACCCTACCAATGGAAATAATTATAGACCCCATAGGGCGTACACAGCGTGACCCCGAATTTTACTGTTTTTGTATATCGAAAATAGTGTTGCGAGAAGCTTTATTCCGAAGAAATTCGCCTTCTGAAGAGCTTTTATACGCAGAAATTTTACGTCTTTTCTCAATGTTACAAAGCCTCCTATCAGACCTTTATATTGACCCTTAATATTTTAAGTGGACCAGGTGTTATATTACCTGGTACTGGTGTACCCTACGAAAGGAAATAATTTTAGAGCCCATAGGGGGTACACAGTGTAACCCCGCATTTTACTATATATGTATATCTAAAACAGTGCATTTTTCAATGTTAAGAAAAATGCCTCCTATCAGACCTTAATATGAACCTTTAATGTTTTAATTGGACCAGGTGTTATATTACCTTGTAATAGTGTACCCTACCAAAGGAATTAATTATAGACCCCATAGGGGGTACACGGTGTGACCCCGCAATGTATATGTATCTGAAATAGTGACGCGAAAAGTCTTATTTCGCAGAAATTCGCCTTCCGAATAGCTTTTATACGGAGAAATTCTAAGTCTTTTTTCAAGAGAAATAAATTTTCTATGTATGTATATCTCAAAACGTGTTTCGAGAAGCTTTATTTTGAGGAAATTCGCCTTCCGAAAAGCGTTAATACGGAGAAATTCGAAATCTTTTCTCATTGTTAACAAAAGGCTTCATATCTTACCTTAATATTAACCTTTAATGTTTTAGTTGGACCAGGTGTTGTATTACCTTGTACTAGTGTACCCTACCAAAGGTAATAATTATAGAGCCCTTAGGGGGTACACAGCGTGACCCCGCACTTTACTATGAATGTATATCTAAAACAGTGCATTTTTCAATGTTAAGAAAAGTGCCTCCTATCAGACCTTAATATTAACCTTTAATGTTTTAATTGGACGAGGTGTTATATTACCTTGTAATAGTGTACCCTACCAAAGGAATCAAATATAGACCCCATAGGGAGTACACAGCGTGACCCCGAATTTTACTGTTTTTGTATATCGAAAATAGTGTTGCGAGAAGCTTTATTTCGAAGAAATTCGCCTTTTGAAGAGCTTTTATACGGAAAAATTCTAAGTCTTTTCTCAATAATAACAAAGCCTCCTATCAGACGTTAATATTAACCTTTAATGTTTTAACTGGACCAGGTGTTATATTACCTGGTACTAGTGTACCCTACCAAAGGAAATAATTATAGAGCCCATAGGGGGTACACAGTGTAACGCCGCATTTTACTATGCATGTATATCTAAAACAGTGCATTTTTCAATGTTAAGAAAAATGCCTCCTATCAGACCTTAATATTAACCTTTAATGTTTTAATAGGACCAGTTGTTATATTACCTTGTACTAGTGTGCCTTACCAAAGGAAATAATTATAGACCCCATAGGGGGTACGCAGCGTGACCCCGAATTTTACTATGTATGTATGTATATCTCAAAAAGTGTTGCGAGAAGCTTTATTTCGAAGAAATTCGTCTTCCGAAGAGCTTTTATACGCAGAAATTCTAAGTCTTTTTTCAAGAGGAGAAATCAATTTTCTATGTATGTAAATCTCAAAAAGTGTTGCGAGAAGCTTTATTTTGAGGAAATTCGCCTTCCGAAAAGCGTTAATAATGAGAAATTTTAAGTCTTTTCTCATTGTTAACAAAAGGCTTCATAGCAGACCTTAATATTAACCTTTAATGTTTTAACTGGACCAGGTGTTATATTACCTTGTAATAGTGTACCCTACCAAAGGAAATAATTATAGACCCCATAGGGGGTACACAGCGTGACCCCGAATTTTACTCTTTTTGTATATCTAAAACAGTTCATTTTTCAATGTTAAGAAAAATTCCTCCTATCAGACCTTAATATTAACCTTTAATGTTGTAATTGGACCAGGTGTTATATTACCTTGTACTAGAGTACCCTACTAAAGGAAATAATTATAGACCCAATAGGGGGTACACAGTGTGAACCCGAATTTTACTGTTTTTGTATATCTAAAATAGTGTTGCGAGAAGCTTTATTTCGCAGAAATTCGCCTTCTGAATAGCTTTTATACGGAGAAATTCTAAGTGTTTTTTCAAGAGAAATGAATTTTCTATGTATGTATATCTCAAAAAGTGTTGCGAGAAGCTTTATTTTGAAGAAATTCGCCTTCTGAAAAGCTTTTATACGCATAATCTTTCAACGGGAAGGCTCCGACGCTGGTCCCCGTACCGGACCGGAGTGTATTGCCGGCAGAGGCGCTCCGGATACCGCAGCAGCCGGGTTGCTTTTACGAGAGAAATAAATTTTCTATGTATGTATGTATACCTCAAAAAGTGTTGGGAGAAGCTTTATTTTGAGGAAATTCTCCTTCCGAAAAGCGTTAATACGAAAAAATTCTAAGTCTTTTCTCATTGTTAACAAAAGGCTTCATATTATACTATAATATTAACCTTTAATGTTGTAATTGGACCAGGTGTTATATTACCTTGTACTAGTGTACCCTACCAAAGGAAATAATTATAGACACCATAGGGGGTACACAGCGCGACCCCGAATTTTACTGTTTTTGAATATCAAAAATAGTGTTGCGAGAAGCTTTATTTCGAAGACATTCGCCTTCTGAAGAGCTTTTATACCCAGAAATTCTACGTCTTTTCTCAATGTTAACAAACCCTCCTATCAGACCTTAATATTGACCCTTAATATTTTAAGTGGACCAGGTGTTATATTAACTTGTACTAGTGTACCCTACCAAAGGAAATAATTATAGACACCATAGGGGGTACACAGCGTGACCCCGCACTTTACTATGTATGTATACCTAAAACAGTGCATTTTTCAATGTTAAGAAAAATGCCTCCTATCAGACCTTAATATTGACCTTTAATGTTGTAATTGGACCAGGTGTTATATTACCTTGTACTAGTGTACCCTACCAAAGGAAAAAATTATAGACCCCATAGGGGGTACACAGCGTGACCCCGAACTTTACTGTTTTTGTTGAGATTTATAGCTTAATATTAAAGCGAGTTATGTGGTCTTGAAAACTTACCCGTACATGCCTATTTTATGTTATTTTTTATTCCATTACACGTTCTTTAACGAAGAAAGAGGATTGTTTTTATACAGAGAACATATTAGGCAGGCCAAACTATCGAAAATATTGTAAATAATATGAATAAATTAATTTTAATTGATTTTTCCTATTTTTAAGCTCTGTTCTCACTTTCCCGAACTTAAAAAAATTATTTTTCATATATAGTTCCTTCTAAAATATAGAAAAAGACATTAAATGAATAATATAATGTAAAATTAACAATAGAAAAAAAAATAAACAAATTTTAAAAATTGTCCACACTGGGATTCGAACCCGCACCGTCTCGCTCAGCTGCTATCACGCTATCCGCTCCACCACGATTACACGGTCATCGAGCTACTTCATGGCTTCAAAAGCAATCTCGCGATCAGTTTAACGATGTACTTTGGGGGCCCATTGCGACCCTCCTCATTAAGCTATAAATATTTCCTTAGGCACAGGGGTTGGGGGCATGGTACCCTATTTTGGTACCAAGTTTGAGATTTATAGCTTAATATTAAAGCGAGTTATGTGGTCTTGAAAACTTATCCGTACATACCTATTTTATGTTATTTTTTATTCCATTATACGTTCTTTAACGAAGAAAGAGGAATGTTTTTATACAGAGAACATACTAGGCAGGCCAAACTATCGAAAGTATTGTAAATAATATGAATAAATTAATTTTAATTGATTTTTTCTGTTTTTAAGGTCTGATCTCATTTTCCCGAACTTAAAAAAATTATTTTTTATATATAGTTCCTTCTATGATATAGAGAAACACATTAAATAAATAATATAATGTAAAATTAACAAAAGAAAAAAAAATTTAAAAATAGACCACACCGGGATTTGATCCCGCGCCGTCTCGCTCAGCTGCTATCACGCTATCCGTTCCACCAAGCATACACGGCGAGGGTGGTATTCCATGCCTTCAAAAGCACTTTCCCGGTTAGTTGATCGATGTACTTTGGGGGCCCATTGCGATCCTCCTAATTAACCTATAAATATTTCCTTTGGCACAGAGATGGGGGGCATGGTACCCTAATTTGGTACCGAGTTTGAGATTTATAACTTAATATTAAAGCGAGTTACGTGGTCTTGAAAATTTATCCGAACATACCTATTTCATGTTATTTTTTATTCCATTATGCGTTCTTTAACGAAGAAAGAGGATTGTTTTTATACAGAGAACATACTAGGCAGGCCAAACTATCGAAAGTATTGTAAATAATATGAATAAATTAATTTTAATTGATTTTTTCTGTTTTTAAGCTCTGATCTCATTTTCCCGAACTTAAAAAAATTATTTTTCATATATAATTCCTTCTATAATATAGAAAAACACATTAAATAAATAAAATAATGTAAAATTAACAAAAGAAAAAAAAACAAATTTCAAAAAACGGACAGCACTGGGATTCGAACCCTCGCCATCTCGCTCAGCTGCTATCACGCTATCCGCTACTCCACGCATATACGGTGATGATGGTATTCCATGCCTTCAAAAGCACTCTCCCGGTCAGTTGATCGATGTATTTTGGGGGCCCATTGCGATCCTCCTAATTAACCTATAAATATTTCCTTTGGCACAGAGGTGGGGGGCATGGTACCCCATTTTGGTACCGAGTTTGAGATTTATAACTTAATATTAAAGCGAGTTACGTGGTCTTGAAAATTGATCCGTACATACCTATTTTATGTTATTTTTTATTCCATTATGCGTTCTTTAAGGAAGAAAGAGTATTGTTTTTATACAGAGAACATACAAGGGAGGCCAAACTATCGAAAGTATTGTAAATAATATGAATAAATTAATTTTAATTGAATTTTCCTGTTTTTAAGCTCTGTTCTCACTTTCCCGAACTTAAAAAAATTATTTTTCCTATATAGTTACTTATATAATATAGAAAAACACATTAAATAAATAATATAATGTAAAATTAACAAAAGAAAAAAAATTTAAAAATGGTCCACAACGGGATTCGAACCCGCGTCGTCCCGCTCAGCTGCTATCACGCTATCCGCTCCACCACGTATACATGGTAAGCGTCGTATTCCATGCCTTCGAAAGCACTTTCCCGGTTAGTTGATCGATGTACTTTGGGGGCCCCTTGCGATCCTCCTAATTAACCTATAAATATTTCCTTCGGCACTGAGGTGGGGGGCATGGTATCCTATTGTGGTACCGAGTTTGAGATTTATAACTTAATATTAAAGCGAGTTACGTGGTCTTGAAATTTGATCCGTACATACCTATTTTATGTTATTTTTTGTTCCATTATACGTTCTTTAACAAAGAAAGAGGATTGTTTTTATACAGAGAACATACTAGGCAGGCCAAACTATCGAAAGTATTGTAAATAATATGAATAAATTAATTTTAATTGATTTTTTCTGTTTTTAAGCTCTGATCTCACTTTCCCGAACTTAAAAAAATTATTTTTCATTTATAGTTCCTTCTAAAATATAGAAAAAGACATTAAATGAATAATATGATGTAAAATTAACAATAGAAAAAAAAATAAACAAATTTTAAAAATTGTCCACACTGGGACTCGAACCCGCACCGTCTCGCTCAGCTGCTATCACGCTATCCGCTCCACCACGATTACACGGTCAGCGAGCTACTTGATGGCTTCAAAAGCAATCTCGCGGTCAGTTTAACGATGTACTTTGGGGGCCCATTGCGACCCTCCTAATTAAGCTATAAATATTTCCTTAGGCACAAGGGTTGGGGGCATGGTACCCTATTTTGGTACCGAGTTTGAGATTTATAGCTTAATATTAAAGCGAGTTATGTGGTCTTGAAAACTTACCCGTACATGCCTATTTTATGTTATTTTTAATTCCATTACGCGTTCTTTAACGAAGAAAGAGGATTGTTTTTATACAGAGAACATATTAGGCAGGCCAAACTATCGAAAGTATTCTAAATAATATGAATAAATTAATTTTAATTGATTTTACCTGTTTTTAAGCTCTGTTCTCACTTTCCTGAACTTAAAAAAATTATTTTTCATATATAGTTCCTTCTAAAATATAGAAAAAGACATTAAATGAATAATATAATGTAAAATTAACAATAGAAAAAAAAAATAAACAAATTTTAAAAATTTTCCATGTATGTATGTATGTATGTATACCTCAAAAAGTGTTGGGAGAAGCTTTATTTTGAGGAATTTCGCCTTCCGAAAAGCGTTAATACGAAAAAATTCTAAGTCTTTTCTCATTGTTAACAAAAGGCTTCATATTATACTATAATATTAACCTTTAATGTTGAAATTGGACCAGGTACTATATTACCGGGTACTAGTTTACCCTACCAAAGGAAATATTAATGGACCCCGCATTTTACTGTTTTTGTATATCTCAAAAAGTGTTGCGAGAAGCTTTTTTGACCTTTTTTGACCTTAATATTAACCTTTAATGTTGTTATTGGACTAGGTATTATATTACGGGGTACTAGTGTACCCTACCAAAGGAAATAATTATAGACCTCATAGGGGGTACACAGTGTAACCCCTCATTTTCCTATGTATGTATGTATGTATATCTAAAACAGGGCATTTTTCAATGTTAAGAAAAATGCCTCCTATCAGACCTTAATATTGACCTTTAAATTTGTAATTGGACCAGGTATTATATTACGGGGTACTAGTGTACCCTACCAAAGGAAATAATTATAGAGCTCATAGGGGGTACACGGTGTAACGCCGCATTTTACTATGTATGTATATATAAAACAGTGTACACAGCGTACACAGCGTGACCCCGAATTTTACTGTTTTTGTATATCTAAAATAGTGTTGCGAGAAGCTTTATTTCGAAGAAATTCGCCTTTTGAAGAGCTTTTATACGCAGAAATTCTAAGTCTTTTCTCAATGTTAACAAAGCCTCCTATCAGTCCTTAATATTAACCTTTAATGTTTTAATTGGACCAGGTGTTATATTACCTTGTACTAGTGTGCCTTACCAAGGGAAATAATTATAGACCCCATAGGGGGTACGCAGCGTGACCCCGAATTTTATATATCTCAAAAAGTGTTGCGAGAAGCTTTATTTCGAAGAAATTCGCCTTCCGAAGAGCTTTTATACGCAGAAATGCTAAGTCTTTTTTCAAGAGGAGAAATAAATTTTCTATGTATGTATATCTCAAAAAGTGATGCGAGAAGCTTTATTTTGAGGAAATTCGCCTTCCGAAAAGCGTTAATAATGAGAAATTTTAAGTCTTTTCTCATTGTTAACAAAAGGCTTCATAGCAGACCTTAATATTAACCTTTAATGTTGTAAATTGACCAGGTGTTATATTACCTTGTAATAGTGTACCCTACCAAAGGAAATAATTATAGACCCCATAGGGGGTACACAGCGTGACCCCGAATTTTACTCTTTCTGTATATCTAAAACAGTTCATTTTTCAATGTTAAGAAAAATTCCTCCTATCAGACCTTAATATTAACCTTTAATGTTTTAATTGGACGAGGTGTTATATTACCTTGTAATAGTGTACCCTACCAAAGGAATCAAATATAGACCCCATAGGGAGTACACAGCGTGACCCCGAATTTTACTGTTTTTGTATATCTCCAAAAGTGTTGCGAGAAGCTTTATTTCCAAGAAATTCGCCTTCTGAAGAGCTTTTATAGGCAGAAATTCTAAGTCTGTTTTCAAGAGGAGAAATAAATTTTTTATGTATGTATATCTCCAAAAGTGTTGCGAGAAGCTTTATTTTGAGGAAATTCGCCTTCCGAAAAGCGTTAATACGGATCAATATAAAGTCTTTTCTCATTGTTAACAAATGGCTTCATATCAGACCTTAATATTAACCTTTAATGTTGTAATTGGACCAGGTATTATATTACGGAGTACTAGTGTACCCTACCAAAGGAAATAATTTTAGAGCCCATAGGGGGTACACAGTGTGACCCCGCATTTTACTATGTATGTATATTTAAAACAATGCATTTTTCAATGTTAAGAAAAATGCCTCCTATCAGACCTTAATATTAACCTTTAATGTTGTAAATGGACCAGGTATTATATTATGGGGTACTAGTGTACCCTACCAAAGGAAATAATTATAGACTCCATAGGGGTACACACCGTGACCCCGAATTTTACTGTTTTTGTATATCTCCAAAAGTGTTGCGAAAAGTCTTATTTCGCAGAAATTCGCCTTCTGAATAGCTTTATACGGAGAAACTCTAAGTCTTTTTTCAAGAGAAATAAATTTTCTATGTATGTATGTATATCTCAAAAAGTGTTGGGAGAAGCTTTATTTTGAGGAAATTCGCCTTCCGAAAAGCGTTAATACGGAGAAATTCTCAGTCTTTTCTCATTGTTAACAAAAGGCTTCATATCAGACCTTAATATTAACCTTTAATGTTGTAATTGGGCCAGGTATTATATTACGGGTTACTAGTGTACCCTACCAAAGGAAATAATTATAGACACCATAGGGGGTACTCAGCGTGACCCCGAATTTTACTGTTTTTGTATATATAAAACAATGCATTTTTCAATGTTAAGAAAAATGCCGCCTATCAGACCTTAATATTAACCTTTAATGTTGTAATTGGACCAGGTATTATATTACGGGTTACTAGTGTACCCTACCAAAGGACATAATTATAGACCCCATAGGGGGTACACAGCGCGACCCCGAATTTTACTGTTTTTGTATATCTAAAATAGTGTTGCGAGAAGCTTTATTTCGAAGAAATTCGCCTTCTGAAGAGCTTTTATACGCAGAAATTCTACGTCTTTTCTCAATGTTAACAAACCCTCCTATCAGACCTTAAGATTGACCCTTAATATTTTAAGTGGACAAGGTGTTATATTACCTTGTACTAGTGTACCCTACCAAAGGAAATAATTATAGACACCATAGGGGGTACACAGCGTGACCCCGCACTTTACTATGTATGTATACCTAAAACAGTGCATTTTTCAATGTTAAGAAAAATGCCTCCTATCAGACCTTAATATTAACCTTTAATGTTGTAATTGGACCAGGTGTTATATTACCTTGTACTCGTGTACCCTACCAAAGGAAAAAATTATAGACCCCATAGGGGGTACACAGCGTGACCCCGAATTTTACTGTTTTTGTATATCTCCAAAAGTGTTGCGAGAAGCTTTATTTCGCAGAAATTCGCCTCCTCAATAGCTCTTATACGCAGAAATTCTAAGTCCATTCTCAATATTAACAAAGCCTCCTATCGGACCTTAATATTAACCTTTAATGTTTTAGTTGGACCAGGTGTTGTATTACCTTGCACTAGTGTACCCTACCAAAGGAAATAATTTTAGAGCTCATAGGGGGTACACGGTGGGACCCCGCACTTTACTATATATATATATAACGGGTATTTTTCATGAATCTTTTTCATGAAAAATAAATTTCACACATTTTGCACTTCATTATGTAACATTCTTATGATGCAGTCCTTAAAACATATTAATCGTTTTTAGGAAAATAAAGCTATCGAATATTTAATTTTACTGTCATCCATTCATTATTTAAATCTGTTGATTAAAAATTGGATATTTTTTATAATCAACCTTAAAGAATTTAAACAAAAAATGTAAATAATGCACCAAAAGATTACATTGTTATATGAATCAATTTTTGCACAGAAAATTATATTACTTTACTTTTTTTTCAACATCATTATTATTTAAAGAATACATTTAAAATAAAAAATAATACATCCTTTTAATATTACATAATGAAATCTTTTCCTGCTGAAAAAATAAACCATATAAAGCAAATATTTCTTAACATTCAACCCATACAAAGATACTAAAGGTTGAAAAATTTTTTATTTACAATAATGCTGATAAACTGTACAAAAATAAAGATTTTTGTACTATATTAAAAAATGCAATACTCATAAATAAATAATAAGGTGCTAAACAAAACTGACAAACATAAAAATTACAGTTTATTTTTTATTTTCTATTTTGTAACTCGAACAGCACCCAGGCACACAGCATGATCGTGGCATCTGCGAAAAAAAAAAAAAAAAAACATTGAGCATGTTCCATTTATTTGCAAAAAAATAAATATCTAATTTGATATGAATTTTTAAAAAAAATTGAAAAATGGAAGAAGGAAAAAAAAAACTCAATTGTATATATTTCCAATTGAAAAGGCATCTAAAATTATAAATTAAATCTCAAGTGTGCATTATAATTTTAGAAATAGCTTTAACAAATTTATAACACATGGGTCAAGCTAATGCTCGAAAAGTAAGAAATAAAAAAATAAGTACATGAAACAGATTCAAAATATCATGACAAAATAGTCACATAATTTGTTTTAAAATAGTCACTTTCTGCAATTAAAATGGTGTAAACATATCTTATTGCTTTTCATACTTATTTCATGCAAAATTAAAAACAAAACTAGTTCCAATAATAGCTTTTATAGTCAGTGATATCTTTTTTTAATGAAATTTATTTATTACAAGTAAAACAAATAAATTTTAAAGACTATTTATTTATATATTGTAAAAACAAGAATAACAGAATTACGGCTTAATGTCAGTTAATTTTTTAGATAGACAATTTAACCTATGGATATTAGTGCAGTAGATAATATCTCTTCATAGCATGTAAGGCGTATAATAATTGAAGAAAAAAATTTTTACAAGTTGAATAAGTTTAAAAAAGACATATGACTTCATACGCATAATGTTTCAAAATAAACTAAAGACGCAAAGTAAAATTAAAAATATATTTAAAAATTTTGCAAAAATACAAAAAGTCATAGCCCATCATAAAATAATACGTATGTTCAATCTATTGAAATTAGTTTTTATTATTTTCATTAAAAAATTATTTTATTGTTTTCACAGTCATTTATAGTACAATCATATGTGTTAGTCTTCATAAAATATATATAGATTTCCAAAATATTTGCTCAATAAAACAAAATTAAAATTATGTGTATTTCTAGTTTTACTTTATTGTGTATTTAAATTATTTATTATTATATTATTATTTTTTAATGTTGTTCGTAAAAAAAATGTCAGGTAATTGAAAGAAAAGCAAAACAGTAATATAAGATTTATGTTTACAAAATGCTTCAAACCTAAACTAATATGCAAATCAAAATAAATCTGCAATGTAATTTGAAAAACATTAAAATTTAAAATGTAAATAAAATCAGGTGTTAAGTTAGTAATCAGAAAATTTATAAATTTTTGAAAACTGAAAATAGACTAATGAAAAAAAATTAAACAGCAATTGGCGAATAATTTTTTTATGGTGTCATGGTGTTTAAAACACTTTTATACACACTGATAGATACTTGCTATTTATTTTATATGTTAGGTAAATACTCAATAGAAAATACTTAAGAATTAAGTAAGACCTGATGTTTATATAATGTTTCAAACCAAAACAAATGGAAAATCAGAACTAAAACTACAGTATAATTTAAAAAACATAAATCAAAATTTTGTATATGTGAGTATAATCTGTGTTTCAAGAATTTAAAATGAGAAAAAGTGTACTAATAATTCAAAACTGAAAACAAAAAAGCAATTGTTTTTATATGCGTGTGTAAATAATTAAATTTATAGGTACTAGACCTTAGTAGATATTGATGCATCAAGCATTCCCTATGCCTACTATGTTACAAGCCTGGTAACAAATAAAAAAATTTAATAAAAGATACTTAATAATAAAATATGGCTTCATCTTTGCTTAATCTACCAAATCAAATTAAAGAATTTTTAAAAATTTGAATTAAACAAAAAACTATAACAATTATTCAAGACTGAAAATTTAAATTAAAAATTCAAATATTTAACATTTTATATATTTAATTTATAAAAATCAATTGAGAGAAATTTATGCAAATATTATTGATACTTATTCATTACTATGTTAAATGTCAGATAATTATAAAAAAAAATCAACTTAATACTAAAACTACAATTCAAAACAAAGATGCTATGTAATTTTAAAAACACATATTAAAGTCTTAAAGGAAGGTAAAATCAGTCTTCCAAAAATTTTAATCTGAAAAATTAAACTAATTATTTAAGACTAAAATTAGAAGAAGAAAATTTATTAAAAATTATTTTAGCATATATGTAAATGGATAAGTATATGCATAAGTATTATTGCTTGATCTTCAATATTACACGCAAGATTAGTAAAAAAGCATGACATGTAACCTCATGTTTACATTATATTTCAAAGTAGAACTATTTGTTATTAACATAACAGCTATTCGTCATTGATATGTAGATAAATAAGATATTCAACAGAAATGTGCTGTAAATTTTGTTTGTACTTAATATATTACAAACAATAAAATATACATTATTATGGAGTGATTATAATCGATACGATGTTAATTTAAACGTTAAATTTTATTAAAACAGCACACAATTTCCAATTAATACATTAGAAGAAACATTTTAAAGTATTTAAATAAGATAAAGTGAACTTACTTCTCAAAAGGTTTGCTTTTCAAAGATAAACACTTTTCAAATAGGTCGCTTCCAATCGGTTAAAATGGCTAACTCTGTCCGCTGTCTTTCTTTTTGACCGCTTGTCCTTCGTCAGCTTAAAATCTAACCCCCAGAGAGTGACGTCACAACTAGAGAGTAGAAGCAATATTTCGGCTTGTACACCCTATCTAGGAGGCTTTGATGGTACCCTATTTTGGTACCGAGTTTGAGATTTATAGCTTAATATTAATGCGAGTTATGTGGTCTTGAAAACTTACCCGTACATGCCTATTTTATGTTATTTTTTATTCCATTACGCGTTCTTTAACGAAGAAAGAGGATTGTTTTTATACAGAGAACATATTAGGCAGGCCAAACTTTCGAAAATATTGTAAATAATATGAATAAAATAATTTTAATTGATTTTTCCTATTTTTAAGCTCTGTTCTCACTTTCCCGAACTTAAAAAAATTATTTTTCATATATAGTTCCTTCTAAAATATAGAAAAAGACATTAAATGAATAATATAATGTAAAATTAACAATAGAAAAAAAAATAAACAAATTTTAAAAATTGTCCACACTGGGATTCGAACCCGCACCGTCTCGCTCAGCTGCTATCACGCTATCCGCTCCACCACGATTACACGGTCAGCGAGCTACTTGATGGCTTCAAAAGCGATCTCGCGGTCAGTTTAACGATGTACTTTGGGGGCCCATTGCGACCCTCCTAATTAAGCTATAAATATTTCCTTAGGCACAGGGGTTGGGGGCATGGTACCCTATTTTGGTACCGAGTTTGAGATTTATAGCTTAATATTAAAGCGAGTTATGTGGTCTTGAAAACTTACCCGTACATGCCTATTTTATGTTATTTTTTATTCCATTACGCGTTCTTTAACGAAGAAAGAGGAATGTTTTTATACAGAGAACATATTAGGCAGGCCAAACTATCGAAAATATTGTAAATAATATGAATAAATTAATTTTAATTGATTTTTCCTATTTTTAAGCTCTGTTCTCACTTTCCCGAACTTAAAAAAATTATTTTTCATATATAGTTCCTTCTAAAATATAGAAAAAGACATTAAATGAATAATATAATGTAAAATAAACAATAGAAAAAAAAATAAACAAATTTTAAAAATTGTCCACACTGGGATTCGAACCCGCACCGTCTCGCTCAGCTGCTATCACGCTATCCGCTCCACCACGATTACACGGTCAGGAAGCTACTTCATGGCTTCAAAAGCAATCTCGCGGTCAGTTTAACGATGTACTTTGGGGGCCCATTGCGACCCTCCTAATTAAGCTATAAATATTTCCTTAGGCACAGGGGTTGGGGGCATGGTACCCTATTTTGGTACCGAGTTTGAGATTTATAGCTTAATATTAAAGCGAGTTATGTGGTCTTGAAAACTTACCCGTACATGCCTATTTTATGTTATTTTTTATTCCATTACGCGTTCTTTAACGAAGAAAGAGGATTGTTTTTATACAGAGAACATATTAGGCAGGCCAAACTATGGAAAAAATTTTAAATAATATGAATAAATTAATTTTAATTGATTTTTCCTATTTTTAAGCTCTGTTCTCACTTTCCCGAACTTAAAAAAATTATTTTTCATATATAGTTCCTTCTAAAATATAGAAAAAGACATTAAATGAATAATATAATGTAAAATTAACAATAGAAAAAAAAATAAACAAATTTTAAAAATTGTCCACACTGGGATTCGAACCCGCACCGTCTCGCTCAGCTGCTATCACGCTATCCGCTCCACCACGATTACACGGTCAGCGAGCTACTTGATGGCTTCAAAAGCGATCTCGCGGTCAGTTTAACGATGTACTTTGGGGGCCCATTGCGACCCTCCTAATTAAGCTATAAATATTTCCTTAGGCACAGGGGTTGGGGGCATGGTACCCTATTTTGGTACCGAGTTTGAGATTTATAGCTTAATATTAAAGCGAGTTATGTGGTCTTGAAAACTTACCCGTACATGCCTATTTTATGTTATTTTTTATTCCATTACGCGTTCTTTAACGAAGAAAGAGGATTGTTTTTATACAGAGAACATATTAGGCAGGCCAAACTATCGAAAATATTGTAAATAATATGAATAAATTAATTTTAATTGATTTTTCCTATTTTTAAGCTCTGTTCTCACTTTCCCGAACTTAAAAAAATTATTTTTCATATATAGTTCCTTCTAAAATATAGAAAAAGAAATTAAATGAATAATATAATGTAAAATAAACAATAGAAAAAAAAATAAACAAATTTTAAAAATTGTCCACACTGGGATTCGAACCCGCACCGTCTCGCTCAGCTGCTATCACGCTATCCGCTCCACCACGATTACACGGTCAGCAAGCTACTTCATGGCTTCAAAAGCAATCTCGCGGTCAGTTTAACGATGTACTTTGGGGGCCCATTGCGACCCTCCTAATTAAGCTATAAATATTTCCTTAGGCACAGGGGTTGGGGGCATGGTACCCTATTTTGGTACCGAGTTTGAGATTTATAGCTTAATATTAAAGCGAGTTATGTGGTCTTGAAAACTTACCCGTACATGCCTATTTTATGTTATTTTTTATTCCATTACGCGTTCTTTAACGAAGAAAGAGGATTGTTTTTATACAGAGAACATATTAGGCAGGCCAAACTATGGAAAAAATTTTAAATAATATGAATAAATTAATTTTAATTGATTTTTCCTATTTTTAAGCTCTGTTCTCACTTTCCCGAACTTAAAAAAATTATTTTTCATATATAGTTCCTTCTAAAATATAGAAAAAGACATTAAATGAATAATATAATGTAAAATTAACAATAGAAAAAAAATAAACAAATTTTAAAAATTGTCCACACTGGGATTCGAACCCGCACCGTCTCGCTCAGCTGCTATCACGCTATCCGCTCCACCACGATTACACGGTCAGCAAGCTACTTGATGGCTTCAAAAGCAATCTCGCGGTCAGTTCAACGATGTACTTTGGGAGCCCATTGCGACCCTCCTAATTAAGCTATAAATATTTCCTTAGGCACCAGGGTTGGGGGCATGGTACCCTATTTTGGTACCGAGTTTGAGATTTATAGCTTAATATTAAAGCGAGTTATGTGGTCTTGAAAACTTACCCGTACATGCCTATTTTATGTTATTTTTTATTCCATTACGCGTTCTTTAACGAAGAAAGAGGATTGTTTTTATACAGAGAACATATTAGGCAGGCCAAACTATCGAAAATATTGTAAATAATATGAATAAATTAATTTTAATTGATTTTTCCTATTTTTAAGCTCTGTTCTCAATTTCCCGAACTTAAAAAAATTATTTTTCATATATAGTTCCTTCTAAAATATAGAAAAAGACATTAAATGAATAATATAATGTAAAATTAACAATAGAAAAAAAAATAAACAAATTTTAAAAATTGTCCACACTGGGATTCGAACCCGCACCGTCTCGCTCAGCTGCTATCACGCTATCCGCTCCACCACGATTACACGGTCATCGAGCTACTTCATGGCTTCAAAAGCAATCTCGCGGTCAGTTTAACGATGTACTTTGGGGGCCCATTGCGACCCTCCTAATTAAGCTATAAATATTTCCTTAGGCACAGGGGTTGGGGGCATGGTACCCTATTTTGGTACCGAGTTTGAGATTTATAGCTTAATATTAAAGCGAGTTATGTGGTCTTGAAAACTTACCCGTACATGCCTATTTCATGTTATTTTTTATTCCATTACGCGTTCTTTAACGAAGAAAGAGGATTGTTTTTATACAGAGAACATATTAGGCAGGCCAAACTATCGAAAGTATTGTAAATAATATGAATAAATTAATTTTAATTGATTTTTCCTATTTTTAAGCTCTGTTCTCACTTTCCCGAACTTAAAAAAATTATTTTTCATATATAGTTCCTTCTAAAATATAGAAAAAGACATTAAATGAATAATATAATGTAAAATTAACAATAGAAAAAAAAATAAACAAATTTTAAAAATTGTCCACACTGGGATTCGAACCCGCACCGTCTCGCTCAGCTGCTATCACGCTATCCGCTCCACCACGATTACACGGTCAGCAAGCTACTTCATGGCTTCAAAAGCAATCTCACGGTCAGTTCAACGATGTACTTTGGGAGCCCATTGCGACCCTCCTAATTAAGCTATAAATATTTCCTTAGGCACCAGGGTTGGGGGCATGGTACCCTATTTTGGTACCGAGTTTGAGATTTATAGCTTAATATTAAAGCGAGTTATGTGGTCTTGAAAACTTACCCGTACATGCCTATTTTATGTTATTTTTTATTCCATTACGCGTTCTTTAACGAAGAAAGAGGATTGTTTTTATACAGAGAACATATTAGGCAGGCCAAACTATCGAAAATATTGTAAATAATATGAATAAATTAATTTTAATTGATTTTTCCTATTTTTAAGCTCTGTTCTCACTTTCCCGAACTTAAAAAAATTATTTTTCTTATATAGTTCCTTCTAAAATATAGAAAAAGACATTAAATGAATAATATAATGTAAATTTAACAATAGAAAAAAAAATAAACAAATTTTAAAAATTGTCCACACTGGGATTCGAAACCGCACCGTCTCGCTCAGCTGCTATCACGCTATCCGCTCCACCTCGATTACACGGTCAGCGAGCTACTTCATGGCTTCAAAAGCAATCTCGCGGTCAGTTTAACGATGTACTTTGGGGGCCCATTGCGACCCTCCTAATTAAGCTATAAATATTTCCTTAGGCACAGGGGTTGGGGGCATGGTACCCTATTTTGGTACCGAGTTTGAGATTTATAGCTTAATATTAAAGCGAGTTATGTGGTCTTGAAAACTTACCCGTACATGCCTATTTTATGTTATTTTTTATTCCATTACGCGTTCTTTAACGAAGAAAGAGGATTGTTTTTATACAGAGAACATATTAGGCAGGCCAAACTATCGAAAATATTGTAAATAATATGAATAAATTAATTTTAATTGATTTTTCCTATTTTTAAGCTCTGTTCTCACTTTCCCGAACTTAAAAAAATTATTTTTCATATATAGTTCCTTCTAAAATATAGAAAAAGACATTAAATGAATAATATAATGTAAAATTAACAATAGAAAAAAAAATAAACAAATTTTAAAAATTGTCCACACTGGGATTCGAACCCGCACCGTCTCGCTCTGCTGCTATCACGCTATCCGCTCCACCACGATTACACGGTCAGCAAGCTACTTCATGGCTTCAAAAGCAATCTCACGGTCAGTTCAACGATGTACTTTGGGAGCCCATTGCGACCCTCCTAATTAAGCTATAAATATTTCCTTAGGCACAGGGGTTGGGGGCATGGTACCCTATTTTGGTACCGAGTTTGAGATTTATAGCTTAATATTAAAGCGAGTTATGTGGTCTTGAAAACTTACCCGTACATGCCTATTTTATGTTATTTTTTATTCCATTACGCGTTCTTTAACGAAGAAAGAGGATTGTTTTTATACAGAGAACATATTAGGCAGGCCAAACTATGGAAAATATTGTAAATAATATGAATAAATTAATTTTAATTGATTTTTCCTATTTTTAAGCTCTGTTCTCACTTTCCCGAACTTAAAAAAATTATTTTTCATATATAGTTCCTTCTAAAATATAGAAAAAGACATTAAATGAATAATATAATGTAAAATTAACAATAGAAAAAAAAATAAACAAATTTTAAAAATTGTCCACACTGGGATTCGAACCCGCACCGTCTCGCTCAGCTGCTATCACGCTATCCGCTCCACCACGATTACACGGTCAGCGAGCTACTTCATGGCTTCAAAAGCAATCTCGCGGTCAGTTTAACGATGTACTTTGGGGGCCCATTGCGACCCTCCTAATTAAGCTATAAATATTTCCTTAGGCACAGGGGTTGGGGGCATGGTACCCTATTTTGGTACCGAGTTTGAGATTTATAGCTTAATATTAAAGCGAGTTATGTGGTCTTGAAAACTTACCCGTACATGCCTATTTTATGTTATTTTTTATTCCATTACGCGTTCTTTAACGAAGAAAGAGGATTGTTTTTATACAGAGAACATATTAGGCAGGCCAAACTATCGAAAATATTGTAAATAATATGAATAAATTAATTTTAATTGATTTTTCCTATTTTTAAGCTCTGTTCTCACTTTCCCGAACTTAAAAAAATTATTTTTCATATATAGTTCCTTCTAAAATATAGAAAAAGACATTAAATGAATAATATAATGTAAAATTAACAATAGAAAAAAAAATAAACAAATTTTAAAAATTGTCCACACTGGGATTCGAACCCGCCCCGTCTCGCTCAGCTGCTATCACGCTATCCGCTCCACCACGATTACACGGTCAGCAAGCTACTTCATGGCTTCAAAAGCAATCTCACGGTCAGTTCAACGATGTACTTTGGGAGCCCATTGCGACCCTCCTAATTAAGCTATAAATATTTCCTTAGGCACCAGGGTTGGGGGCATGGTACCCTATTTTGGTACCGAGTTTGAGATTTATAGCTTAATATTAAAGCGAGTTATGTGGTCTTGAAAACTTACCCGTACATGCCTATTTTATGTTATTTTTTATTCCATTACGCGTTCTTTAACGAAGAAAGAGGATTGTTTTTATACAGAGAACATATTAGGCAGGCCAAACTATCGAAAATATTGTAAATAATATGAATAAATTAATTTTAATTGATTTTTTCTGTTTTTAAGCTCTGATCTCATTTTCCCGAACTTAAAAAAATTATTTTTCATATATAATTCCTTCTATAATATAGAAAAACACATTAAATAAAAAAAATAATGTAAAATTAATAGTGATGCGAAAAGTCTTATTTCGCAGAAGTCTTTTCTCAATAATAACAAAGCCTCCTATCAGACCTTAATATTGACCTTTAAATTTGTAATTGGACCAGGTACTATATTACCGGATACTACTGTACCCTACCAAAGGAAATATTTATGGACCCCATAGGGGTCCCACAATGGGACCCCGCATTTTACTGTTTTTGTATATCTCAAAAAGTGTTGCGAGAAGCTTTATTTCGAAGAAATTCGCCTCCTCAATAGCTCTTATACGCAGAAATTTTAAGTCTTTTCTCAATGTTAACAAAGCCTCCTATCAGACCTTAATATTGACCCTAAATATTTTAATTGGACCAGGTGTTATATTACCTGGTACTGGTGTACCCTACGAAAGGAAACAATTTTAGAGCCCATAGGGGGAACACAGCGGGACCCCGCATTTTACTGTTTTTGTATATCTCCAAAAGTGTTGCGAGAAGCTTTATTTCGAAGAGCCTTCCGAAGAGCTTTTATACGCAGAAATTCTAAGTCTTTTCTCAATGTTAACAAAGCCTCCTATCAGACCTTAATATTGACCCTTAATGTTTAAAGTGGACCAGGTGTTATATTACCCGTTACTAGTGTGCCCTACCAAAAAAAAAAATTTTAGAGCCCATAGGGGGTACACAGTGTGACCCCGCATTTTACTAAGTATGTATATCTAAAACAATGCATTTTTCAATGTTAAGAAAAATGCCTCCCATCAGACCTTAATAATAACCTTTAATGTTGTAATTGAACCAGGTATTATATTACGGGGTACTAGTGTACCCTACCAAAGGAAATAAATATAGACCCCATAGGGCGTACACAGCGTGACCCCGAATTTAACTGTTTTTGTATATCTCCAAAAGTGTTGCGAGAAGCTTTATTTCGAAGAGCCTTCCGAAGAGCTTTTATACAAAGAAATTCTAAGTCTTTTCTCATTGTTAACAAAAGGCCTCATATCAGATCTTAATATTGACCCTTAATATTTTAGTTGGACAAGGTGTTATATTACCTGGTACTAGTGTACCCTACCAAAGGAAATAATTATAGAACCCATAGGGGGTACACAGTGTTACCCCGCACTTTACTATGTATGTATATCTAAAACAGTGCATTTTTCAATGTTAAGAAAAATGCCTCCTATCAGACCTTAATATTAACCTTTAATGTTTTAATTGGACCAGGTGTTATATTACGGGGTACTAGTGTACCCTTCCAAAGGAAATAAATATAGACCCCATAGGGCGTACACAGCGTGACCCCAAATTTTACTGTTTTTGTATATCGAAAATAGTGTTGCGAGAAACTTTATTTCGAA
Organism: Parasteatoda lunata; assembly: GCA_949128135.1. Lineage (NCBI taxonomy): Eukaryota > Metazoa > Arthropoda > Arachnida > Araneae > Theridiidae > Parasteatoda > Parasteatoda lunata. The sequence continues at coordinate 106,724,147 of OX421977.1, read as the reverse complement.
GAAATTCGCCTTCCGAAAAGCGTTAATACGGAGAAATTTTAAGTCTTTTCTCATTGTTAACAAAAGGCTTCATATCATACTATAATATTAACCTTTACTGTTGTAATTGGACCAGGTACTATATTTCCGGGTACTAGTGTACCCTACCAAAGGAAAAAATTATAGACCCCATAGGGGGTACACAGCGTGACCCCGCATCTAACTGTTTTTGCATATCTCAAAAAGTGTTGCGAGGAGCTTTATTTCGCAGAAATTCGCCTTCCAAAAAGCGTTAATACGGAGAAATTCTAAGTCTTTTTTCAAGAGGAGAATTAAATTTGCTATGTATGTATATCTTAAAAAGTGTTGGGAGAAGCTTTATTTTGAGGAAATTCGCCTTCCGAAAAGCGTTAATACAGAGAAATTTTAAGTTTTTTCTCATTGTTAACAAAAGGCTTCATATCTTACCTTAATATTAACCTTTAATGTTGTAATTGGACCAGGTGTTATATTACCTTGTACTAGTGTACCCTACCAAAGGAAAAAATTATAGACTCCATAGGGGGTACACAGCGTGACCCCGCATTGAACTATTTTTGTATATCTCAAAAAGTGTTGCGAGAAGCTTTATTTCGAAGAAATTCGTTTTCTGAAGAGCTTTTATACGCAGAAATTCTAAGTCTTTTTTCAAGAGGAGAATTAAATTTATGTATGTATATCTTAAATTTATGTATGTGTGTATATCTTAATTAAATTTATGTATGTATGTATATCTTAAAAAGTGTTGGGAGAAGCTTTATTTCGCAGAAATTCGCCTTCCGAAAAGCGTTAATGCGGAGAAATTTTAAGTCTTTTCTCATTGTTAACAAAAGGCTTCATATCATACTATAATATTAACTTTTAATGTTGTAATTGGACCAGGTACTATATTACCGGGAACTAGTGTACCCTACCAAAGGAAAAAATTATAGACCCCATAGGGGGTACACGGTGGGACACCGCATTTAACTGTTTTTGTATATCTCAAAAAGTGTTGCGAGAAGCTTTATTTTGCAGAAATTCGCCTTCTGAAGAGCTTTTATAAGCAGAAATTCTAAATCTTTTCTCAATGTTAACAAAGCCTCATATCAGACCTTAATATTGACCCTTAATATTTTAATTGGACAAGGTGTTATATTACCTGGTACTAGTGTACCCTACCAAAGGAAATAATTATAGAACCCATAGGGGGTACACTGTGTGAGCCCGCACTTTTCTATGTATGTATATCTAAAACAGTGCATTTTTCAATTATAAGAAAAATGCCTCCTATCAGACCTTAATATTAACCTTTAATGTTTTAATTGGACCAGGTGTTATATTACCTTGTACTAGTGTACCCTACCAAAGGAAATAATTATAGACCCAATAGGGGGTACACAGCGTGACCCCGAATTTTACTGTTTTTGTATATCTCCAAAAATTTTGCGAGAAGCTTTATTTCGAAGAGCCTTCCGAAGAGCTTTTATACGCAGAAATTCTAAGTCTTTTTTCAATGTTAACAAAGCCTCCTATCAGACCTTAATATTGACCCTTAATATTTTAAGTGGACCAGGTGTTATATTACCTGGTACTAGTGTACCCTACCAAAGTAAATAATTATAGACCCCATAGGGGTACACAGTGTGACCCTGCATTTTACTATGTATGTATATCTAAAACAGTGCATTTTACAATGTTAAGAAAAATGCCTCCTATCAGACCTTAATATTAACCTTTAATGTTTTAATTGGATCAGGTGTTATATTACCTTGTAATAGTGTACCCTACCAAAGGAATCAATTATAAACCCCATAGGGGGTACACGGTGGGACCCCGCAATGTATGTCTATCTGAAATAGTGATGCGAAAAGTCTTATTTCGAAGAAATTCGCCTTCTGAAGAGCTTTTTTACGGAGGAATTCAAAGTCTTTTTTCAAGAGAAATGAATTTTCTATGTATGTATACCTCAAAAAGTGTTGCGAGAAGCTTTATTTTGAGGAAATTCGCCTTCCGAAAAGCGTTCATACGGAGAAATTTTAAGTCTTTTCTGATTGTTATCAAATGGCTTTATATCAGACCTTAATATTGACCCTTAATATTTTAATGAGACCAGGTGTTACATTACCGGGTACTAGTGTACCCTACCAAAGGAAATAATTATAGATCCCATAGGGGGTACACAACGTGACCCCGCATTTTACTGTTTTTGTATATCTCAAAAAGTGTTGCGAGAAGCTTTATTTCGAAGAAATTCGCCTTCTGAAGAGTTTTTATACGCAGAAATTCTAAGTCTTTTCTCAATGTGAAGAAATTGGGCCCGCCGTGCTGCTGAGGCATTCCACGGGAAGGCCCAACCGCTGGTCCGGGCCGGACTGCATCGCTGCAGCCAGTCTTGCCCAGTCCCGATGCAGTGCCACACCCGCTTCGGACCCCAGCCCGACGGGCCCAGTCCACAGAGCCAATCCTTATCCCGAAGTTACGGATCGAACTTGCCGACTTCCCTTACCTACATTGTTCTATCGACTAGAGGCTGTTCACATTGGAGACCTGCTGCGGATATGGGTACGGACCGGCACGAAAATCACACTCTCTCCCTCGGATTTGCAAGGGCCGGCCGAGGCGCACCGGACACCGCAGGAGACGCGGTGCTATTACGAGAGAAATAAATTTTCTATGTTTGTATAACTCAAAAAGTGTTGGGAGAAGCTTTATTTTGAGGAAATTCGCCTTCCGAAAAGCGTTACTACGGAAAAATTCTAAGTCTTTTCTCAATAATAACAAAGACTCCTATCAGACCTTAATATTAACCTTAAATGTTTTAACTGGACCAGGTGTTATATTACCTTGTAATAGTGTACCCTACCAAAGGAAATAATTATAGACCCCATAGGGGGTACACAGCGTGACCCCGAATTTTACTCTTTTTGTATATCTAAAATAGTGCTGCGAGAAGCTCTATTTCGAAGAAATTCGCCTTCCGAAAAGCGTTGATACGGAGAAATTTTTAGTCTTTTCTCATTGTTAACAAAAGGCTTCATATCAGACCTTAATATTGACCCTTAATATTTTAATTGGACAAGGTGTTATATTACCTGGTACTAGTGTACCCTACCAAAGGAAATAATTATAGACCCCATAGGGGGTACACAGTGTGACCCCGCACTTTACTATGTTTGTATATCTAAAACAGTGCATTTTTCAATGTTAAGAAAAATGCCTCCTATCAGACCTTAATATTAACCTTTAATGTTGTAATTGGACCAGGTATTATATTACGGGGTACTAGTGTACCCTACCAAAGAAAATAATTATAGACCCCATAGGGGGGACACAGCGTGACCCCGCATTGAACTATTTTTGTATATCTCAAAAAGTGTTGCGAGAAGCTTTATTTCGCTGAAATTCGCCTTCCGAAAAGCGTTAATGCGGAGAAATTTTAAGTCTTTTCTCATTGTTAACAAAAGGCTTCATATCATACTATAATATAAACCTTTAATGTTGTAATTGGACCAGGTACTATATTACCGGGTACTAGTGTACCCTACCAAAGGAAAAAATTATAGACCCCATAGGGGGTACACGGTGAGACACCGCATTTAACTGTTTTTGTATATCGAAAAAAGTGTTGCGAGAAGCTTTATTTCGAAGAAATTCGCCTTCCGAAAAGCGTTAATACTGAGAAATTTTAAGTCTTTTCTCAATGTTAACAAAGTCTCCTATCAGACCTTAATATTGACCCTAAATATTTTAATTGGACCAGGTGTTATATTACCTGGTACTAGTGTACCCTACGAAAGGAAATAATTTTAGAGCCCATAGGGTGTACAAAGTGTGACCCCGCATTTTACTATGTATGTATATCTAAAACAGTGCATTTTTCAATGTTAAGAAAAATTCCTCCTATCAGACCTTAATATTAACCTTTAATGTTTTAATTGGACCAGGTGTTATATTACCTTGTAATAGTGTACCCTACCAAAGGAATTAATTATAGACCCCATAGGGGGTACACGGTGTGTCCCCGCAATGTATGTCTATCTGAAATAGTGATGCGAAAAGTCTTATTTCGCAGAAATTCGCCTTCCGAAAAGCGTTAATGCGGAGAAATTTTAAGTCTTTTCTCATTGTTAACAAAAGGCTTCATATCATACTATAATATTAACCTTTAATGTTGTAATTGGACCAGGTACTATATTTCCGGGTACTAGTGTACCCTACCAAAGGAAAAAATTATAAACCCCATAGGGGGTACACGGTGGGACACCGCATTTAACTGTTTTTGTATATCTCAAAAAGTGTTGCGAGAAGCTTTATTTCGAAGAAATTCGCCTTCTGAAGAGCTTTTATAAGCAGAAATTCTAAGTCTTTTCTCAATATTAACAAAGCCTCCTATCAGACCTTAATATTGACCTTTAAATTTGTAATCGGACCAGGTACTATATTACCGGATACTACTGTACCCTACCAAAGGAAATATTTATGGACCCCATAGGGGTCCCACAATGGGACCCCGCATTTTACTGTTTTTCCATATCTCAAAAAGTGTTGCGAGAAGCTTTATTTCGAAGAAATTCTCCTCCTCAATAGCTCTTATACGCAGAAATTCTAAGTCTTTTCTCAATATTAACAAAGCCTCCTATCAGACCTTAATATTAACCTTTAATGTTTTAGTTGGACCAGGTGTTATAATACCTTGTACTAGTGTACCCTACCAAAGGAAATAATTATAGAACCCATAGGGGGTACACAGTGGGACCCCGCATTTCACTATGTTTGTATGTATATCTAAAACAGTGCATTTTTCAATGTTAAGAAAAATGCCTTCTATCAGACCTTAATATTATCCTTTAATGTTGTAAATGGACCAGTTATTATATTACGGGGTACTCGTGTACCCTACAAGAGGAAATAATTATAGACCCCATTAGGGGTACACAGCGTGACCCCGAATTTTACTGTTTTTTGTATATCTAAAATAGTGATGCGAAAAGTCTTATTTCGCAGAAATTAGCCTTCTGAATAGCTTTTATACGGAGAAATTCTAAGTCTTTTTTCAAGAGAAAATAAATTTTCTATGTATGTATGTATACCCCAAAAAGTGTTGCGAGAAGCTTTATTTTGAGGAAATTCGCCTTCCGAAAAGAGTTATACGGAGAAATTCTAAGTCTTTTCTCATTGTTAACAAAAGGCTTCATATCAGACCTTAATATTGACCCTTAATATTTTAGTTGGACCAGGTGTTATATTACCTTGTACTAGTGTACCCTACCAAAGGAAATGATTATAGAGCCCATAGGGGGTACACGGCGTGACCCCGCACTTTACTATGTATGTATATCTAAAACAGTGCATTTTTCAATGTTAAGAAAAATGCCTCCTATCAGACCTTAATATTAACCTTTAATGTTATAATTATAGACCCCATAGGGGGTACACAGCGTGACCCCGCATTTAACTGTTTTTGCATATCTCAAAAAGTGTTGCGAGAAGCTTTATTTCGCAGAAATTCGCCTTCCAAAAAGCGTTAATACGGAGAAATTCTAAGTCTTTTTTCAAGAGGAGAATTAAATTTGCTATGTATGTATATCTTAAAAAGTGTTGGGAGAAGCTTTATTTTGAGGAAATTCGCCTTCCGAAAAGCGTTAATACGGAGAAATTTTAAGTCTTTTCTCATTGTTAACAAAAGGCTTCATATCTTACCTTAATATTAACCTTTAATGTTGTAATTGGACCAGGTGTTATATTACCTTGTACTAGTGTACCCTACCGAAGGAAAAAATTATAGACCCCATAGGGGGTACACAGCGTGACCCCGAATTTTACTGTTTACTTTTGTGTACCCTTTCTAAATTTTTCGTAACGCTGTGTACCACCAAAAAAAATGAATGTATTTTTTAAAAAATATGTTTGTTTAGAATGGAGAATAAAGTTAAAAATCACAACTGGCTGTTGACACCACTAATTATTAACTCTGCAAAAAATAGTCAATAGAAAAATACGTAATCGTAAATTTGCATGGCTGGTTTTGTTTTTAATAAAAAATTTTGAAATATTCGTTTTTTGCAAGATATTTCGCCTAATAACGCGTACCCCCGCTAAACCGTACCCCTGGAGGTACGCGTACTACACTTTGGGAAACACTGGTCTACGGCTAAAATCAAGATTTCTGATGCATCGCCCGAAACGAAAAAGTTGCTGTATCGGCTTGCTGATATATGCGTTAAATCGATATCTCGCGATACATCGATTTATAGACCAGTTCTATTCAAGGGAAGTGATGACCCATATTTAGTTCAGCAAAATGAAAAAAATTTACTAGGTCAAAGAAAATAAAATACTCAACTTCAAAAATAAAAGTTATTAATGATTAAAAATTCTTCCAATTTCATAATGAATGTATTTTTTAATGTCATTATTCAAAATATTTTGTGTTTTAATTATAACAAATTTTAAATATTTAAGTCTAATATTTCCATTATTATATGCTGAAAGATTATTTTTTTAAATTAGCATTTAAGGTTTTTGTTTCTTAGTGATAATGTATAAATATCTGAAAATATATTAAAATTAGATATCCCAATTAATAAACTATTGTTAAACAACTGTAAAAGTGCCTTTATAAGCTTTCTTTTACTCAACATTAAAAGTTAAACACTAAAACGATGACAACTATTGCCAAATTTTCTACTTACAATGTTTTTTTTGACACCATAAGAAAATGTATGAATACCCTATTTTTGTACAGAAATAATTTGTTAGCAGAGTAAAGTTTGACAGCTATTACCTGAAAAGTGTCAAACATTCAACTCATATCTAACAAAGTTTTAATATTCTTTAGTAGGGATTTTCAAGATCTGTGTGCGCCGTGACGTCACGAGGTGTGAAATCATAGCTTCATGTTTGAGTATGGAATGAACCAGCCCTTTATCTTCTCCTTAGACTTGGCTTTTTACACTGTTATACATTTTAAAATAAATGAAAAAAATATTTAATGTTTATTAAACTAGACAAATGTGAAGAAGTGTCCAGACCACTACTGAAGCTTTTTGCCTTCTCCGCCCAGTGCGGGTTTTACAAACGGTTAGTTTCTATAAACCTCCTCCTTTAACAGTCTGGATCATAAAATGCACATACACAAATAATACCACAAGATAAAAAAGAAAAATCTTATGATTTTATTCTCACTATTCAAAGAATCATACATTCAGAGTGTTTGTGCTCATATTTAAGGAAAAAGGCATCAACAAATTAACATTTAATGTAAAACTAAGTGTACAAGGTGACTTCATAGAGTTGTTTTCGATAGAAAAATACTAACACATATCAAAAATTACTATCCATTCATTACAATCCTTAAATTGAAGCAATCATTTCATAACAATTCATTTATACAGCTTCTCTAAAATGAAAAAATTTCATTGAATTTGTTTCTTGATTTTTTCTATAAACATCATACACATCCCTAATGGAGGGATCGAGAATGGTCCATAACGAAAAATGGAATAGTCTATTATTTAAAAAAAAAAAAAAAAAAAAACTTAAATGTTTAAAATGGTCAAAAAAATGAACACAAAGTTGATTATAATTCTAGGCAAGAAAGTAAACACAGAAACAAATGCTTAAATAAAAAAAAATGAAGAGTATGCTATTGCAAACACTTATTATACTCCTATCTTGGAAGCACCACTTTTAGTGAGTCACTCACTATAGGCAATAACAATTCCATTCATTGCATAGATTTCCAACAGCCATTAATAGAATAGATTTCCCAGATGGGAAAAAATTAACAAAAAACAGCCAATGAATCACAAACAGTTCATTAGTTTCTGTAACCAACACGACCACCACGTAGATTATTAGCAGCAGCTCTTGGGGCATTGCCAGTACTCCTTGATCCTGAAACACAAGCAAGTTATAAATCAAAACAGATTCATCTTTTGAAATTTTTAATGAACGTTAACATTCAGCAGAACTTATAGGAATCATGTATTGGCAAATGCTTTTTTTTTTATCAGTTGTTGCTCACACAAATGAGAGTCCTTATAACCAATAAATTAAATTTTAAGAAAGCGATCCTGTGGCAGAATTTTTTCGGGCTTTCTACCGCAAACTTCCCTAGCATTAATATTTTTCTTTAAAATACTTTTAATTATAACAATTACTTATTTAAAGTAACAGAAACGTTGTGTTTGCAAAAAAAAGTATAGAATTGAAATGTTTAATTGTAATATTTTTAATTCTAATATTACAGGCGCTTTCTCGCATTTTGCAGGCAGAAAAATGCACTCATTACTTCCTCTTTCGAATTTTGTAAATCATTACAAAAATTAAAATTCGTAAATAAATTAAACGATAATAAATTAAATTTCGTACATGAATTAAAAATCTAAAAATCCTAATAAAAACTACAAAATAAAGTTAACCATCTACACTAGCTCCAAAATAAAGTTCGATAACGAAATCATGGGAATAGGACTTTTTAAAAAAGAGATACTCAAATAAGTGTGTGTAAAACAGGATTTTCCAAAAAAAAAAAAAAAAAAATTAAAGAAAGAACATTATTTCTATATCGAATTATCTTTTAAACTTTCGCGATTTCCGAATTTTTTATTTGAATTTTGGCCTTAAGCCAGTTATTACGGACTATTTTTAAAATCCCAAATGAGAATAGAAAATTCACAATTTTTTCCCACACCTCTGATGCGCCAAAAAAAAAAAAAAAAAAAAAAAAAAGCCTTCTTTTCTTGCAGAAAAAGAAAAAACATTTTTGAAAAATAATGCAGAAAGGAAAACCTTTCCAAAGAAAAATCTTACTGGAAAAACTCCAACATACTGCGACAATGTCGTCGTAATTCTGCCACGGGGTAAAGTGGTGTATTGACAAAAAATGTAGAGCAAGTAGATTATTTTTTTAATATAATATTGACGTACGTCCGAGTAGCCTAACGATGCGAGTCATTGCCTTCACAAAGCAGTTCTCTTCTCACAGAAGGAAGAAAATGTAAATAGATGTTTTGTAAACTTTTATTTATTATTCAAATGCCTTTTGGAGACTGTTATTAAGTAATTTCTTGTACCTTATTTATTTGTATATAAGTTCATGTGTTTCATGTAGAAACGCAGTAACCATGTATATCAGACGTGCTCAATAAATCAGTGTCATTAATCATTTTAATTCTGTTCCTTTCTATGCAACACTAGTTATGTTATTTTCACACGGGTCAACATTTTTGTTACCCAATTAAATTTATCAGCATTCGCAATAATACCATATTTAATAATTATCGTTACATATTATATTCACAATATTATAATCTTTTTCATATAATATCAATAATGATCCAAATATTAATGAATTTATTACACATGTATATTGTTGGTGACCTGTGGAATAGAAATATATATATATATTTAAAATAAAAAAAAAAGACAAATTCATGCATTAAATTTTGAAACAAACTGGTCTTGATGAAATAATCTAAATTTCCATTTAAAAAAGAAGTTCCAGAGCTTATTCTTTGGACTGACGTATAGGAATTATCATTCGAAAAACTAAAGAAAAAGTTGAGTGAAGCTCCTTCCCTTTATACTCCAGATCCTAAAAAACCGTATGTTATACAGTGTGATGCAAGTTCCTATGGTGTTGGTGCTTGTTTATCCCAAAGAGATGATAACGGTCAACTTTGCCCCATCAGTTTTGCTACCCAAAAACTGAACAAAGTGCAGCAAAACTGGGCTACAATTGAACGTGAAGCGTATGCTGTAGTATGGTAAATTAAAAAGTTTGAAAATTAGGTGTTAGGTGCGAATATTGACATTATAACCAGGTTTTATTGAAAAACCCAGGGAGAACTCTGTTTTATTTGAAAAAAAAAACTCGGGGGAAATTGGGTTTTTTCATTTAGTGCTAATAAACTTTAAAATTTTACTGTGAAAATATTTTTATCTATTAAATAGTGTTGTATAAACTTAAAAATATAAATAAATCCAAAAAGTTTATATGAAATATATATAATAAAATTAAAATAAGTTTAAATAATGCACGATCACTAATACATGTTTGAATCTTTATTGTTAAATACATAACATTTCACAATTTTTAACTGAAGCACTATAAAATATAAATGCAACAGTAATATAAAAGGAACAAGTTAATTAATCTTTTTGTTTTCCCATATTACTATATTTATTAAGCATGCATATTGTATATATATATATATATATATATATTACAAATTTATAATCAATAAATATTTATAATCAGTAAAAACTGAAATTTCATCTGACTTTTACCTTTAATAAAATTAAACTGGAATAAATATTTAATGGTCTTCCGTGTTTTTATAATACGATTAATAGAAAGTGAAACTAAAATTACGTATAATTATAAAGAGTATCAGTTGCGTGTCCCATTTTTTAAAAATTGAACCTTAGAAAAAAAAGACAGCAGTTTTAGAAAAATTTAACTTTATAATTTCAAAAAACAAATTAATCTTAAAATTATAAAAAAGCATACATAAAAAATTTTAGGTCATTTTTTTAAAACTAGAAAATAAAACTTTAAATTTGTTAATTGTAGTTGAATGTATCACTTAATAGAATACTTTTTTTTTAGTTTGTTTTCAATTTTTTTAAACATGATTAAAAGAAATAAAATAAATTATATTCAAATGAAATCTTGAAAATAACATTTAAAATATCTTAAAAGTAATATTTTAATTTTTAACTGTTTTTTAAGGGTGATAAATTTTCTCCAAATAGTTCAAATTTGTCAGCAGATGTTAAGAATTAACTTAAAAAAAAGGTCTACTGTATTTATTTATTATTATTATCATACAGCAGATTCAAAGTGTCTACATTTTTCTTAGACGGGGATGCACTTTTATGAGTTTTGTAGCTTTATCTATTCCTAGTCTATTTCATGGTTTACTCCACACCAAAACGAAAGTTGAAAGTGTCTTTCAATAGAGACAGAGGATACTGGTGCTGAGTGTAACGAAAAAAGAATTGGTTGAAATTTTGTGGAAGCTTGGATGATTTTTTGTCTTTTTTTTACCATAATTTTCCACTATTTTTTGAAGAAAACTGTTGAATACCAGTGTCAAGCATCATTAATTTTGGAAAGTACTCAGGATCAGAAATTTTGAATGCCATAACACTTGGCAGAAATTCTGGATGATGATAGCATAGGACAGTTTTATGCTAATTGCTCTTGTTCATCATTTGAAAATTGTCCTTTTGATTCGGGATCCTGGATGCATATGCTAATAATTGAGGTGGCTGAACAGTTTTCTGAAATTTTTTTTACAAAATGTTAATTTGGTTCTAATTTGTCACACGATAGTAAGTTAATTCATATTTCAACAGCTTATGAAATGCTTTTTTAACCCACTGGCGGTTAAGGAAATGGGCGAAATTGGGAGAAAGTTTCTCCTCTACACACAGTTCCCCTATCTATTAACATTGGAAAACCAGTTTTGCTATGCAGTGAAGACTGCAGGTTAAAATACGACTTTCTACGTGCAGAACCGTCAGTGGGTTAAAGCTTCAGAAACAATTGATATCTGTTTTTCCAAACGGATAGTTTATTGGTAAAGCCCAACATTATTTAATATTTTTGACATATTATTATTGGATTCATTTTGATGTTCAAGAGCAATCTCTTGATATTTCTGGTAATTATTGGCAAAAGTTTTTACGCAGTCACAATATCAACTCTACCTAGTAACATTTGGTAATTAGCCCATCCATGTGCTTGATGCACATTTCTAAAATATTTAACTTCCACGATATGTCCAATGATAGTATTAGGAGATGCTTCTTTTTCTACCAAATTTCAAAAAACCAATTTTCTGAAAAAACCCACTAAGTGGGTTTTTTCAAGGTGGGCCTACCCAATAAAACCTGGGCGGGTTTTTTCAAAGTGGGCCTATTTGGCAAACCCTGATTACAACTGATCACAATCCTCTAATATTTTTACAGAAGTCAGCACCCCAATCTGCTAAGTTACAATGGTGGGCTTTAAAACTCCAAAGGTACAATATTCATATCACACACTGCCCAGGTGCTCAATTAAAAAATGCTGATGGTCTATCAAGACTAGTAAGTGATTAAATGTTGTGGATCAGATTTTGCTACACCAGATACCAGGTGTAGCGCAATCTTGTCGGGGGGGAAAGCTTCCGAATATGTTTTTATTCAACGTTTCATATTGCTATACATTTGTATAATATTACATTACAGGGTTCCCACTCTTTTATCAAAGCAAAAATTAAGCACTTTTAAGGACTTTTATCAAAAAAATTAAGGACTTTTTTTCTAGAAATTAAGGACCTTAAAAATGGCATAATGATCAATAATTTATCATCAAATAAAACATCATAGATTAATAATAATAGAATAAAAAAATAGAATAGCTTTTCTTCAACTCAGTCATCCTTTAAAAAAAGAAATTAAATAAAGAAATGTTTAATACAAATTAAATTGCATTTAATCACCTCACGTAAGCTTTTAAGAACATAAAGAAAACCTCAAAGAATGCAGATTAAACATTAAGATTTTCAATTTAAAAATAGAAAGAAAAAAAAAAAAAACTAGGTAAACAGATAGAAATATATATAAATTAAGATGATAAATTCATTAAAATAATAAAAATATTATTTTGAGTGACTAATACTAAACCAAGGCAAAAAGAAACTAACAAATATAAGTTTATTGAGGTTAAGACAATTATTTTAAACTAAGTAAAAACTAATTATAATAAGCTAAAGATTTATTAAAATCACAAAATATAAAAAATTTAATGATTAAAATCAGAATATATTGAGTACCTAACAATCAAGAAAAAAGAAATAAATAAAGTACAAGGAAAACTTATTAATTAAAATTAAGAAGTGAGAAACAGTAACGATAGTTAAAATAAGTGCTAACATAAATATTGATACACAGGACAAGGCAGGATATAATGATCAATGGAAATAAAAATGAAAAAATTCCATATCTAAAAATTTAAAATATAATGAAATAATTCATTAAGTACAAAATTTATTGTGAATGAAGGGGGAAAAACAACAAAACGTAGTGGAATCAGAAATATCATTTATAAAAAGGGATAAAAATCTTTATAAAATAGTCTGCTTTTAGTTATAAAAAATTTTATGCCTACACTGATAAGCAATACTGCATCTCTGAGGAATTAGAATTTATTCAATTAAAAAGTATTGTGTCTTGTATAGGAACTAAAATAATCTATGATAAAAAAAAATTACGAATTAAAGTGAAAAAAAATTTCACTTTAATTCGTAATAATTTAAGTATTGTCTGAAATTATAAAACAATAATTTGTCAAATAAATCAAAGCTAATGAAAATTGGATGCAAATATGAATTATAAATATATAATACTATTATTATAAAATAGGGAATAATGAATAGTGATTTGGTCGAATAGTCAAATATCCGGCCAAATAAATCGGCCGCCTACCCAGTGATGAAACAACATTTTTTTTAAAAAATCCTCAAGAATTACTATTGTTTATGTAAAAATAGGCCTGGACGCTATAAGAAATTTTATATCGTGATAGATCGTCAGTCAGACTTCTCAATTTAACATATGTTTGAAATTTATCAATCAGAAATCTTTAAATCAATGAAAAATAAATAAAAGAAATAAATCTATAACAAAAGAAAATGCTAATTCTAAAAAACTTTTATTTAATTTTAAAAAAATTTAGTCATTTTAACTAACAGCCAAATTAAATATAAAAAAATAAAGAAAGAAAGAATGCAAACTCTGTTTTAATTTCCTCAAAAATAAAAGCAAATTAATTAAATGTAGGCTTTGTTTTTATTTTTTTTAAACTAAAAGCGACTGAAGATTTATTGGTTTAAAAACTAATCAAATTCTAACAAATTATTATATTAAAGTGAATTAAATTTTAAAAAAAACTTCTTTTTTATGACAAGGGATAAATTGCTTTACAAAATATATAAAATATTAAATTGTATCACTTTTAAAAAAATCAATAAAGAATCTTTTTTTTTTTAAAACTCATGATTTCTTTGCATTAATATGTTAAGTTCAGAACGAAAATTTAAGATAACAGTGATTGCGCAACGATCGCTAAGTAACAATAGGTCTGCTGAAAATAATTGAGAATGTTAAATCCAGACAGAAAAAAAAAGTGACGAAATAATGAGCAACGATCGCTAAGTAGCAAAAGTCTCACTGGAAATAATTTACTTGAAATGTTATACCCCGTCGAAATAAAATGCAGTGATCGCAAAATAAGTCCCGCTGAAAATTATCTTCAAGGAACGTAAAATCCCAAGGTCAAAAATGGCGCATAAAGAAACTATGCCTCGCGTTCTATATTTCAACGCTGATCCTCGCTTTTGGTTATTCAATATCATGAAACGAACATCATTTTTGTAGCTAAAAATGTAATCAACATCTTCGCAGCAAGACGAAATAAAAATAGTCTTCGTCAGCGAGGTGTTAGGGTTAATATAGGCAAGAATCCTCGCACGTTAAACCAGATACCTGATGCATCACCTGAAATAAAAGTAATTATATCAGCCTGCCGATATGTGCGTTAAGTCGTTAACTCGCGATACATCGATTTAAAAATGTCTAAGATGCTCGTTAAAATTGTCGCGTCATAACAAAAATAAGAGTTTTTGTTGAATATTTTTTTTTAAAAAAATGGGAAAGCCAAACAGAAATAAAAACAAAAAGTTGTTCTAAATTTTTATAAGAAAAATTTAACGTTGAAAATTACACTTTAAGTGTTTCCCATCGCCGGTTTTAGAAAAAATGACGAAAAAGAAGGCTCTCTAAAATATGCTATCAAAATAAAATAAAAACACACACACACGATCAAAAAAGCAAAAGAGAAACAGAAAATTTTTCTAAATTCTTAAAACAAAACTTGCAACGTAGAAAATCAATTTTCTATTTTAATGGTTTTCTAATTATCTGTATAACTTTAAAAGAAAAAGCGAAGATAAAATATATCAGAAACGCTGTTAAAATGCCACGCTATAAAAAAAAACCAGCAAAAGTGAAAAAAGAAAACAAACATTTCACTCTTTTTAAAACAAAAAGTGTGGATGATAAAACGACAAAAATGACTTTCCTGATTAAAATTATAATTCGCCGAATATTCGTAATGTCCCTTATATTAAAAAATGTAGTCATTTATAAAATTCAACTTCAGGTGAAAATATGATACAATGAAAAAATCCACTTTGTCTTGTGACGATCACTAGATGCTGTTAACCATTCCTTATATTTTTCATCAAGTGTCCATAAATTATTAAAAACACATTTTCCTGGCATTTCTAATAATTTCACATTTGAATAAAGTATCAAAGCTATCACGTGTGCTATCAGAAGAATTGAATTTCTGAAACCCTATGGATGTAGGTCAATGCAGGTCTTCAGCTGATAAAGTACCTAAGTATTGTCAAAAAATAAGTCAAATAAAAACTGGGCATGTTTTCTTCCACTTGCTTGTAGCCCCTACCCTCACAGGCATTCAAAATGTTCTACCCTCGATGCAGGGTCTCATTCTAGGCGAAAGACGTACTTTTTAACTGTGGATATTTTCCTAAGATAAAAAAATTGTTCTAAGCAACAAGTGATACTAAAAATTAAGGACTTTTAAGAACCTTGAATCAAAATTAAGTACTTTTAAGGGCTCTTAATTTTCAAAATAAAAACTAAGCAGTTTTTAAGGACCGGGGGAACCCTGCATTATTTTTCTATGTTAGTATTAAATGGTTGTTCATTTTTTTATTGAATGTCCCATATTATACTTTTTTATATTTGTATTGAATATTTTATATTATATAGCTTAATGTTATATTTATTGAATGTTTTACACTAAAGCATTGTAGATGTTGTAAATAAAGATAGAGCAGTTCGCACAAAGTGGTGTTGGTGTAAAGACGTCTTTTTGGTAGTAGTCTAATTATTGTTTTGGACAGAGAGATATCCAGGGTATCTGCTACATTTTAGATTTTCAAATTTATGACTTTTCATGATTTTCCATGACTTATTCCAAGAACTTTTCATGCAGCAAGTGAATCAATGGTGTCTCAGTTTGGAAAAGACCTAAAAATTTATTTAATATAGCCGAAATATTTCTTAAAAATGAGCTTTTGGCAAAATAATAATTTAAATAAATTCAATATTAAGTGGCTCATACTATTTTTAAAAATTAATAATTACTTTATTTCATTCTGTAAAAGGTAATTTAAAACTAATTAATTTAACTATTATTTAAGGTTAATGAGTATTTTTCTTAAAATTTAAATAAATGTTATTTGTAATAGTATATTCAACAAAACATTAACAAGATTAATATTGACCATACCGAATTTATAAAAATATATAAAGAAAAAATTGATGTTACAAATGTAAATTAGTGAATGGACCCTAAATTTTTTAAAATTAAAATTGGTAACCTAGTACAGTTTTTTGTTAATGCAATTTAAAAAAATTAAATAATTTTTAAATGCAAATACAATGAGTATTGAAGCTAAAAAATTTTTGTCAGAAGAAAATTATTATATTGTCCCTACTCTCATAATATTTTGTGATAATAAATTTTTTTTTATATCAATTGTTTTAAATCAAATCATTAAGAGATGAATTAAAGTATTTTTGAATGACAAATCTTAAAAACATAAGATTATTTTGCTGCTTTAAAAATTCTGAAAGCCCTTCTCTTCATACTTATTTAAAATCTTGCCTCTAAATATTATTAATTTTTTTCCTAAAACAGAATAAGAACACTGAAAATTTTGAAAGTAAAAACACACTAATAAAATGCAATAAGAAAAAAAAATATTAGTAAAAAAAGTAATAAAGCAAAATAAATGTTTAAAAGCAATATGCAATTAGTGGATGGTCCCGCAGATAAAAATTTACGTTTAAGAAACTCAATTAATTCTTATATTTATTAAATTAAATGAATAAAAGGGAGATTGAAATTTCGAGGTTATGAAACTTTGTGATTCTTGACTGCTCTGAGGATCAACATGAAAATATGTACTTAGTGAATAGTCCCGAAGTTAATTCCAAGATCATGGGTACTATTCTAAAAATAGAATAGAGCAAGAAGGCCAATAGCTTGCCATTGACGAAGAACCCTGGATATCACATGATCCTTTTTTTTAAAAAAAAAATATAAACTAATTCTTCACAATAATCAATTTATCAAATATATATATATATATAAATATTGGGGGGGGGATAAATTTTAAGCAGCCACAGAAAAATAAAACATATTTATTTAATATTTTTCTGATATTTCTATTTCTTGAATTATTAGAGGTTTTAAGAATTTTAAATAAAAAACTTTTCTTTAGATTTTTCCTAAAAATCACGTGGTAAAGTGTAGCAATAAAAAATCATTTAGATTTATAATGGAGTCAGTACAAATAAAGAGTTTCGAAAAGTGATAAATTTGATGAATGAATTATAACTCACAAATCATAATAAATGTATCAGAATATTAAAAATCACACAGAAATTGATAATTATAAATGCCAAAAAACTTTCAAAACGTCACTCGGATTTACGACGAAATCGCCAAAAATATTGGGTCCACGCGGAATTTCGTAAACATAGGAACAATATAGATTTATAATAGTGTCAGTACAACATTTAGCGCATTAAAAAGTGATGACTCAAATGTGCGATTTTTTTGACATTTTATTTTTCTAGAAAAAAAAAATCATTGCGTTCAGACGCTCCGGTGGACTGAACATCGACAGTCGGTGGCCGCAGGTCATGCACATCTATCGTAAAACAATACTTTTAGAGCGAAAACTATCAATGCAAGAGAGTGCATTACACAATGTAGATAATCCTACGAAGGTAAATAAATGGCATTCTGTAACAGAACAGGGTTGCCACTCAAATCTGAAAGAAAAAAATTCCCTATGTTTTTCCTATTATACACACTATATTAAGAGGGAAACAACAATGACTGTGCTCTTGTCTGAGCTATATTTATTAGTTTTAATTGCTGGGAAAAACAGCTGAACGCACTTAAATAATGTAATGAAATAGTTTAGTATAGCTGAAATATCCCATAGATTATGCTTAAAGTGAACTTGTTCCCACTCAAATAAAAATTTTAAAAAAATGAAGCAGAGTTGCACATCAGAGTGCAAGAATCCTTCCCACAGAATCCAGAGCAACGCCCCACATGGCAGTAGCTTGGTTGCTGCAAAATTGTGACTTGGCGATACCCATGGGAAAATATCCTTTTTGGTGCAATTTAAGCCAAATACTTTAATTTGGAGTATGTAGGCGCAGGTTTCCACAATTGGCGCAACACTTTCACCACTGCAAATAGATAAATATATTTTTCTCTTTCATATTCTGTTCACTGATATGCATGCGCAAAGCATTTCCCACACCCCCTTGTAAATCTAAGAGGAAACGAAATCAGCATGCCACTCCTTGGAGTTTGATTGATGGCCTAAAGGAGAAAATAAAACATTCCTCCCTTCCCTGCCTCCTCTTGATCTAAAGATCTTCAAGGTCACAGAAGAAATGACGTTTCTCTGGGTAAACGAGGAAAACAATCTCCCCTTCCTCACATTTTCCTCTACTTCAAGGACAAGTTCAATTTACGCTTTTTTTCATAATCGTTCCAGTTTAAAATGGCGGGAAAACCGAGCAATATTTCCCCCGATTTTCTGGTTTCCCAGTTATCTGGATACCAGATAAACAGTTCTCTATTGTATTTTGAAAACTATCCTGAGAAAAATTTAAACCCTTTCAAGAATCTTATCACAGAATTCAAGGACTTTTTGGGGATCTGATTTTTTCCAATAAAATTCAAAGAGATTTTCCAATAAAATTCAAAGATATTGCCCAATAAAATTCAACTAGATTCTAATAAGTAAGGCCCGGATTTTGATGACATTTGCATTTTTGGACATTTTTTGTCCTTTAGAGCATTTTTTCAGATTTTTATAGGGCATTGTTTTTTCAATTTTGGGGCGTATTTTGCATTTTTTGTTAATTTTTTCCAATTTTTATTATTTTTGGGAGCATTTTTACTACATAAAATGCAAGATTTGTCTTGATTCAGAAGATGCTGCATCAATTAAGATAGCGCAAAACGTGTTGGCCTCTGATAAAATCGAAAGAAACTTATCATTTATAGGTCTAACTTTACTATTGTGTCCTCGACAATTACAAGCTTGGAGAAACAAGAATTGGAACTTTGCGATGCAATAAATTATATTGACGTAGTGAGTCAAGTGTTGCAAAAAGCAAGGGGAAAGATAGCACAGAGAGTAGCATCTAAATTGAACAAAGTTTTGAAGAATACTGGCTTCCAAACAATGAAGAAAATCTCTAGGATATTAACAGGTGAAGCAACATCTTTTCAAATTGAAGAATTGTCAGTAAGTGAGACAGTCTTTTTCAAGTACTCACCAATAACATCAGTAGACGTTGCGAGAAGCTTCTCCAGTTATAAAAATTTACTTTCAGACAAGAGACGCTCGTTTACATTTCAAAATATCAAAAATAATTTAATAATCCAATGTAATTCTGATATTTAGTAATATTATGAGATGGAAGTTTTTATATTCATTAAAGTTTCTATACAAAATGAAAATGTTTGGGAGTCAATGCATTTTCCTTTTTTTTATTTTAGGATATAAAACATTTTTTTCAAACTTTAATGAACGTAGAACAAGTATTGCATTGCATTATATTTTTTGAAATGACTCATAATAATTTTAAAGAGAAAACATTGTTTTAGTTCAATATTTTTACTTTATTAAGTCATAAGGCATTTTTAGCGCAATTTTCGCATTTTTAAGGGTATTTTTTGCACTTTTTAAGGGCATTAGTTGAGATTCTTTAGGTCATCAAAATCCGGGCTCTACTAATAAGTTTCAAGTACTATGAAAACCCTGATGACTATGAAGCCCATGGAGAGTCAAGGACTATTGTACTCATCTCAGTTTTCTATACTTCAGGTTCTGGGTGCAAGAGCAAGTACTTATTTATCTATTTTCTGTTAAAATAAAAGATTTGTCCACTACATTTTTAGGCCTAAGCATCAAAACACTAAATTGCATTTCTAAAAAATTCTTCTATATTGTAATATAACATAACTACAACAGTTATTCTTTTATGGATATTATCAAGTAACTATCTTATTCTTTACTTTACACTCTTTATTTGTAAACATCTTGACACTATTAAAGTAAAAAAAAAAAATTTGTTACATTGAATCAGTTAACATCAGGAATCTCCAAAATTGGGCATTTTAGTTGGGGGAAAAAATATTTTTCAAGGTGTCTATAGAAACATTTTGCAATATCTGATGTTAATTCCTGTCACTCAGAATTATAAATTTACTATATGTTAATTAAATTTTAACTTAAAAGTTGCTAGAGTTAAGATATGTTATGTTCTCACTTTTTGAGAACTGCCGATATAAGAATAACAATATAATAAAATAAAGGTGAAAAGAGCATTCACAAAGTGGTCACTCAAATCAGGTTTCAAATTTCACTGATTTTTCCAGGTTTTCCAGTAAAAATCTTAATATTTCCAGGTCAGTGTGTTTTTCCCCCCTGCTAAAGTGTAGTATAGGTACAAAAAAAGTTTCAATATTAGTGAATTAGTCAATATAATAGTGTAGTATTCCATTTAAAATGTTATTTTTTTAATATATCATCTTGAATAGATGTGGAGGAAACAATATGTTTCGATTGCAGAAAATAACACTTTCAATGATTAAAATTTTTTTTAGGTGTTATATAGTTTTTGAACAAAATGTGCCAAATAGCCAAACCAACCTTGGATAAGTACTGTTTAATATATTTTTATTAAGCAAAAGAAAATAATTCCAAATGATTAGAAACTAATAAATTTTTATATTTATTTAAATTTCGATATAGAGCCATTTTATACTATATTTTATGATATAAAATTCATTGAAATAACTTTCGTTAAACCCATTTATAAGTCAAATGTTTAAATAATGATGTTTGGTTCGAATTAGCACTATTATTGTAAGACATATTCAGTATTTGAAAAGGAAAAATTGTCAAATTCCCTGTTGCATATTTTATAGGAAAAAAACTAGATAAATTCTATAAATTTTATTCTTTTTTTTGTAATAGAAATTAGAATATTTTAAGAATTCCAATCTAACATGGTTTCCTAGTTTACATGAGTTAATTGTTTTAGTTTTTACATCATGGTATCTGAAAAAAAATGAACATTAATTTTTTTAAAAAACTATCTCATAAAACAAAAGTTTATAATAATCAAATTTTTACATTAAATATTTAGTACATCATGACCTATCAAAAAACAATTTGTTTTATAAAAACTGACTATTATAAGTTCAAATTAAATGGATAAAACTGTTGCTGTCAGATGTAAATCGCACGAAAGCAAAAAACTGTCTTAACTCAGTGAATTTGTTTGTAATTTAAATGTAAACTTGACTGAATTTTGAAACTGACAATTGAATAAAAAAATCTATGCAGCTGCTTGTGAAATATGATACATAATTAATTTGAAATTTTTTACTTCAGTGTCAGACGTAAATTACTCAAATTGGATAGAAATTATAATGACCATTATGATGACTGAAAATTACTTTAATTTTTATCTTAATGCTATAAACATTAATTTTCATTTAAATAGCTTCTTTAAATTTAAATTATCTGCCATTTCCTGTTGGAAAGGTCGTATTAATATGTTTTATAAAATTTTCCATCTTATAATAGTGAAAAAAAATCACTCATTATAACTATGCAACGTATATTAACAACAATGTTTAAGCAATATTTTCTTTAATCATTTTAAAAATAATGGAATAAAAAACTGCTTTTTCTATTTTTTTTTTTTTTTTTAAATATGGGGACAAATGTGGAAAAAATTCACTATTTTTATATATAATAAAAAAAATTTTATTGAAAAAAAAATAATCATTGTACATTAAAAGGGGGGGGGGGGGAATTTATACTGTATTATTAGCTTATAAATTTTTCTGGGCACAGGAAAAATACTAATAGCTTTATTTATTGCCTGCATAAAATTAAATAACCTTTTTGTAGCAGACAATAGCTAGCAGTGAACAAGAAAGAGCATATGTCCAGTTGTAGCATAAAAGGGCGATATGTTTGGAAATTTTTTTTATTTATGAATTCTATAATAAATTTTTATCTCCAGTTTTGTTAACGAATTACAGGCCCAATAAATAACTAATAATTTTTATCCCATTTATCTAAAAATTGAATAGGATATGAGTTTGCTAAGCAAGTAGGTTTAATATTTCTTTCACAAAATTATTTCTTTTCCTTACTCAAAAAATGAATAAATAAATCACTACAGAATGTTCTGAATCCCCCCCCCCCCTCTAAATACATACATTTTTCAAGCTCTAAGCAAAATGATCGATTTAAAATGTTCCAAATGAAGTTAAATTGTTACTAAAAAAATTAAAACTGAGATGCTTACCTCAAAATAAGTAAGTAAAATAAAATTAAAAAAATATATGAAAACTTCATTGATCAATTTTAAGTTATAATATATATAACTTAAAGTACAGCATAGTCACACAAATTTTATTAGGCTACTAAGGTGAATTACATTGTTGTAAATTAACCTTAAGGAATATTTATATTGTTTCCCTTCATATTTTACTTCATTTTATAAAGAAAATACGAAATAAGAGATGAAAATAAATAAAAACAAATGTACTGAAAAAGAAAAGTAGTGATGTCTGACTGAGTGGTGTGTAAGAATAATTATTAATTCACAATAAAAATATTTATTATCAAAATCTTGTTTTAAACAGAAAAGATAATTTGATTATATTAAATCCTAGTGCTACAGTACAATTAATTATGTATTTTGGTGTCGCACGTAAAACATCAAAAGTTTATCTTGAGAATTTTTTTTGTAAATCAAAATGAGTAATATTTCTACACATTTGTGCAAAATAACCCGTTTTGTTATAGTTTACTTTAATTATTATTCTTTCCATTTTCTATTATTAGTGAATTTTAAAAAAAATAGCTACAGATTCCCTTACCACAGTTGAAAATTTCAAATGATGTAGCCTGTAATAACAATCTATAACTGATAAGATATTTATTAAGTTAAAAATCATTATTTCTTGGAAATGATACCTAGTTTACTTAATTTGTTGAATGATATGCTAATTTTACATGGCTTGCCCATCTGGCCAAAATGATTTTCTCAGTATGTATTGCATTAATTTCTTCAAACAATTTTAGTAACAATAATAATATAAAAAAATTAAAAGCGTTAAAAATTTACTTGAATTATGTGTTTCTAATAATCTTGGCTTTGCCGGTCAACGGTGACCACCGTGGTGCTATGACCAAACTCAGTGTCGGTCACCGGTGACCCCCATGACATTCAACGTGTTAATATTAAGTTTAAAAGTTTGGTCATCTGGTTGCCCAACTTGAAACCTGTCCCTGTATAGTGCAGAACAAAAAATCAAAGTTTTGTTTTTCTTCTTTCTAATAAACTAATATAAATTTTAAAAATATATATTTTAGTCTAAGTTTATATATCATTTAACATGTTTTCCATACATTCCTCGGTTTTATCCAGCTTTTTAGGGTAAAAGGGGAAACAATTTCGGAAATAACAAAATAAAAGTTATCACGAAATCCAGCATCAATGCAACATTTTTGCTATTAGCGATTGGCTGGCTTTGCTGAGAAAAAATAATTCATTGGACAAAATCTTTCAGAAAAAGAGTGCAAGATAAAATCTCTAATTAAATTATAACCAATTATTTTTTTGGAGGATATTATAAAGTTAAAAATACTAAAACATTTTGAATAATTTTGTTAAAAGAAAAAAATACCCCCAAAGCATCAGAACAAACTTGAACAATTACTGAATTTTGCCCACAGACTAAAAGAAGATTTAAAAAAAAAAAAAAAACAAAAAAAAAAAAACTACTTTTATAAAAAGAAGCAAATATCCTAATCCTTTCTTCCACATCCACCATATTTTGCCTACTGCATAGTCCCATAATCTCCAAAGAGGTCAAAGATTTCTCCATTTATTTCACAACACAAAAAAGTTTGAAATGGCATTCTAGTTTAGCAGGGTAATAATAAGGAGAATTTTAATACAAGAAAAGTATTGCTGAGTTGATGTTATTTAAACTTTTTTACGATACATTTACGCCTAAATAAAAGTGGATATAACAGGTGGTAATATAATTTAAATTAAGAGAAAAATTCTAGCTTTTCTTTGAAATTCCCTGATTTTTCCAGGTTTTTATCCAAATTTCCCTGACTTTTCCAGGTTTTTTCCAGTATAAAAAAATTCCCTGATAATTTTGGGTTTTTAAGGTTTTCCTTGTTGGTGGCCACCCTGATTAACATGACAAAGAACATTCTACAATGTTAAAATACAGAAAGTGTTTTTACATTGATGAAAGTATTTTGAAATACAGAATGTATTTCAAAATATCTTCCATTTACAAAATCAAAGTTACATTAAAGAATCTGGTTAAATTTACTCACCTCTTTGAGAACTTAAACCTCGTTTTAAATTGCTACTATAGCTTGAATTATCAGCAAAGCTTTCTCTATTCATATAAGCCTGACTATTATTTGTACTTTGGTATGCTAAAAAAAGAAAGAAAAAAAGTATGGCAATGCTATTTGTACAATTATAAAATAATGTAAGAAATTTAACCATATTTATGGATAAAACATTTTTAATAAAAAAAAAAAACTGGTAAATTCTGCTATTTGAATACTTTAAAAAGTAGAAAAATTAACATTGAAAATTTTTTACATAACTAATTTTTAAAAAGAATTAGATTTATAGGTACCTAAACCTCAATTTTCCTTTATCAGAATTTTAACTTAATTTCCAAAATTTCACAGATTGATTTTTGGATAAATTCTACATTTCCTCCATTTATTTTAGGTCAAAAGCATTTTTTCTCAATAATTGTTACAACTCCATACATGCCAAAATGGGAGAAATAAAATAACAGACTTCTAGTGACATTTTTTTGGGCTATGTTTTCAGTTTAGATACATCATGCAAGTCAAAAAAAGAAATTAAAAAATGGAAGTAATATAAACAATTACATTTAGCAAAGCAAAAAAATATGTAAATAAATCTTAATATAAAGAAGATTATTTTTAAACCAGCATTGATAATTACTTATACTATAAACACACAACATATAAATAATTTTCATAATTCTAAGTAATTAGCTTTATTTTACAAAATTTTTACAAATTGATATTTCGAACATAAGTAGCTGATTTGGCTTTGTATAGTAATTTTTTTTATCAAAGTTCCCTTAATAAGTTACAAGCAAAATTACTTTTCATCAAAAGCACGCATTCAAGCTTCTCATCAGAAAGTAATGAGCAAAATTCTGAGCTAATTTTTTTACAATCTTAGAAAATTTTCTCTCACGCTGCGTAGGATGCCTAACATAACATCCGCTATATTTTTGAGCTGTTTAGTTTTATACAGTTCAATTTCAAGTTGCCTAATTGACACTCCCAGTAAATGATTCTGAAAACAGAACTGCATTTATCAGTGTTCACATTACAGAAAAAAAATGGGAGAGAATTTCTCACCCTTTCTCAAAAATTGGGTGAGATTTCAAAAAGGTAAGCAAGATTTCTAAAAATTAAAAAAAAACACATTTTTAACATCTTCTAATTTCTAAACCATTGAATATTTTTGCTGCACCATCATATGAAAAATGTTCTATATCTACTTTTTCATCAGCTATTCTCATTAGGTTGCTCATCAGTCAATCTGTTACGATATTTTGTTCTGGGTGCTAAATGACCTTGCAACAGATGCTGAACTATTCAGAATCACTAATTAAATCTGTAACATTGTGCACACACTTTCCTATCCTCTACATTTGCCATCATGGGCTTTTCAATTATTTCTGCTATAAAATAGTGAAGTTCGTTGAAGTTATTTCCATGTACATACTCCTTGTTAGGTCTTCCAGCACAGTTTGCACAGACTTCAACTTTTACAAATTTCTGTAAATTGTCGATGAGGGAGTTTGGTAATTCATTAACAGCTAAAAATAGAGCTAAGTTTAAGCAACTTAATATGAAGGACTAATTTTTTTTTTTTCTCAACACTTGCCGTAGCTGTTTTCATGTCTTTTTCAAAAATGGCAGAAGATGAAATTTTTTCCAAAATTTGAGAGATTCGCACATTTTAAAATTGATTAATAGAGTGTGTGAACTTCGCGCGTTAATCATTTTTTAATGCGAGAAAAGAAATAAATATGCAAGATTCTCGCGCTGTAGTGAAAACATTGATTTCTGTTTTATTGATGATGTTAAAAATGCAGCTAACAAACGAAGTCAGGTAAATAACGAAGTTTGTTATCAGAGAAAAAATGATTCCCTGAATAAACTACCCACAGCAACAGTCTAACTACATGCTGTTTGGTCGAGCATGAACTGCAGTACGGGCAATAACGCCATCTGTTGAGGAATGAAAGAGGTATTTTAGCCATTAACAGTAAAAAGTTTACTTAAAATTTCTTCAAAAAACACAGAAAAATGTGAGAAAATACAGGCAATAGGGAGATAGCCGTAAAACAAGGAAAACTTTGTTAAAAAACAGGAGACTTAGCAGGTACGCAAATCTAGTAGTAGTTTAGTAGTTTTAAAAATCTAAATGTTTTAATAGAACATATTGATTGAACATTTAATTTCCTAAGTGGTTAATAAATTTTATACTAGAACTGGGCGATGTTAAGATTTCAGCATCGTGATGTTACGTTACTGTTTCACATTTTGTTTTGCCAAATTTTGCATTCTTGCACAACTTTGCTTTTTATTTATTTGATGCTACTGTAAAGCAAGACAAACTGAAATTTTAAATATATATATTAGATTTTTAAATTTAAACTTTGTGTGTTTGGGGAAAAAAGAGAGTAAGATTTCAAGAGAGGGATATTCAGATAAAATTTATAAAAAGTGAAAATCTGCCAAAATGCATTAAACCAACATTATATGAATTATATTCATTTTATAGGTACATATAAACAACTAAGTGATTTATAATTGAATGTTGTAATTAATTTCAATAAAGTTATATAAAAAATATAATAAATAGGGAAAAAAGTAAAGATAGGAGTAAATTAAATGTATGACTTTATAGCCTGGTAGATCAATGTTTAGTAAAAAATATTTATCGTAATGGGTTTTTTTCTATTTTTTTTTTTTTATATTTATTATTTTCTTCTTTTGGATTTAAATAATTCAATGGACTAGACTGTCTTTTTCAATTTAAACAAAACACATCTTTTTAACCTTCAGATTTTGCTAAAAAAAAAAAAAAAAATCAGAAATTTTTAAATTAAAGAAGGGCATTGAATAAACAGTTAACTAGTGAAACAAATAATTTATTAAAATTTTACATGCAGCTTTGAAAGAAAAATGAGTAAATTATCTTTAAGGATGAATTAAGAAGGGTTAAAAAAAAACTTTTTTTTCAACCTTGGCCAACAAAAATTATTGATAATTTTCAACATTCTTCAAGATGGTTAGGTATCTTAGACGAAAACACATTAAAAAATTATTACATTAAGAAATAATTTTTCTATAAAATAAAATTAGAAGAAATTGGTGAATTTTTTTCAGCTTTTATATTGTAATAAATTTATCCTAACATGAATATTTTAGCTATTAATATTTGTGGATAGAGTGTAGTGAATGAAAAAAAAAATAATTTTTGACTTAGTAATTGAATTTCAAAAAGAGTGATTCTTTGAAATTTATTTTTCAGAAACTATTCAACTAATTTCTTTTAACTTTTTTATTTTAAAATAAAAAATTATATTCTTTAAAAGAAATTGTATACCTTACAATTCAAACTTTTTTCAACTATTACTAATGAAAATATGAATTAAAATCATTTTTGCATTAAATTATCTTTGGACAAACGAATTTTATAATTTTGTGCTAAAAATTTTCAATTTGAGCAAAAAGTTCTCAAGATGTGACGAAAGACGCAAAAGTAGCATTAACACCAAGAGATCCTAACTTTCGATAGCTCTCCTGACCAAATTATTAGGACTATATTTCTCAGATTACGGCTGCGCCTTATATTTTGAGGGTCAGGATCCATCAAAAAATTTATTCCGATAAGATTGTTTTTGTGCCTCACTTCGTAATTTAAAATATTGTCTGCTTAAACTAGTTAGCATATTTGAGGTCTCTCCCTCCATTAGCCAAACCTAATACGTAAAAATCAGATCAATAGACCAAAAGTATTAGCCTGCAGCCAAGTATGTCAGCAAACTGTAAAAATAAAATAGATACAATTATAAAAATAAAATAAAATTTAAAATGCGTATTGAGCCAACAATTTAAAAATCTTTATAAAAATAAAAAACGTAATAGAAAAAGATTTTTTAAAAAAAAAGGATGGATTGAGACAGATAGAAAACTTAGAACAGCCAATGGGTATAACCTCTTGGCCTTTCATTCTCCAGAATTTCTTGAAGAATATCCCTCAATAATTTATTACGGACAGTAGAAATATTGAAGGTAGTAACCTTCAATATTTTTGAGGAAATAACAAAAAAACTAGTATAAAAACAAAATTTCGTCGAAAAAGATACGATAGAAATTATTATGGCTTCAATATTGTAAAAATCAATTATTTAAAAATTCAAAACATTCGTAATTTTCAAAAAACATTGGTAACCTAATGTATTATTATGTTGCTAAACTATATTTCGTGAAAATAAAATTTAACTGCACACTCTTATAAAAATCTTTATAAATAAGGAAGATCAAGAAAGATCGAAAAGCAATCCAATCAAGTCGAAAAAGAAAATGCTAAAGAAATAAAAACGAAACGACTGTCTTAAAAAGAAAATAATTTAATAATTAAAATAATTTTAATAATTGAAAACGTGGTCAATATGGAAAATTGCAGCTTTGTACAAAATTATTAATGAAAACATTTTATCCATATTGAAGGAATGCAATTCTTCAGAGTTAACAAAGAAAAATAAATAAACAAAAAGTCTTATCGGAACAGATCAAAAATGATCTTTTCTTCAACAAGACAAAAATGATCTCAAAGTATTATCAAATAACAAAACATAAATAATCCTAAGACAATCACTTTCTTTTCTTGGATTTGTACGAATTGAACAAAAGCACTTTTTCACCTTTCATTAGCGATGAGTTAGTTTCACTCTTAGTCACATCGGAATTCATTGTGTCTGCACATTGTTACTTGATAACTCGCGAAGAAATAAACACACAGGAAAAGATCGTCATCGTACTCATCGCACGTGCATCTGAATTTCCGATGGTTCGTAAAACACGCCAACCTAAACATTGGATCAACGATGATTACACAACATCGATGTTTTCCGATGAATCGCCCAGTCCTAATTTATACTATATTCAGGGTTGCCACAGTAAAAAATTATAAAAAATAGTTGCTTTTAGTAGCCTCAAGCATGAAAATAGTCGCCTGAACAGAAACAAAAATTTATCAAAACTAGTAGCCAAATAACTAAAACTACAGCTTAATTGTTAAATACACCAATTAGGACAGGGAGATGTCAGAAATTTTAAATCGTGATACATCGTCCTTTAGACGTCGTGATATAGCGATGTATCGCGTTTTAGCATTTGTTCAAAAATTACCTATGGAAAATCTTCAAATCAGTCAAAAATAAATAAAAAGGAATAAATCTATCACAAAAAAAAAATATTAATTCTAAACATATTCTACTATAACATCAATATCATAGCTTAATTTTTTCAATCAAAATAATAAAGAAGTCAAAGTAAAAGCAAACCCAAGCTTTATTTCATTTTTCTGAAATAAAAAATTATTTAAGATTTATTGGTTTAAAAATAATAATACTAAAACAAAATATTTTACATACATACATTAAAAATTAAAAGAAAAAAAAAGCGAAAGTAGAAAACAAATCAAAGAAATTTTCACTTTAGAAATAAAATATATACTTTTAAAAAAAAGAAAACTGCTATCTGCTTCACAAAATAATCGCCTGCTTTTAACAAATAATTATATGCTTAAATTAATCGACAATCTTCTCCTTTTATTTTATTTTTATAAAAAGACCATTTTTAACGAAAGATGTGATTCCACATCAAGAAAACTTACTAATGATACCGCATTTCTAAAAAATCAGAAGTAATTCAAAAGAAATAATAATAATGTTTTGTTAACTGATGGCAAATAGATGAATATAACTGTTGATTAAAAAACGTTTTGCTCATAATAAATAATGCATTATCGGAAATGATAAAACAATACATCAGATCATACCTGCCAGGGGAAAAAAAATAGGAACACGTCACGCGGTCGCGACATTCAAGTTTACTTCTTTACACTAAATGTTTGTATAATTGTAACTGTATAAGATTTTTAATGTAACAATTATTATTGATTATAATACATATAAACTGACAAGATTTCTGGTTATTATTCTTATTCAACAAACTAATTAAACAGAAATGATAGCTGATTTTAGTAATTTAAAACATATTTAAAAACAAAATATTTTATTATTACTCAAACATATGTGACAATAAACACATATAAAAAAATAATCAATTATTCTTGTTAAGTGCTACAGTTGTAGCAGATTTGGCTGATTTTAAAAACTTTTC
Source organism: Parasteatoda lunata (assembly GCA_949128135.1). Taxonomy (NCBI): domain Eukaryota; kingdom Metazoa; phylum Arthropoda; class Arachnida; order Araneae; family Theridiidae; genus Parasteatoda; species Parasteatoda lunata. The sequence continues at coordinate 106,693,422 of OX421977.1, read as the reverse complement.
ATCAAACACTTGTCTATAACAAGGCTGAATCATTTGGGACTTGGCAATAAAGAAAGATGTTAGGACATGGGCTCAGCAATGCTTGGCTTGCCAACGTTCTAAGGTGACACGTCACACTCAGAGCAAGCTTGGTACATTTGTTCCACCAAATGCCAGGTTCGAGCACGTGCACATCGACATCGTAGGTCCCTTGCCGCCATCAGAAGGTTTTCGCTACTGTCTTACTTGTGTCGACCGTTTTTCCAAATGGCCAGAAGCTTACCCGCTCGTAGATATAACAGCCAAATCTGTTGCTGAGGTTTTCTATGCTGGATGGATTGCTAGGTTTGGAATACCTCTACGAATCACAACAGACCAGGGGACACAGTTCGAAGCCTCACTGTTTGATGCCCTGACTAAGTTCCTGGGTTCGGCCCGTCATCGAACAAGTCCTTACCATCCCGCAGGAAATGGCCAAGTGGAAAGATTTCACAGACAGATGAAGGGAGCGATTAGAGCCTACAGTACAAGTCAGTGGACCAGAGTTTTACCTACCATACTTTTAGGTTTTAGAGCTGCGTGGAAGGAGGACTTGCAAGCAACGACAGCGGAAATGGTTTACGGAACTCCGATACGACTGCCTGGAGAATTTTTATGTCCGTCTACTGGTACAGCGGATCCCGCAAACTTTGTGGGAAAGCTAAAAGAGACCATGCAGGAGTTGCTGCCAGTAAAGTCCAGACATCAGGGTCATAGAGCAGTTTTTGTGAGTAAAGATCTTTCGTCGTGCAGTCATGTTTTCCTGAGGACCGATGTCCTGAAAAAAGGCCTGCAGCCACCATACGAGGGTCCATTTCAAGTACTGAGTCGAGGGGAGAAGGTTTTTAGGATTCTTATTCATGGCCGAGAGAGTGCGGTAAACGTGGATCGTCTAAAACCTGCTTATGTATCACGAGATGAACAGGACATATTTCCTAAAAGCGAATCAACAGCTAGGAGCGAATCTACAGAGGAATCTACTATCCCAGAGCCTGGTGACATGCCAAAAGAGGTTAAGACACGACCAGGCCGTCGAGTTAAGTTTCAGGGAAAGTATCAGCAATGAGCTGGAAAAGTCTCGCTACCGCTGGTAGGGGGCTACTGTAGAGGCTGTTGGTTGCGACAGCTGATATAGCATTAAATCCGAGGTAGAAGGATCGAGGATTGGATCGAAGACCGAAGGTACGAGGATGAACCGGAATAGTTCCTACGCGGATGAACACCGGCGGAGGAGCACAACCGGCGGCCACGACTGAGAGTGAAGAGGCTGATGTCGAGTACTTAAGAGGATGACAGTTGCCTTCGAAAGAGAAGTTGTTCAGCGTCCGAGACTTCGCCACGATATTTCGTTTTCTACCCGGTGACGCCCACCTGTAGTTTGAGATGTTTACAATCGAAAGTTAAAGTTTTAATTGATTTTTATAACAAGTTTTTAAATGTTCTTAACAAATAATCAGTTAATTGGAGTTTGTTAGTTTCTGGATGGTTTTGTTATCTTTGACTATTAAAGAGGATGTTTCATTGCATATAGTTTTATTTAACGTCTTACATTCCCATCACCGAAACCTATATACAATCACAATTAATAAACAACAACTTTAAAATATTTATTTGCTGTCCGGAGCTAGTTGGCATTTCTGTCTTGGAAGATGTCTGAGACATGGCAATTATTGTTTTGACATAAACAAATGACGTCTCCCTATGTCAAGGGCTTTTAAAAAAAGAAAATAAGCACTTTTTAAAAGCCATGGAGATCCATGTATTATACCTCTATCATTTCTGTATTCCATCTGGCTTGATCCTCTGGCATAGGGATTGCTGCCTGCTCTAGACCTACTCTCTCCAAGAGCCTCACCTCCATTCCCAAAAGACTGCTTTGTTATATTGCCTAGAATATATACAAAATCCTAAAAATAAATACTAAAAGGCCTAGTTCTAATCAAGTTTTTAAAAAAAAAAAAAATCTACTACAGGGTGCGTAGCCAAAGCTCTCAACAAAAAATAAGCACCCTTTAAGTACTTTCTAAGCACACAAAAGATATTTGTAAGAACTACATAAATTAACAAAAGGCAAAATAATTTTCAAAGACTTTACATGATCAAGATAAAATAACTAGTTTCTGACAAAGAACTCTTTTCTTGATTATATTAGCAGGGGTCTGTCCAGACATTTTGTGATAGATCCTGTTTTCGTAAAATTGTGAAAAAACTACTCATAATATGAAGTCTCATTCTTTCTTGCTTTTGTGAATTTGTGCAAATAGGGTCCTGTTATTACAAAGAACCATTTCAAGAAGTTTTTAAATTGTAAATAGATACAAGATTCTGCTCAACCCATCTCTGTATGTATGCACAGACGGAGTCACAAGTATTTCACCAAACATGTAAAATTATTGGTGCTTTTATATCTTATAGACCTACTTGCTGTTAATGGATTGTTGTTGAATGATATGTGAAAAGCACGCTTTTGCATAATAGGATGCAAAGATCGACATGGTAATGAAAAACTCACCTTTAAGGGCTTTTGGGGCAATGAGTCTTCAAGCTTATTGAGTATGAGCTTGGGTCACTTAAGACAATTCTTTTATCTTTATTATTCACCCACCTTATATGTATAATCAATGGAAAAACTACTTTAGAATGAAATAATATAGACGTTTTGTTTAGGAAGTATGTTTTCTATTGTTTAGATTAAAACGATCCACAATGGTAAATTCCAACTTACATCTTTTACACCAAAATAAATAGAAATCGCTGTACATTATGATTAAAATATATAAATAAAAATTATGGACTTCTTTTTTAATCTAAAGGATTTAATGAATCCCCATTGTTTTAAACTAAAATGCTCCTAGCAATATTATTTAATGTTACAAAAAATACATTAAAAGAAAATTTTTGTGATTAACAAACAAAATCAATGTATATCTTTTTTTTTTAAACAGAGAAAAAGAATTAAATATCTATGTTTTGAATCATTATACAAAACGTATCTTATTGCAATATTTGATATTGCAAAAAAAAAAAAGGTATTAGAATTGTTTTAATTTTAAACTAAATTCAGCATCAAAATATTGTCTGCTTAAAGATTTCAACTTAAAAGAGTAGCTAAAAAATACAGTAGACGCAGCTTAATGTGATCACATTGGAACGTGATTTTATAACAATAACCGATTGATTACAATACAGTAAACGAAAAAAAAATCAAAGCTAAGAAATGAATTTTTTACATATGTATTAAAATAAAAAAATTTTTAAATTAGGAGTTGTTGCTGTAAAACTCTATAGTATTTAATAGAAATTAATGTACACTAAAGAAAAAGAATTAGTTAGTATACTTACATATTTAATGATGAACTGCAGAAAACAATACAAAAGGTTAATTATTAACTGAAAAAGAAATCATCAATTGTCGATTGTTTAGCATTCTTTTGAAGCAAGTCATTTACGAATCGCTCATAATCATAATGTTTATGAAAGTGTTCCGCGTCGGTTTTGTTTTGCACACCTAGACGTAAGATTCGAAGTGCCTCCCTCATCTGAGCAGGCGTCGGAATTTTGTCCTCGATAGCACTTTCGGGTTCATCATCGGCATCAGAATCTGGTGACGAAGCTTGATCTTTGACACATACGGCTTCACAAATGTCCTCATCAGTTAATGAAGTAAAAGTCTCAACCTTCTCGTTGATCTCCATCCATGCTTCAAAATCCTCAGCATTCATATCGGGCGGGGGTTTGAAACGTCTTCCATTTCTTTCATCACAGCAGCATTGTTGTCCTCTGGTTGACAAAATCCTCCATGACTAAAACAATTTTGAGTTGTTTTTTCAAAGACATTATTCCATGACATTGTTAACAAATGTATGGCATCCAAAACATTTTATTTATTTATTTTTTTTGTGCTAGAGCGTTCACATTAAGATCTTCAGCGTCTTGGTCTTCCATATTTTCTAAGATCCTTGAACGCATTTCCTTTCTGTAATATGCCTTCAAGGTGCGGATAAATCCCTGGTCACACGGTTAAATTAAAGAAGTGGTGTTTTGTGGTAAGAACACGATATTTATCTTCTTTAATGGAACAGTTACATCATGCGCAGTGCAGTTGTCTATGAGCAGGAGTATGTTCCGTTTTAGTCGCTTGTCCCATTTCAACAGCCATTCGTTAAAGATGGTGGTAGTCATCCAAGCCGTTTTGTTGGCAAAATAATAGACGGGCAGATTTTTCACACCTTTGAAAAAGTGGGGCTTCTTACTTTTTCCAATCACTAAAAGTTTTTCTTTAGTGCTGGTCATACTAGCGCAACATAGCACAGTTAAGCATTCCTTGGAGGTTTTACACCCTTGCGTACTATCCTTCTGAAACATGTAGGTGTAGGTGTGTGAAACATAGGCCAGTTTCATCAGCATTTTATACATCTTGAAGTGAATATGTGACAATAAGTTTAGGCCATTCTTTAATCCACTGATCTGCGGCTACATTATCGGCATCTTTTTGTTCACTGTGTGTCCTTCGGAACAGGATGTTCTGCCTCTTTTTCCAGCTGTGGAACCATCCTTCTGTGGCTACGAAGTTTCCTTTACCCAATTTTGCAGCTAAATCTTCAGCTTTTTGGCGCAAAATTGGACCATTAACACAAGCGTCCCTTTCACGAACGTTTGTGAACCAGAGTTTTAATGCAGATTCAACCTCTTTGTCTGTTCCATCTCGATTTCTTTTACAATTGAGATTTTCGTTCAAAGTGCACTTTTTTCGATACCTTCACGATTTTTTAAAATTTTGCACAAAAGCGGCTGCGAAACTTTCAATTGCATCAACAGCAGCATTCCTTTGGCTCATTTTCGGCAATTTATCGTAACGATTTAAAATGTCAGCCTTATCTTTCACAGTAAGATCTCTCAGTTTCCTTTCAATTATAAAAAATAAATCAGATTACAAACCGTATGAACTATGGTAAAGTGAAAATTTATGCTGATCTTCTTCTGCATGCGTCTTTTAAACACTTAGATGTGGCAGTTCCACTCCCCCCCCCCCCCAATTTTATTGTTTGACCAATAGCGACTCGGTAAGCGACCTGCTAAGATTAAGTGGCATACCCGAAACAATGTTTTTTCTTGAAGGTCACCCCTTAAACCCTTCCCATAGTGGCTGGGACACATCATCTGTCACATTGTTTAGTTCTTCTAAAAAGGGGCTCGTGACAAACACCGACTCGTTACTGGCTGGTCTTCGTTTCTCTTTATTTAGGATTTCGGGGAATTTGAAATCGCACAGTGCTACGTAATTTTACAATGCTTGACCGAAAATGGCAAAATACCCTCCCCCCTCTTAACAACACGTGTTTAAAAGATAATATACGAGCCCCGTTTGGACTTCTGGTAAGTTTCAGGAAACACTTTAAACAAAACAAAAAATAAACGATGATTTTTCAATGTATTTTGATATAAGCGGACGGGACTAAGCGATTTTGATAACATTAAGCGGCGTCTACTTTATAAGCACTTTATTGTTTTATAACATTTTTTTGCTTTGAAAATACTATTAAGTTAAGCTAAGAGGTGTTACACATGCCACAGAAGTTATGAAGAAAAAAACTAAACCTAAAGTGGTCACATAAAACTTCAGAAACATGCTTCCTCTACTTACAAGTTAAATATTTAACTATTAAAAATAAGAATTGAAATAAATTATTGCTAAAATAGAAATAAAACTAAAAATTGTTTTTTTATAATTTCACTTCACATTGAATGGCTTGCCAGTTTAGAATTTTCCTTACTGAAAACCATCAATTAGGATAATTTTTTACTTAGAGCCATTCGGAACATTTAATATTCTGTTAAAAATAATAATTTGCTTCATTCCCTTTATCATGAGTACTTAATATTTATAATAAAAGTTGAATGCTGTAAAACATTCTTGTGATAACAAAGTTCATTTATGAACAATATCTCAACTCATTAAAAAAATTCTGTAAGTATTGAATGGTAACCTAGATGAGATGTGTGATGCCACAATTGGCATTGCATATTTATTTCCTATCCTTTAGATCTTTCATTACTTAAGCTTTTGAAACGAACATGAAATATTTATTCTTTTTTTGTATTTATCAATGTAACGGATACTTTTTATTTAATTTCTATGCAGACTTATTCACTGTCGCCTCTAATCGAAAACAAAATTCTATTTATAACTTTTTATTTTAAATTTCGAACCACAAAAATGTTTCAGTTGCATGGTTGTAATATTCCCATAAATTTATTGGCGACTTGTGATCGCCAATGTATTTTTTAAACCCAATATTAATATACGGGGTTGGCTTTGTTTTGGCTATGTTATATTTTGATAAATCGCCAATTTCGGATCTCCTACCCATGCTTCTCCAGTGTCCGTTGAGAACAAATTACACGTACTTTTTTAATTTGGCTTTTGTTTAGGAAGGTCGTGGGGGATCTGTCTCCCATGACCTGTCCTTATTAATATTACTATGCAAAATTTATTTAACTTTGATAATCATGGTTATCATGGATAATGTACGTTTGAACGTTATCATGGATTTGTATCTCGAGCTCTGCAAATATACTATTAAATAAAGTATTATTATTTATGACCCATTTTTTAACTGTTATTTTCATCATCTTCTGCTTTCATCACCATCTTCATTTGGGCCACTATACTATACGAACTTCCAACCAACAGCTTAATTTCATCTTCACTATAAAATGGCACCCCTAACCACCACTGACTCACCATCGTCTGCATAAGATGAAACAGTTAATGTCAGTAATCATTTTCAATTTACTTTTATGCATTTAGAAATCCCTTTTTTTTTTCATGGCAAACAAACTTATCTCATTATAGGCAAATAAATATTGTCGAAATCATCAAATCAAACCAAATAAGAAATCTTTGGAGCTTATTTAAATAAGCATACCTGCCAACATTGGCGAAATAAAATAGAGATTTTACTAGTGACATTTTTTAGGCTATGAGTAAAGTTTTGACACATTATACATAATCATCTAAGTCAAAAAGTGAAATTAAAAATAATATAGGCACTTACATTTAGTGTGAAGTAAAAAAGATGTATATAAATCTTAATCTAAAGATTTTTTTAAAACCATTATTAATAATTACTTGAACTATATATTTTATAACTGTCGTAGAACAGCCAACCTAATTTTGAGTTTATGACTACTAATTTTTTACACTATAGCCTTGCAATTTTGAACCCTATCCAGAAGACAAAGGAACTCCTGGATCAGTTTATAGGGAGAAATTTGCATTCGTGGAGGAAGCCTCCCACAGCTAGCCTGACGGCAAGGGGACTCAAACCTGTGATCTGCCTACCACTGAGGATATTTTACGTTATTACTGTAGTCTGTGCAAGCTGGTTGAGGAATTTGTATAGACAGGCCAGCGCTGAGATTTGAGCCCGGTTCACCTCATTCGAAGGCGAACGCGTTATCCCCTGAGTCATCACGGCTGGACTTTAACTATTAATGCTCAACATACCTGACAACAACATAATGACAACAACATTCTATAGCAGGGTTTGACTGAATATAAAAAAAAGTCAGATTTTCTGAAAAGTTAATTGCTGACTCCACGATTCCCCTCAAGTCTCAAAACAATTGCACTACCATATTATGAAAAAAAAAATTAAATACTATGAAATGTAAAAATTATCAACAATTAATAAAATGTTAGCTTACTTTCTGGAATTTCACTGCAGTCAAATTGAGTTGAAGGTGCACTTTGAGGGCTTTCTGTGCCAAGTTGCTGAAAAGGGAGGAAGGAAAAAAAAAAGCTTAATTTTTACATTCTATGAAATTTGAAATTGGTTTTCAAAAATCATTAATTAAATTAAAGTTAAAAAGATGTTTACACAATATTAAATAAATCATGTATATCAAGTATTCAATATGCATATATACTATTTGAATTCATTCAAGTAATGATTATTAGGTGATTTGGTTTGGACAATCCAGTAAATAAGACATCCAGATAAATAAAGCTTAATTGTAGTTAAGGATTACTTTTTTTCACTAGTCATTGATAGAATACAAATAAAAGCAGGAATAATAAGAATTAGTTCAATTCAATGTAGCAAATGTCATTTCAAAAAATAATTTACTAATGACCATGAGCAAATTGACTTATTCTACAATTGAGTTATTTCTTCAGGTAAAAATTAAAAATTTTATCACTTGATTGGAAAAAAAATTTTGGTAACTTTGTTTAGTGGTATTATTATAAAAGCAAGAAGAAATAAGACTGAAAAAGAGATTCAAATCTATTTCTTTTAACAGCTTCTGCAAGTGTAGTCTTTCAAAGTTAATTTTTCTTTATAAAAAAAATAATAAATACTTTCAAATAAAACAAATAATTTTATATCATTAAATTTATATAGAATTAATATTTAGTTTTAAGATCTGATTTTTAAAAAAGTATGATTTTGTTAAGTTAAAATGTTTAAAAAATAGTTTTTTTTAAAAAGAAATTATAATTGTTTAAGGATGTTTAGAACAGACAATTTTCGAAAACAGGAAGAAAAAAAATAATTCAGAATCCGACAAAATGAGTTGAGCTATTTGTACAATAAAGCAATATTTTTATAATTGATGTGTCTTTCATAGTCATTTACTATTCAGAGCTGCAATTCTAATATAATAAATGCAATTACAGAAACTTATGAGTTTCCAACAAACACAATTTTAGTAATGCATGGGCAACAAGACGACATTATAAGGTATGTTTTACAACAAGACTTTTGATAATTGCAAATTTCTCGGGATATTGTGAAAAATAAAAGCTCTCACAAATAAAAATTACTGTTCTTTTATGACAAATAATTTTGTTTTTCAAAGGAATTTAAATCTAAATTTGCAAAGGAAACCTTAATTAGTTAAAAAATTAAATTATGTATGCATAGAGCATTACATATGCATTTCTATAGAACAAAATTGATGGTCACCACAGACCATCAGAGTGCCTAAATAAAACAAATGGCAATTATAAAACTCTTTGCTAATAGCCATTATGTGAATTTTATTATTTTGTTTAACAACCACTGAATTATTACGAATATTTTATATTCTGCAAATTACTTTCTTGAGACCAACAATTCACATGAAGACTGAATATACTAAATAGCAATTTAATAAAATTGTCTGCTGATTGCCACTTTTTTTTTTTAATCAAAAATGCTTCCCTATGAGAATTTTATTATTTTGTTGAATGGCTATGGAATGATTATGAAGATTTTTTTTTTAAATATTCTCCAAATTACTTCATTTCACTCTTTTTTTCTTAGAAATGAACTTTATAGTGTTTACCTTATTTAGAGAAATGCTTTATAACAAATATTGTAAATAAAGTTGACATTTTTTTAAAAATAGTCTAATGTCAGCAATAATTTGAAAAACAAGGATATAATGAAATGAATGTAATAGTTTTATTCGAACAATAGATTGTTCTGCAACGTCCTTTTTTAGCACTCTGAGCTTTAGGAGAAATTAGTAGTATAAAAATTATGCTTATTGTCCATACTTGCCATCTTGTTAAACATAATAACGCAAAACAGCAGCAGGACAATTTTAAAAAAAAGGGAAAAAAAAGGTTAAAATTGTCGAAATTTTTATTAGTAAAAAGAAACGGGATGTGTAAGCAATTTTTTTTTTGGCAACTTTGCGCAAAAGAAGATTTATTTTACTTTATTCTTAATATTATTAATTATTGTAAGGATTTTCAGCTTTTTAATAATTCAATTTAATAAATATTTAAATATTTCAAATCAAATTTAGATAAAGTGACATGATGCAATTGGAATTTTTCTATAAGGTACAATTTGATAATTTATTTTAATTATATGTAGGTTCTTAACGCTATAGGTAATGCTTTTGCATTTGAATTGTGGACATTTGCACATGGTACAATTTTACATCCTTTTGAAAAGTTGTGATAAAAATACTAATTTTTGATTTTAAGTAAGAACGTAATGTTAATTTAATATATATTTAATAATTATCTTAAAGATTTTTAAAGTTAATTATTTATTTTGTACATAACTTGTAACAGATGCGTTAACTCGGAGATAAATCATCAATCATGCAGTTAAGTTTTGTGCAGCGCATCTGATGGTGCAAAAACGTTTTATTTCATTTCATATGCATAAATTAACTTAATCAGAAAAAAAAAAACTCACAGTATTGTTTGTTAACAACTAATAGGCAATAAATTGGTAGGATAAATAACCTCTCACACAGGGTTCCTACATCAGTCTAAAACTTATGTCAACATAATTAGTATTGGAATATTTAGATTATTTAACACTGATGATATAAAGGGCCTTTTTGGTTTAAAACAAATAATTTATAACAGATTTACTTATGTTATCTTAAAATAATATTACATTATTCATTCAAATGAAGAAATAAAGCTTTTATATACTAGTTTGACACTGTACTATATCTAGTAGACAGGGTTGCCACAGTAAAAAATGAACAAAAATAGTTGCTTTTAGTAGCCTCAGGCATGAAAATAGTTGCCTGAACAGGAAAAAAAATTTATCAAAAATAGTAGCCAAATAACTAAAATTATAGCTTAATTGTCAAATACTATGATTAGGACAGGGTGATGCTAGAAATTTTAAATCATGATACATTGTCAGTTAGTCATCGCGATATTGCAATGTGTCGCGATTTAGCATATGTTCAAAAATTACCTATGGTAAATCTTTAAATCAATAGTAAATAAAAAGGAATGAATCTATTACAAAAGAAAATATTAATTCTAAACATATTCTACTACGACGTCAATATCATTGCTTAATTTTTTCAATTAAAATAATAAAGAAGTCAAAGAAAAAGTAAACCCAAGCTTTATTTCATTTTTCTTAAATTAAAAATGATTTCAGATTTATTGGTTTAAAAATAATAATACTGCAACAAAATATTTTACATACACACATTAAAGGGGGGAGGAATAGAACATTGTTGGCGTAGTGGGAGTCAGTGAGGTAACAGTGTTGGCGTAGTCAAGGATCTTTGCATATTAAATCGTTAAACTGCATTATAGTCTTATTCCGGTGACTTAAATCAGATTTCTGACGCATCGCCTAAAACGAAAGTCACTACATCGGCCTACCGATATATGCGTTAAAATGATATTTCACAATACATCGATTTATCGCCCAGTACTAACTATTTTCGAATTAAAAAAAAGCTTTGTACAAATATAAAAGGTATACATAATAGAAAATAGGTACCTAAATAAAAGTAGAATTACAATAAAATATGAATGTTGATAGAAGGAGAAAAAAAAAAACAATTAGAAATAAAACTGCCCCTCAGAGTGAAAACATAATAAGTACTTTATTAAATCTAAAAGAAATTTAAATTTTTGGCTTTTTGGACATAAATGATTGAATAAAAGTTTGCTTTCTTTTATTAATGTTCTGAAAAGTAATATTCATTTTCGGGTAAAAACTTCACTAAGAGTAAAAAAAGTCTCCCAATAATCGCCTATTCCTGAAAATAGTTGCTTTTTAAGCCTTTTTAGGCAAAAAAGTCGCTATAGTCGCCAAAGGCCGAAAATAGTAGCACATCGTCGCATTTTAGTAGTCTGTGACAACCCTGAGTAGAACATCAACAAAATTTTTTTAAGATTCATTAATTATTATTATTTTAATGACTTAAATAACTTATTCAATGAAATATATCAATTTCACTTATAGAAATAAATTTAAGTTTCGAATTATCAGATTTCTACAATCTAATTTTTATACTTATATTAGCCTTCTCAAATAATGCAGATGAACAGCTTTAAACAATGAAATATTTTATTCCGAAAAAAATTTTAAAAGGCCATAAAGAGGAAATTTTTTAAAAAATTTAAGAATATTAAAGGAAATTTTAACAAAATAAAGGAAATTTTAACAAAATAATGTAAATGTACAATCTCCCCCTATTGTGTTTTCAGTTTTTTTCATGGAGTTAATTTGAGCAGTGATTAACTAACTTACATATATGTCAATAAAACAATGAAATTAAACTTTATTTCAAAAAACAAAAACAAAAAAACTATTGAAGAATATAATTAACAGTTAGTGTTTTTTAAGTAAAACTGGCGTGTCTTTATAAGTTACTGCAGTACGGTAAATGAATTTGTGCGAAAAAGGTATCTTGTAATTCAGGGTGGCCACTCAAGTCAGGTTTCAAATTTCCCTGATTTTTCCAGTAAAAATCTTAAAATTTCCAGGTCAGTGTGTTTTCTTTTCACATAAAGTGCAGGTGGGTACAAGAAAAGTTTCAATATTTTAAAGTACTTTATTGCAAATGTTATTTTTTTAATATATCATCTTGAATAGATGTGAAGAAAATAATATGTTTAGCTTGTAGAATATATTACTTTTAATGAATAAAAGTTTTTGAAAGTGTTAGTTTTGTAGTTTTTGCACAAAATGTACCAAATAGCAAATGCAGTGACCCAAAATATTCTTTAATTCTTATATATTCTTTTATTCTCTCTTTCATTTCTTTCAGAAAAAGAGTGCAAGATAAAATCTATTGTTAAACTATAACCAATTATTTTTCGGAAAGTTAAAAATACTAAAACATTTTGTTAAAAGAAAAAAATACCCCAAAGTATTGGAACAAACTTGAACAGTAAATGAATTGAGCCTATGGAGCAAATATCCTAAACCCTTCTTCCACCTCTATTACAATTTTTGCCTTTCCTAAACTTAGTCCTATAATATCCAAAGATGTCAAAGATTTCGCCATTCATTTAGCAACAGGGGAGAGTTTCATATGGCATTCTAGTTTCGCAGGGCAATAATAAAGTATTACTAAGTTTATGATATTTCAACTGTTTGAAGATAAATTTCAGCCTAAATAAAGTGGATATAACGGATGGTAAAGTAATTCAAATTAAGAAGAAATTCCAGCTTCTCTTTAAAATTCCCTGATTTTTCCAGGTTTTTTCCAGCATAAAAAAATTCCTTGATAATTTTGGGTTGGTTTGGGATAATTAAAGATGGGTGGCCACCCTGTAATTATAATTTTAGAGAAAAAATTTCAGCAGAAAACCAAAATTCTTTACTTCCTAAAGGAAATAAAGAATATGTATTGGAAACCATTGGAGTTTCACAAAGTGTGATTTCCAGGATGTGGATCTGGAACTGTTTATTGGAGACTGGAAATGCAAGCCGAAGATGAGGGCAAGGGCGTAGACATGCAACAACGCCCAATGAAGACAGTTATTCAATGTAAACAGCTCTGAGACACTGAAACATGAAAGCCGGCTTCTTGAACATTTTTGCTAGGCTTATGGCACCACAATTCCGACACAAACTGTCCGAAACCGCCTCCACGCTATAAGGTTTTTAAGCTTGTCAACCAACAGTGTGTCACGTCAACAGGAAGGCACCGTTGCACCTATAGGATTTGGGCAACAGAGCATGTGAACTGGAGGAGAAATGAATAGCACAATATTTTCTCTGACGAATCCTGTTTCACTGTTTATCCTGATAATAGGTGTATTCTCATCTGGAGGGAATGCGGCACAAGAAACAATCCTGCGTTTGTGCACGAAAGTGTAAGATTTGGCGGTAGGGTAGTGATGGCTTTTACTGGCATCTCCACTGATAGGCACATCAATTTCCACATAATTCACAATAGAGAGTTGCCAATATAGGGATGAGATCCTGAGACATTGCAATCGCTTAAACTGCAGCCATTGGAGATGACTTCATGTTGATGAATGACAATTGCGGGCCACACTGTGCTAACTTTGTGCAATGATTTCCTTTTCGAGGAAGGAATCGTAGCAATGGGTTGGCTAGCCTGTTCTCCAGACTTGAACCCAATCGAGCATGTTTGGGACAATCTAGCAGACTAATTGCTGGTCGCCTACTACCCCTACGACTTCTTCTGGAAGAGAGGAACAGAACAATAATTCCATTAACTAGATGTCTCAAAGGTGTTCAGCGTTGCTGGCTGCAAGGGGGACAATACCCCCAACTAAAAATTATTTTCTTTTAAGGAAACACCTTTTATTTGTTTTTCTCAAACGCGCAAATTGTGGTTTTTTTCCCCTTTGGTACCCAAAATGATCAAAATGCAATTTTTCTGCCAAACTAATATCACTTATATTTCATATAGCCAACTACTTCTGTCCATAATGTATCAATCATTCAAACTGTTCTCCAGGCGCAACCTAAAGATCCCTTCATTGTTTCGAGCAGTGTATATATTATGAATGGTTTGTGGTAGTTATTTTATCTTGTTGAGGTAATTGTTCACCAATTGGATTAAAGAGTAGGAACATTTCCTGAAAAAAATTTGACACATTTTTATTTTAACTAAATTCTTCAACATTGTGTTTTTTTTTCCCTCAAATGTTTAATATTACATATTAATTGTAAATAGATATCTTGTATTAAATATTAAATTGAAAAAAAAAATCAAATGAAATTTGGTGAAAAATTACAGAGAATGTTTAATCGTTAAAATTCCAAAGAAGCATAGACCTAAAAAATTTTTGAGACCAAAACATCAAACCAACTAAATAAATCACACCAGTGTTCTCAAACACATCCTGGTAGTTATTACTGAACACTTCATACATTAGGTGGCAATGTAGGAACCGAAATTAATAGTTTTAAAAAAAAAGCATGCCAAACAATGAAAACTAAAACTCATCCTCACATCCATTTTCAAGCAAAGCGAATAGATGTTTGCCTGTTGTGCCGATGCAGTTGAATGTCCACTCACCGAAGAAGAAATGGGTAAAGAATTTGCAACCACAACAGAACTCCTTTGAGGCAAAACCATGTTTGCAGGTAGAACGTGAGCTGGAGAAATGGAGTGTGTCACAGGAACGTAGCTGGGGGGCACTGCAATCATTGGATGGATTGCTGAAGTAAAACTCTGATTAGTGTAAGTCTGAGTTGGGATTGGCCTAGCTGGATCAAAATCTATGGGCTGAGTGGTAGGTTGCAAAACAGGAGGAATACTAGATTGTGGAGATGGAACAGTTGCCAATGCAATATTTGCAGTGACAGGATGACTGGTTTCTTCACTTGTTCTGCGTGTTCGCTGTTGTTGGACAAGATTAGGAGGCATTGACTGAGGTGGTGCAGAATACTCAGCGTATGAAAGTGAAGGTGGTATTTGAGATTTTACAAGAGAAGCTGAAACAAATCACATTTAAGATATTAAAAACCATTATAAAACTTTTTAAATTCCGAATATAATTTCAAATTTCTGATTTTTCTATAATTTTGACAGCATAACTATAGAAAAAATAAATTTCAAAATTTATTTAACCTTAATTTTAGTTTAAACTTACTTTTTATATGCAATAATTTTTCCGTTTCATTTTGTAACTTCTTTTACCACAAATTGATTAATAACAATGTGAAAAATCAAACTCAACTCTTAAAATATTTAATAAAATTGATACTTATCTAAACGAAAGTCTTTTTTTTTTTTTAAACGTATTTTGAACTTCTTTTAAAGAATACATATTTAAAAACATTTGATTAAAAATTTGAAGCAATTAAAGTGACGCAATACCAGTTATAGGGAAATAAATGTAAGTATTAAACACTGCCAATAATAAAAAAAATGTTTTTTGTATTATAAAAATTTCTGGTGGATATGATAAGAAATTATAAATTTCTTATCATACTTGAGAATTGTATTTATTATATACTAGGTTTCGGACGTAATGTCTGAAAAAAATTTATATTTATTTGTCCAGTAGGTTTTCTTATGATAATCATTAATATTGGCCGTCTGCTAACAAACTCTGGCATTACTAAACCAAGTTTAAACTTGGTTTAGGAAGAAATTTTTTTTTTATTGTTTTCAAATTCCTTGAATACTTTATTAAATATTAACTGACACAATTCTCATAATAGATCCACATAATAATTCATCTACAAATCATAATATCGTGTTTCTTAAAAATTTATCACATTTACTTTTTATTTTCAATTGCTGTTAAAAAGCATGGGTGCATATTACAATCTATTTACTTAAAAAGAGTTTCTATGAGCATTTTATGGAAGATATATTTTGCAGTACAACTAAAATAAAATTTCTTACATTCAACTTCAATCTGTGATTCTTGCAAGAAATTCAAATTTCCTTGAACAGACAAGACTTCTTGTATTGGATGAGGTTGCTCAGAATAAATTGGTTGGTTTTCAATTTGGTAATACGGAGGTTCCACCTGTGATTCACTTTTCTCTGGAAAATCTTCCACCTATTCATAAAAACAATGAAATTAAAATTTGGTTCCCCAAGAACAATTACAAAGAAATATAGCCCTTCTTATAACTAACTTCTGATTAAGAATCAAAATTTATACAAAAAGCATTTATTAAACATTTACATTTATTAAACAGCAAATATCATACTTAATAAATTTTTTAAGTGAAGAACATTCGTCAGAAATTATTCAAATTTCAATAATTCTAAAAAAATTTAACCATGTTACAGTAGAATTCGTACCAAAATAAATGTTAAACTTACTTATTTTGAGCATCATTTGGTACTTGTTACCATCGAATTTCACATTTATTATTTTCTTGGTTAAAGACAAGATTTTCTCAAATTTTTGGCATTTATTGCAATATTCTTTGACTATTTGTTTACCCCCAAAATATAATTCTCAGACAGTTCCAGATTTTCCAACTCAGAACTTCAAGCTTGATCGTGATCTACAATTTTTATACCGTGTGTCTCAATTTTAAACATTTAAAAAGAGGAACCTAAAAATCCAATTCACCTGAGCAGATGGATATGTTTCAGTAGAGTGAACATATTCTTCCGTTAAATTCTTATCATCTTCCTTTTCCTCTGAATCATTGGAATTTTCAGCTTCTTCATTCAAAGGTTCTACCTCTGACTTATTAAAATAGCTACAGTTATGGATCTTCTGTAACATTTCCCTAAGAGACTTATCTA
This sequence comes from Parasteatoda lunata, assembly GCA_949128135.1. Lineage (NCBI taxonomy): Eukaryota > Metazoa > Arthropoda > Arachnida > Araneae > Theridiidae > Parasteatoda > Parasteatoda lunata. Next base: position 106,676,430 of record OX421977.1, on the reverse strand, counting down.
TGCAAATGTTAAAGAGTTCAACAAAATAGCTACATCAAATACACATATTAAATTTTTCAGCAATTGAAATGAATAGTTTGTAATTAATATGAAAAATATTGGCTGACCTAATAGCAGAAACCTCTGCATCTATCTGCAGAAGTATTGAAAATTTCTGAAATTGATATGCACACATTCTATGAGCATATAAATGATGGATGAGCATGAGATAATAATGAATGAGCATATAATTTAACATACAAAGGTGACTGTGAGCCCAACTCAAAAATCATGAAAATTTCTTGAGTAAAATCATTAAGGACGCATTTCAAAAAATTAATGTCTTAAAAATTAAAATCATTGATATTTTCAAAACATGAAATTCTAAATAAATTATATGCAGCATAATTTAAATAAATAATTATTTGTAAGTTCACTTTATCTCTAATCCCATTTATTATTCTACCAGAAAAAATATTTACAAATGAAAAACGTGGCAAGTACATATTCTAGGACTAATATTTTTTAATAAAATATACAAGAATTTTTAGACATAAATGTGATCGATGATTTCTTGAAACTTCTGGACCTTGGATTTTCGGATTAGCGAAAAGTCCGGATTTTTTCTAGAACACAATCATCTCTGAATATAATGTATTCGTCAAGATTTTTAAGATTAGATTGCAAAAAAAAAAAAAAGGGGGGGGGGGGAAACATTGCAAAAGGTAAAAAAATAAATAAATAAAAATAAAGGGTTTTAATAACAGTAAATAAGACTAGGGGAGAGTGGCTCACATTAAGACACTTCTATTTTCATTTTTTTAAATTTCTTTATTTTGATCAATTATTGTCAAAACTTTACCTGGTATTCTTGTAACATTTGAAAGCATTTTTAACTAGGTTTTGATTTTGTATCTATCATAGAAAATTTGTAAAAAATTTTTTAGTTACCTTGTTATTTGTCCCAAGGTGTACCTCCTAGTGGGGCACCTTGGAACAGCTAAAAAGATATGAAAAGTTAAGTAGAAATTTTCTAAAAATAGTATAACTAAAATAAATTTACATTTTTTAATTTTGTTAATAAAGTTTTATTTTGTTAGTTTCAACTTCTTGTATGCAAATCCAATTGTTCAGAATCTAAATACCAAACCTAAAAAACGTTTAAAGCTTTGCTCTGCTTAAGTTTTAACGAAATAGCATTTGATTCTATGTATGTCTTTTTTTTTCAGGATAAATAAATGTTGCAGATTGATTCACTCTTCTCAAAACTGATAACTCTTACTCATCTCTATCAACGTAACCTACAAAGGCAACAACAGATATTTTACCAGCAAATTTGATATGAGCAAAATTTCCAATATGTAATCTTGTTTCACTACTTTTTTCTTATTGTCAACTATTTTGTTGTCCCTTTCACTGTTCATTTCATTTAAGCTGCAAGCATCATCATCACTGTTATCATTGCATAAATCCCTAATTACTGGTTTTCTTCTGGATGTAATTCTCACTAATTCTGATAGTATTAAATCCTCATCTCCCAGATTTTTTATATTTTATTTTACATTCTCCCAGTTTGGAGGAATGTTCATTTGGTTTGACGAAACACACTCATATGTATGTGCATGTGCATCACATATAGTTAATCCTTAATGGTACTTGGAGATTTGTAACATATAGTGTACCAAATTTGTTTCTTCCTCATCTGTGAATATTTTGCGACTCTGTACATTTGAAATATATTTAAAGTTAGAATTTGGCTGCTCTCTTTTTTTTAAAGGAAATAAAATTGCAGTTCAGAGTGGTCTTACTAATACTGTAGAATCCAGCAGCTTTCTTACAAATCATTTCCTCTGATAAAATTCGCAGATGCTTTATCAACATTGTTAGCACAAATTGCTGCATTATTTTTATACTTTTTGCTTGCAATTCTTGTGATAAGTTACGTCTAATGAGTTCCTAAAATAAGAAATAATAACTATTAATAAACACAGATTATATAAATTAAAAAATACTTTGCATGCACAATATCTTTTTGTTAAAAATATTTTTTTAATAAGGATTAATTATGCACAGATGTGCCAACCTAGCAAAATTAACATTCAGGAGTTTCCCTAACAGGAATTCAGGAGATTTCAGGAGGGGTAAAAAAGGTGTATGGTATGCGATATTTGACACTTCTAATGAATTTTCAGTAAAAAATTTATTAAATAAGAATCCAAGAAATTTTACACACTAATAGAGCACAAATTGTGGAAGAGTATTAAATGGAAATAAAATATTTAAACACAGATTAAATCCATTAGCTTATTTTTCTTTTATATTTCACAAACATAGCAACACAAAAATATATTGGGTAGATACATTTTCTTTATAAAACATTATTCAAAAACCCTTGACACTGTAATAAAAATGTACAAAAACTTTTAAAAAAACAAAAACAAAGCGAAGAGCTATTTTATTTTAAAAAACCAATTCAATACTAAAGTATGTATAAAAAAACTAACTAAGTTCATCAAAAATGATGTAAGGCAAATAAAATCACTCTAAGTGTTAAATGCTTTTTTTTCTTCAAAAAATATAGAAAATGAATGAAACTTAAAAAGGTTATTTTATCAACAAATCGAAAATCACGTTGCTTTAGTAAACAAACTTGTTGACAACAGCATGTTGCCAACGGTTGAAAAAAAAAAGATTGACCCAACTGTTGCCAACCCTTGAAAAATACGCACTAAAAATTATAAAAACAGCACGATACAATATCGATTCCAACTATTGATATTGTATTCTCCCCCCGATTGTATGCTCTTGCACCGATGTCACTCGATATCGTCATGTGACGTCATCACATTCAGGAAAGGAGAGGAAGATTCCTACCAATCCTATTGCAAGGAGGCAGGTCAAATAGGAGTGTTAGAGAGTGGTAGCGTTGAAGACGTGAAAAAAATAAATGAAGCACGTGCAGCTTCGTTTTAGCATAGCTTCAGGCAGATTGTAGTTCAATAAGAGGGATTGAAATATTATAAGGGGGAATGGGATTCACGTGGAAAGAAAAACGAAACTTCCGCACTCGCGGAAAAATCATGTAATTTTGAGTTTGGGCGTCGATTGAGGTAAAATTCGGGAGTTTTTTTAATCAATTCCGGGGGGCGGGAGAAGAACATAAAATTCGGGAGACTCCCACAAAATGCGGGAGAGTTGGCACGTCTGTATGCATATCTAGTGTCCTAAGGTGCACTATATACCTAGTAGGATATTTTAAAATATCATACTTTTAGGCTTAGCATTAGAACAAGTAAATTTGATAGCTTCTAAAGGCAAAGCTTTATACTTCATTATATTACCCATTATTAAAATTTCTTTCTACAACTAGTTAAACTTTTGTATGAAAGTAAAAAAACATGCTTCAAAAAATAAAAATTCTAATAAATTCTTACCTGCTTAATCAATAGATTCAAAATATGTTCCAAGGTTAGGTGATGCTGACATATATCTGTATCTAAAAGAACTAAAAGATAACTTAAAATTTAAGACCAAAAATAAAAATATCCTAAGGTGTACTGTGTCCCGAGGTGAGCCACTCTCCCTTAATAATGAAAAAATAACATAATTGCACAATAATTGAATTGAAATTTCAATTATTTTCTACAAATTACAAAATCCTAAGGATGATTTAAATCAAATCATGAAAAACAGCAATTTAAAACAAAAATTTAAATATTTTATTTTGCTAAAAAAAAAATGATTTAAATCCTTAAAATGAAAAATGATTTAATTAAGGAAATTTGTCAAGTGTTTCTAGTGGCAAAGGCAAAATCTTTTTGAAGTAATACTTTTTAATTTCGTAAATATGAAAACAGGCATAAAATATCAATTAAAATATTTAATTTTCCTCTAACTATATTACCTGCAAAGGGTGTAAATCAAGTGATTAAAATGACTATTAACAAAATTAAATTACTTTAATTAAAAAATAATAACTCACTCAAAGCGAAAATAAATTCCAATCACTCAAAGCGAAAATAAATCCCAATTATAAACAGTGGTCATGGTAATTTGACATGTATTTTTAATAGAGAATTTGAGTAGTGAGGATAAAAGAATATTTTTAAAGGAACAAAATAATTTTTAATATAGCTTGCTCTATATACATTATAAGAAATACTAATTAATTTAAAGCAAAGTAAGGTCAGTGATTCAGCTTATGTGTGCTAAAATGCTTCAAATACACTAAAATTCATAGAGGAAGTGAAGTTATGACATGCAACTCTTCAGTGAGGAAAAAATAATACGTACCCAACAGATTTATGTAGGCAATATTAAAACCAGACTTATTAATAGTTGAATGAGAAAATTTGAATAATTCTGAGCATTAAATTATATCATAGCTTTTTCTTCATGCAAGTGTTTGATCAGTTCTAATTAAAAGCTTTATTTTAGGATAGCTTAGAATAAATCTGTCATAAGATAGTTCAAATATAATTCTTGAGTTGAAATTAGAGATAAATTATTAATTTAGAAAAAATAATAAAAAAATCAGCAGAGAAATACAAAGCATGTGGTTCAAAATAAAGTATTTTAGATTCAATTCTTCAAATTTAGCTTTTCTATTTGTCTTCCAGAACATAAATATACAAGCACATGAATTTTAGAACTTCAAAAATATATGTAAATATTATTTTCCATAATGTATAGTAAAAAATACTATTTTAGATAATTCTTTTTTAATCTGTTAAAACTCAAATTTAAACAAATATTTGGCCAACAGGCCGAATATTGATAGTTGAAATTCTTTGTTTTGAGCATGAATAGATAAAATAATATAAGGAATGTGAATATTAAAGGTTGGATAAAGGGATGAAAATTCATATTTTAAATGGGAACAGAGTTCTGCATTTTTAGGACCAGTTATTTCAAAGTTTTAGTGGAATCAATGAAGGTGAATGCTAAAAATAAACAAATAACAATATTATTTTCCTACATTTTAAATTTAACTTTATTAGGTATAAAGTAGACATTCCAAATTGCATAGTCTGAACTAATATCAAAACACACATATTAGTAAAGGATACACGTTGTGCCAAATGCTTCTTTATTCTTTGCATCCAACAAAGATTGAATATGCTCAGCTGATGTATTTAGAAAAGTATCAAATTCTGCATTTTCAACTTCTGGATCTCGTTCTGGACAGATAATTTTATAGAGCTCATCAATGCTGTTTAATTCTTCCTCAGAAAGTTTCTATTTAGGAAGAAAAAAATTAAGTATTGCATTTTTTAAAACTAACATGCCTAAGTCAAATTTTTTACTGATGACTTATATAACAAAAAATAAATACAGGGTTGCGACTCTTTTAAAAGCAAAAACTAAGAACTTTTCTTTTTTTTAAAAAAATTAAGGACCTTTTTGAAAAATTAAGGACTTTTAAAATAGAATGATTGCTTATCATCGTATATACATTTGCAATCAGTGATAATGTCACTTATTGTTAACTATTTTATTACAATGCCAGTACCGATATGATTGTATTAATTGACAGGGTTCACCAAAGTAGGAACAGGCAACTTTTGCCTACCCATGTAGGGTCTTGTGTAAAAATATTTTCAGATTGTTAAGAGTTAAAAACCTGTATGAAATCTGTATTCCATTTTTAATGATTTCATTAAAATGAAGTTGTAAAATCAAAGTAAAGAAATTAAGATTCACATTTTTTTTCTTCATATATATATAAAAAAAAAAAAGGAAATTTGGAAAAAACACCAAAAAAATTATTAGAACAAGATTTTATATTTTACTGTATCACTTTCTTTCTTTTCTATTAATAGAATGTTACATGGGTATATATTAAAAGATTTAATGCTAAAAAGTTCAATTAGAATTAAGCATGAAAGTAGTTTTCCTAACTATGTCATGTATAATTAAGTCCTATTTGAAATAAATAAAGGCCTAACTAATATCTAAGCATCTTAAATCATTCCACTATTTTTCCCTATTAGGCTTTTAAATTCATTGTAATCAATATTTTATAAAAACTTTTATCAAATAAAAATACAATTATGCTTGAGAAGATTTATAATCTTTAAACCAATATGCTTTCTATATTAGTTTTTTGTAATAGTATATAAATTAAAGGGTCAAAATGATTTTTCAAAGTTATCAACACATTCCTAAGGTTAGAAAATTGGTAAGGTTTCTTAATTAACAAATATTGATAAATTATTTATTTTTTCATTACTTATAGATATTTATTTGTAATATTTCTTTATCATCCTGTCATTCATAATATTACTCTCTACTATTATTATGATTTGATATTATATTTTTATCCTAAATTAACAGTTTAAAACTGAAAGTGGTATTTTTTTATTATAAAGTAATCTGGTAATATCACCTTCTAAGGTAATGTTTGCAAAAACAATACTGAAAAGTTTGGAAAAACATATTGAAAACAGTATATAACTTAACCATTTTAAAATTATTACTAAACAGAAAATGTTTTATAATTACTTATATTATGAGCTTTACATAAAAAAATTTCTAGCCAAAACTGCTATTCAAAAGTTAAGAATTAACAATATATAATATTACTAAACAATCTAGCAAGAAACATGGACTAATTTTAAAGAAGAATTTTTAAAAAAAAAGTATATTAAGTTGCAATGTTAATTGAACAAAATGATAAAAATAAAAAAATCTAAATTTAAATTTTAATCTAAAAGACATTAATAACAAAAAGTTTGTGATCTTTCAATTGAGTAGATTTAAATTTTTATGTAACAATCTGCTTAGTTTTCATTATGGATTCTAGTTCAAACATTTTTTCTGATACTTCTTATCTTAGGGCTTTATGTTGTTCTTATAGGCACATGCGCTACCACAGTAAAACCTAATTTCTTGAATTCAGTTGATTTTAAAGGTTAATGTGGGTCTTCTACTTAGAAATAACTGCCCACCCCCACACACACAAAAGTGGCATGATTCCACGTGCAGCATCCCCTTTGTTCACACACTATTACTTTATTTTGGAATGCTTCAACTCTCCTCATAGAGTATCATTCTAGGCAAAAGGAATATTATATTAATGAAAGGACATGTTTTCTTGTCTGTAGCTCCCTCTCACACATTCATTCTAGTCTCTCTAAAATGCTCTACTCTCGATGCATGGTCAAATTCTAAGTGATAAAAAAGCAACTTTTTGTTATAAAAATTTTTGTAAGACCGAAAATTTTTTCCTGTCAACTACAGTGATGCTGTAAAATTAAGCACTTTAAAAATCCTTGTATCAAAATTATGTACTTTTAAGGGCCCTTTTTTTTTTCCAAAATAAAAATTAAGCAGTTTTTAAGGACTGTGGGAACCCTGAAATATATCATGGATACAGAGAAAGTATATTAGATTGTACATATGCATTTTTTAAAATTAACAATGGAATGCTTAAACTTACTCCTCTAAGCTTTTTTATGACTTAAAATAGATAATAATTGAAGAATCCCAAGGAAAGAATATTGTTTATGAGAGCTTAATTTTTTAAAATAATGACTTTTGAAGCATGTAGTGAAATATGTGAGTCACATAGTTAAAATATCAAAAATCTAGCAAATTTAAAAGGAAAATCAAAGGACCTGAGGATATAGGATTATATAATTGTTCTGATATAATGCATGTGACATTTTAATGAAAGTTATCTATATAAAAACATTTATATTACATATTTAATAAAAGATACTTTTTAAAAAATTAATTAAATAAAATATACATTTCTCATAATATTAAATAGTAATAAGCCAAATTTTTCTTAAAAGTCACATCCCAGAAACAGAGTTAGATCTACAACAGAGGTTTTGATAAATTTAAAATGTTTTAAAAATATTTATTCATTAAAAGTAAAGAAATAATAACTTTTTTTAAAAGTTCATTATTCAAACCACAACAGAAAAAAAAAGATAAACATTTGCATAATAAATATGTTTTTCACACTGCATTTGAAAACTCTAGAACAGAAAAAAGCCTGGAACAAGTAGCTTAGTAGAAGTAGCTTCACTTTGAAGAATTTATTAAATATCAATTGTAGACTTACAACTGCTCCTTTGTTCCCTTCTAAGAAATCTTGCCTGACGTCCTCTCCACCCATGCTGCTAAGTAGATCTTGATACATTAAGAATTCTTTTATCCTTTGGCGTTCCAATTGCTGACGCTCCAAAAGTTCAAGTTTAGCAGCTCTCTTTTGAGCTTTTGTGCACTAAACAACAAAAGAAAAAAACGATCATTTAATTTAAAATAAGTCCAGATATGGAAATAAACATAAAAGTTTATTGCACAATATTTAGTTTAAAAATTGACAACTAGACTCAACTAGAATGAAATTTTATAGATTGACTCCAAATTTAAACTGAATGTTTAACACTAGAAAGACAACCTTTTCACCCCTTTCATTTTGCATTCATAGGATGAAAATAGAGTATTTTTGACTTTTCTTAATTTGATCCAATATAAGGGCTTATTTAATCATTCATGAGTTAACCTTACAGAAAAAGATATTGATAGAACCTTAAATAAGGGTGCACGACCTGCCAACTATTGACATGGCGGGAGAATCTGAACACAATTTGTTTTTTAGAAAATAAAAAAATTTTGAATTGCACGTTTGAGCTATCACTTTTTTATGCACTCAATTTGAACAAATCTGTTGTTTCTCGATCTCATTTTCAACGGCTAAGACTATTAAATTTTTGCATGGTTTTAAAAAACCCAATATAAAACCAATGCGATATAATTTTTAGACTTGCTTGATTTTTGTCGATATCATCAAAAATTCAAGTGATACTTCATTTTTATTTTTGCATTATAAACTACCGATTTTCATATAGTTTTTAAAATCCAGATGCATTTCTTATTATATTACAACTCTTGGGATCTAAATCTCGCATCTGTTACTTTCTGATGCGCCTTTATTCAAGCAGATTTCATTGTAAATCTGAATTACCCCCCCCCCCCCTGAAACACTTTTCATCACAATTTTTGAAAACCCTGTATTTTATTACAACATGCGAGTTTCAAGTCAAACATTAATTTCCAATCACACAGTTAAATTATCGCTTTTTGACGCACTTTATTTTCATCCAAAATCCAAGTTATTTTTCACTCAGTTATACTGCAATTTCTATAAAGCATTTTCTCATGGTTTCACAAACTTTAATTTTTATTACCAAATACAAATTTTAAATCATGTATTTAAATAATTACTTATAGACCCAGTTTATTCGGCTAATTTCTTCGTGGGTGTAATTTTTTATTTGCTATTATTGCAATTCTTTTTCATATTATTTTGATGACACGCAAGTTTCTATTGTTATCTTAACTCTTAATTCATAGTTTATTTTGTTACACGAAATTGTAAATTTTAGTGGCACTAATCTGTTTAACGTCAGCCTCACACAGTTAAGATTATTGATTCTATTGGATTATTACGTTAAACTTCATTTTGTACAATCACATCAGAAATTATCAGGTATTAATAAAATATTATATTAGAATAATTTTTTTAAAAATTTCCTTTAAATTCATTTTTTTTTTTGCCTCAATTTATATGTTTTGTTATTTACTTCAAAATTAATAAATTTATTTTATCTACCAATGACTAAAAATACTCAATATCCAGGTATAACCTAAATCTCTTATTCCGGCATAATTCTTATTTAATATTTTATTAATATAATTTCTAAAATTCACACGGTCTTTTGATTAGTTTTTAGCCATTTTACATTTCGATATTTTCGAGATACACAAATATTACTATGACACACACAAATTCTATCATAGTAATTTTGACACGTTTATGCAGTGTTTTCACTACAGCGCGAGAATCTCGCATATTTTTTCTTTTCTCACATTAAAAAATGATTAACGCGAGAAGTTCGCACACTCTATTAATAAATTTTAAAATGCGCGAATATCTCGAATTTTTGAAAAAATTTCGTCTTCCGCCATTTTGAAAAAGACATGAAAACAGCTACAACAAGTGTTGAAAAAAAATTAGTGCTTTATAATAAGTTGTTTAAAGTTAGCTCTATTTTTTAGCTGTTAATGAACTACTAAACTCTCATCGACAATTTACAGCATTGTAAAAGTTGAAGTCTATGAAAACTATGCTGGAAGACCTAACAAGAAATATGAACTTTAGTTCTGAGTATGAACATGGAAATAACTTCAACAAACTTCACTATTCTATAGCAGAAATAATTGAAAAGCCTATGCTGGCAAATGTAGAGGATAGGAAAGTGTGTGCACAATGTTACAAATTTAATTAGTGATTCTGAATAATTCAGCATCTGTTGCAAGGTCATTTAGCACCCAAAACCGAATTAAAACAAAATATCGTAACAGATTGACTGATGAGCATTTGAGCAACCTAATGAGAATAGCTGATGAAAAAGTAGATATAGAACATTTTCCATATGATGATGCAGCAAAAAAGTTCAATAGTTCAGAAATTAGGAAATATTAAAAATGTATTATAATTAGAGAAATATTTTTTTTTACAAGTCTATTCGTGTTTTTTTAATTTTTAGAAATCTCACCCAGTTTTTGAGAAAGGGTGAGAAATTCTCTCCCATTTTTTTTCTGTAATGAAAACCTTGGTTTATGATAATTTGTTTACTCACTTTCATGCATTTCCTTTTTTTTCTTCTAATTTTGATATTATGATTTTTTAATTACTATGATACACTAATTTTAGTAATTACTTCTTTACTCACACTATTTGCAATACTTTCATCATAAATCCTTGCATCAATTCCATCTTAAGTCCCAGCTTTTCTCTATCTTTTTTTTTTTTTTTTTTTTTTTTGCTGCTATTAATTGTTTTTCAACCAGTAACACATGCTACCAAATTTTTTTATGTTTTTAATATGTTATTATAACTCAATTTTGAATTTGAGTTGCAACTTATTGATGTCCTGGCTTTGTGATGATTTTGTTGTAAATTCATGTTATTTTCTTGTAGTTTTTTAGTAAAGACTTTTCTTTCCAAATTCTGCTATTTCTAAAATGATGTTAAGTCAATACATCAATTTGAGAGATCAATTTTTAAAGCACTTGATTTGTGACCCTTTGATCAGAAATTACTGTTGATTTCCAATAATTTTTAAGCAGCTATCTATTGATTTCTGAGGTGAAAATCAGAGGTTTTTAGGGTGATTTATTACAACACTAGACTTATTAAGACACTGCAACAATTTGGTCATATAATCAAGTTTTCCCATCGTTTTTCAGCCATTTCTACATATTTTTTAAAATTTCTACTTACTTTGAAATGCAAATTTTGCAGTTAAATTCTGTTTTTCACAAACTCTATTTGAGATTACTCAATCGTAAATGTACTGCTTTTACATATCGTTTCTTAGACCTTTCCCAAGAATTTGTCTATTTTTTTTTTTTTTTTTAAGAATCTATATTTTTAATATGATATGCTAAAATGAAATTTGAGCTATCACTTTGTGAGTGATTCTGTACTGACTGCCTCAACATTAATATAATTGATGCTATATTTTTCGTTTTGATCATTTTTAAATGTTAATATATAAACCATTGTCATTATATTTGGATTTATTTCAAACCGAGTAGTGCTTGTCAGATTTCATACATTCACACTGTTTTTTTAATCATTTTTATGTAGTTATCAACATTTGGAGTGAGTCTAAGTATAGTGATGTAACAAATATTCAGCCCTTTTGTCAAATTGGTCAAATATTTGGCCGAATATTCAGCAATATATAATACAGGGTTCCCACTCTTTTATGAAAGAAAAAATTAAGCACTTTTAAGGACTTTTATCAAAAAATTAAGGACTTTTTTTCTAGAAATTAAGGACCTTAAAAATGGCATAATGATGATTTATCATCAAATAAAACATCATAGATTAATAATAATAGATTAAAAAAAATGGAATAGTTTTTCTTCAAATCAGTCATCCTTTAAAAAATTAAAAAAAAAAAAAAAACTAAATAAAAAAATGTTTAATACAAATAATCTGTATTTAATTAAAATTAAATTGCATTTAATCACCTCACGTAATATTTTAAGAATATAAAGAAAAAAAGAAAAACTCAAAGAATGCAGATTAAACATTAAGATTTTCTATTTTAAAAATAGAAAAAAACTGAGTAAACAGATAGAAATATATAAATTAAGAAGGTAAATTCATTAAATTAATAAAAATATTATTTTGAGTGACTAATACTAAACCAAGAGAAAAAGAAACTAACAAATATAAGTTCATTGAAGTTAAGACAATTATTTTAGACTAAGTAAAACCTAATTACAATAAATTAAAGATTTATTAAAATCACAAAATATAAAAAATTTAATGACTAAAATCGGAATATATTTAGTACCTAACGATCAGGAAAAAAGAAATAAATGAACTACAAAGAAAACTTATTAATTAAAATTAAGAACTGAGAAGCAGGATTGAGAGTTAAAATAAGTGCTAACATAAATATTGAAACACGGGACAAGGCAGGATGAAATGATCAATTGAAATAAAAATGAAAAAATTCCATATCTAAATATTGAAAACAAAATGAAATAACAACAAAACGTAGTGAAATCAGAAACATATCATTTATAAAAAGAGATAAAAATCTTCATAAAATAGTCTGCTTTTAGTTATAAAAAATTGTATGCTTACATTGATGGGTAATACTGCACCTCTGAGGAATTAGAAATTATTCTATTAAAAAGTATTGTGTCTCGTATAGATACTAAAGAAACTAAAATAATAGACCATAAAAAATTTTGTTCCTAATAATTTAAGTATTGTCTGAAATTATTAAACAATATTTTGTCATATAAATCAAAGGTAATGAAAATTGGATGCAAATATGGATTTATATATATATTACTATTATTATAAAATAGGGAATAAAGAACAGTGATTTTTTCGAATAGTCAAATATCCGGAAAAATAAATCGGCCGCCTACCCAGTGATCAAATAACATTTTTAAAAAAAATCCTCGAGAATTATTGCTGTTTATGTAAAAATAGACCTGGGCGTTGTAACAAATTTTATATCGAAATAAATCGTCAGTCAGACATCGCGATTTAACATATGCTTGAAATTTATCAATCATAAATCTTTAAATCAATCAAAAATAAATAAAAGAAATAAATCGAAGACAAAAGAAAATGTTAATTCAAAAAAAAAAATTGTTCTATAACATCAATAGCATTGTTTAATTTTTTGAATTAAAATAAAGATGGATTGACTTAAGACTGTTTTAAAGATTGACTTGTCTTAAAGTAAAAACAAACACAAGCTTTATTTTAACTTTTTAAAAAATGACTTAAGATTTTTTAAGAATAATAATAAAACTGTTACAAAATATTTTACATACATTAAAAATTTAAAAAAAAAAAAAATGTCCACTTAAATAAAACATATTTTAAATTATTTGTTGAAAAAAAAAAGTGCTTTTGAAACACCGTTAGGCTTTTGTTAATTACTTATTTAAAATAATAAAGTTGTACTGACTAATGGTGTAAATTTATTTATTTATTATTTTTCTTTTCGAAAATGAAGTACACTAAAGATTTAAATGTTCAAAAATAATACTGACTATCTAACAAATTATTAAACGAACACATATTGAAAGAATTTTAAAAAAAATATTCTATATTTAAGAGTACTAGTGTTAAATTATTGAAAAGCGTTAAAATATTGCTTAACTTTTTATTTAACTTAAAAAAATTTAGTCATTTTAACTAACATCCAAATTTTTTTTTTAAAAAAAAGAAAGAACACAAACTTTGTTTTAATTTCCTCAAAAATAAAAGCAAATCATTTAAATGTAGGCATTTTTAGGCACATAATTTGTTTTAATTTTTTTTAAACTAAAAGCGAGTGAAAATTTATTGGTTTAAAAACTAATCAAATTCTATCAAATTATTATATTTACGTAAATTAAAAAAAAAAAAAAAAAAAAAAAAAAAAAAAAAAAAAACTTTTTATGACAAAGTATAAATGTATAAATTACTTAAATACAAAATACATAAAATATTAAATTGTATCCCCTTTTAAAAAAATCAATAAAGAATCTTTTTCTTAATTCATGATTTCTTTTCATCAATATATTAATGAAAATTTAAGATAACAGCGATTGCACAGCGATCGCTGTTATATATCGCTGATCGCGGTACGTCTGCTGAAAATAATTCACAACGTTAAATCTTGACAAAAAAAAAAATAGTGAAGAAATAATGCGCAACGATCGCTAAGTAGCAAAAGTCTCACTGAAAATAATTGACTTGAAACGTTATATCCCGTCAAAATAAAACGCACAGCATTCGCAAAATAAATCTTGTTGAAAATAATCTTCAAAAATCGTTAAGTCTCAAGGTCAAAAATGGCACATAAAGAAACTATGCATCGCATTCTATATTTCAACCCTGATCCTCGCTCTTTGTTATTCATCATCACAAAACGAACATCATCTTCGTAGCTAAAAATGTAATCAACATCTTCGCAGCTAGACGAAATCAAAATAGTCTTCGTCAGCGCGGTGATTGTGTTAGCATAGGCAAGAATCCTCACACGTTAAACTGCGAGCGTCGTCTTAGATCAGATTCCTGATACATAGCCTAAAATAAAAGTAATTATATTGGCCTGCCGATAGTTTGATAAAAAGTCGATAATACGCGATATATCCATTTAAAAATGTCTAAGAATAGTGCTCGTTAAAATTATTGCATCATAACAAAAACAAAAGTTCTTGATTTTTTTTTTTTTTTTAAATGGGAAAGCCAAACAGAGCTAAAAACAAAAAACCGTTTTCAATAAAGAAAAATTTAACGTTGAAAATGACGAAAAAGAAGGCTCTTTAAAATATGCTATCAAAATAATAATAATAAAAAAAAAATTTTTAAAAAAAAACACACACACAATTAATCAAAATAGCAAAAGAGAAACAGAAAATTTTCCTAAATTCTAAAACAAAACTTGCAACGTAGAAAATAAATTTTCAATTTTACCGGTTGTCTAATTATCTGTATAACTTTAAAAGAAAAAGTGGAGATAAAATATATCAGGAACACTGTTAAAATGCCACGCTATAAAAAAAAAACTGCAAACATTTCACTCTTTTTAAAACAAAAAGTGTCAATGATAAAACAAAGAAAGTGACTTTCCTGATTAAAATTATACTTCGCCGAATATTCGTAATATCCCTAATATTAAAAAATAGAGTAATTTATAAAATTCAATTTCAGAAGAAAATATAATACAATGAAAAAATCCACTTTGCCTTATGACGATCACTAGATGCTGTTAGCCATTCCTCATATTAAGTGTCCATAAATTATTAAAAACACACTTTCCTGGTATTTCTAACAATTGAAGTATCAAAGCTGCCATGTGTGCTATCAGAAGAATTGAATTTCTTGAATCCTATGGATGTAAAAGGTGATAGAGTACCTAAGTACTGTCTAAAAATAAGTAAGACCTCTACCCACCTGCAGTATTACGCTCCCCTCTCCCCACACAAATTTTTTTTCTTTAAGAATGATCCAGAAAGAAAGAATATTTTAATGAAAAATTTTATAATAAAATAAATAAAAAATCCATAATGGCGCGTTTTCTTCCACTTGCTTGTAACCCCTACTCTCACACGCATTCAAAATGTTCTACCCTCCAGGGTCTCATTCTAGGCGACTGACGTGCTTTTCAACAGTGGTTATTTTCCTAAGATAAAAAAATTGTTCCAACCAACTAGCGATACTAGAAATTAAGGACTTTTAAGAACCTTGAATCAAAATTAAGTACTTTTAAGGGCCCTTAATTTTCAAAATAAAAACTAAGCAGTTTTTAAGGACTTTTAAGGACCGTGGGAACCCTGTAATAAAAGTTATTTTACAACAAAAATTCTTTTAGCGGGAGTTTTAATAGATTTGATATAAATTAATCCAAAATTGTATTTATTACACATATTAGTTAAGTTTTAAAACTTGTAAATTTATGTTCTGAAAGACATGTGCTCACACAAATGTGAAGAATTGAAACGAGAATACACACTGTTTTAAAAATTACTTTTTTAGTTACATTTTTGCTTGTCTTTTTGTTTTAACTAAAGTGAAGCATTTCTAACAGCACTTTTTCTAGTACGGTAAGACAGATAACTAGTAACATAGAAACTGAGATTCAACGCTAAGGTGATATAGAAGACAGAAAGTACTCAATCTAGCCCACAATTCAGTTTTCGGATGCCATATGGGCATGCGAAAGACAAAGGAGAGAATAAAATATTCTTTCTACTGGCCAGGAGTTTCTCAAGATGTGGAACACTTTTGTAAAACATGTGGCGAATGTCAATTAAGAAGCCCTGAGAAAAGGTCTGATAAAATTCCGATTACTCCAGTAGCAAGACCTGGACTGCCATTTGAAGTCGTCAACATCGATATAATTGGGCCCATTGATCCACCCTGTGCCAGGAAACATAAATATATTTTATGTCTGGTGGACCAGCACTCGAGGTGGCCGGAGGCCATTCCTCTGAGAAGCTTAAGTGCTAAAGCTACGTGTGATGCGCTCGTTGAAATATTCACACGAACAGGAATCCCGAATACCATTGCAAGTGAGAATGGTACAAATTTCGTGTCAAGACTGACTAAAGAATTTCAAGAAAGATTGGGTGCCCATCCTAGATTTTCAACCCCTGGATACAGTGCTTCCAATGGACTAGTTGAACGATGGAATAGGAGTTTACAGCAGATGCTTCATCACGTGATAAGGAGCGATCCATCTAACTGGGATAAGCATATCCCGTATCTTTTATTTGCATATCGTGAAATCCCCAACTGCACCACTGGAATCTCACCTTTTCAATTAATGTATGGAAGACAGTCAAGAGGACCTTTGGCAGTGTTAAAATCATCATGGTCTGGTGAAATACCCATCCCTCCAAACTTGAGTGAATCAGCCGTCGATTACTTACAGCAGTTGAAAATAAGAATGGAGAAAGCTGCAGAACAAGCTGAATTGATCGCAAGTGGAAAACAACAAAAATACACTGAATATTTCAATCGGAGATCTGTGACAAAAAGTTTCAAGAGTGGCGACCTAGTTTATTTACTGATCCCGGACTCTAACAACAAGCTGTATGCTAGATGGAGTGGTCCTGGAGAAATCATGAGTCTTATTCCTCCCCACTCGTATAAGGTAAGACTGCCAGATGGAAAAATAAAACACGTCCATTCCAACAAAATAAGGAAATTTCAAGCCCGTGTCAATTCTGTTGGAGTAATTTTTGAAAATGAAGAAGATTTTGGAGAAGTTATAACTCTACCAAGAAAAGACTTGTCGACCCCTTTGGAATATTTAAAAATTTAAGGAAATTTAAATCTAGACAATTTAGATAAAACTCAGAAGAATTGTTTAATTGCTCTCATTAACAGACATCAAGCATTATTTAAAGGAAAAATAAAAATGGCTAAAGTGGAATCCCACAAGATCAGATTGATTCCAAATGTAGAAAGAAAGAAACCTCACGTATACAGGATTCCGGAAGCGTTGAAAACAAGAGTTGATTCCGAAATAGAAGATTTGTTAAGTTCAGGACTAATAGAAGAAAGTGAAGCTGAGATAGCGCACCCAGTAGTGTGTGTAAACAAGAAAGATGGAAGTATCAGACTCTGTGTTGATTATAGAGCTCTGAATGCGGTTGCTAAAGCTGATGACTTTCCGACGGAAGATGCAGTGGATCGAATGTACAATATAGGACGAGCCAATGTAATAAGCACGCTAGATCTCCTCAAAGGTTATTACGCCGTTCCTATGGAGAAAGAAAGCAAAGAATTTACATCTTTCAAATCGCACCATGGGCAGTATCAATTTAAAGTTTTCCCATTTGGATTAAAAAATGCCGCTGCCACTTTTCAGCGAGTTATGAACAAGTCACTGAAAGAGTTCAAGGAATTTTCAAGATCATATATTGACGATATTGCTATTTTCTCAAAAGACTTTGAAACCCATCTTCAAGATTTGGAAAAAGTCTTTGCTAGAATCATTAGGATTTACAAACAATGTGAATAAATGTTCTTTTGCAAAATCTCAAATCAAGTATTTAAGACACTTAATTGGGCAGTTTGTGTTAAAATTTATTTCATGACTCTTATATTTTTTTATTAGAGACTAAGTGTTTATATGCTTATGTTGATATTTACTTGTGGATAAATTTTAAAGTAACAGATATTTAAGGTAAGTGCTAAATTAATTTGAAAATAAATTTTAAAGTATAAGTTTTTTTATAATCCAAAAATGAATGATTTAGTGTTTGAGAAATAGTAAATTTCATTGTTTATATGCATAATTATAAGATATGATTAGAACCCATAGAAATATAGTTATTGAATTATAATGTTTTATGCATGGTCCTTGAGGTGTCATGGTTTAAAAGTATATATTTTTGTTCTTTTTGTGGTAATAATTGTTTAATTAATAATAGTATTAATTATTATTAGTATTACTGTATGTCAACAGGTTATAGTTAAAGTGAATAATTATTTTTGTGTTAGATATTATTTTATAACAATTTTTGCTATTTTAAAAAAAAATGTGATATAGAATTGAATTATTGATTCTAACGTTACAGTGTATAATTAATGATAACCGAATTTATATATGAATAGTGTTGTGAATATCTCATCTGTATTTGTGTTTAATATTCCTATTTTGTTATCATTGAAATGATTGTGCATTTTCATATTTATCGAATATATCATTGTGAATTATTATTAGTATTATTTTTTTTGTTGATCGCAAACAGTTGATTTTTTTTTAGTTTTCAGATTTCAGATTAGGTTTGGTAAGAGCTGGAGGCTCTGAGTCATACATAATGCCTATAGTTTATTTTGTTATTGAATAAAATTAAGTTTATTGTTTGCAAATCTGGTGTGGTTATTTATATGGAAATAAGGCATTACAGTGATACTTCAGAACTAGAAACAAACAAAAAAAATTCTGTTTTTCTTTCAATTTTTTTATTAACTTTTATTTTATTCCTTTTATTTTCAATTTATTGTTTTCAATGAACATTATTTTTTTATGAGAACTTTATTTCTAAAAATAGAGCAATATGAAAATTTACAGTGAAATTTTTAGCTTATATCTTGCGTTTCAAAATTAAGATTTTTGTTTTGATTTCTATCTAGCTTTTTTAAAAAACTGATGTTTTTAATATGACGCAGCAATTAAAAGGATTTTTATTAGACTTAAATCTTCCCTTTTAACACAATTCAGTTCGGTAATTTGGAAACTGGAATGCTTAGATTTAAAATTCTCTTAAAAAAAATTATTCATTTTTATTTTTTCTGCTTTCTTTTGTAAGTAATGTTTTATAGGGGTTTTTATGATAGTGCTGTATTTTTAAATTATTTCTGATAGATATTATCCCACTCAATATTTATTGGGCAAGTTTTTTCCAGAAAATATGATTTTTAGCATTTAAGTTTTGTTTTAAGAATTAAGAGGGTATATTTTTTCAACTTCATTTTTAATAGCTGTTTTTTATGTTAAATATTTCTAATTATCTTCAATATTTCTATAAAAGCATTTTTTCCCTTTACTCTATACTAAGTTGATTGATTATTTTTTAATAACGACTGAACTTATTTCTAGATAAAAACAAATATTTATTAATGATTTTTTAAAAAAAATTGCTATTCTGCCACTGCCAATTGCATTCTGGTAATTGGTCAAATCACTATTCATTACATCCTTAATTATGTATTTGTGAAAAATGCCTATTAAGAAGCAAGTTTCTCTATGTCGTTTGGAATACTTCTTTTTATCATTATTAAGTATTTTTTAATATAAAACAATTAATATAAAAAATTATTATAAATGTTTTTATAGTAATACACGAACATTTTCTAAACCATTGATCCATTGAACTTAAAGATTAACAAGACCAGACATGACCAGTCATTCAAGGGGACACTGGACGTTCAAAACAAAATGGTGCGATATTTATTTGATGATTTAAAAATTTCAACAGAATATTGACAGCATTAAAAGACGTCGGAGAACAATGCTTCAGAAAATTCGGAAAATTAAATTTATAGCTAAAAGTGATGATAATTAAAAAGTTCCTTGCAAACAAATTATAAAGAAAAAGAAAAAAAAAATGAAAATAATAATAATAAATAAATTGGCGTGCAAGGAACTTTTTGAAGTTGTGAGAACATTGAAAAATCCCATTTAGAGAAAAAATAACTTTGTCAACCAGAACTGCATATTAATGTATGAAACTTTTTCTGTAATATCTTTAAATCCAAATAATGAATTTTTTTTTTTAAATAATCTCTTTCTGAACATCAAGTGTCTCCTTTCAATTGCAAAATTAAAAAAATTAATAAAATATATTAATTACATCTTGAATCACAGTCTGGAACTGTTTCTGGAGATCCTTAGCAAATTCTAATAATTCCACAACTTGGTCATACTTCTCCACAGCTTTCTAAAGAAAAATTAATTTTACACATTATTGGATGTTTATTAGTTTGTAGCAATATAATAATCAAAGCATGCTTACTTTTTGATCTTCATTTAGCTCTTTGCCTTTCTGAGAATCACTTTTATATGAATCTAATTTGGCCTAAAATAAGTAAATATAACAATTGAAATCAAAAAAAATTTTATAAAATACACACACTTGAAACTTAACTCAGATTTAAATGAGGACGTTATACTGCTCGAGAAACTTTCCCTGCCAAATTCATTTTCACTTCTATTGGCATTCTCTCTAAACGTTTTTAAAAGCCCTTGACCCCTACAAATGTGCACACTCTTTCCCTTTTGTTCAAGTATAAGAAGGCCATCCCATCCATTCCCCAACAATTCACACACACAAAAAAAAAAAGCAATGCATACCTGTAAGCAACGAGGACCTATATAGATTATTCACAACTCATCATCTATCAGGTGTCTGAAAAAATGCTTCTTTATACGAACACCTCAAAGATTAAACATCTATCCTCTTTTTTGTACCTTAGCTATGTTCAATACAGTCTTCAAAGTGATAAGAAAATAAAAGAAATTTTCAGTGGGGTAGAAGCATTGAGAGCATTTAAAACGTAATTTTAACTTGCGGGGTCTCATAACCTTTGTCAACCAGATGAAAAAATCAAAAGATTCCGCTGTCCGAATTATTTCACAAGAGCAGTATCAATTTTCTCTCCTTTTTTGCAAAAATAAGGCGAGGTGACAGAAGAAAGATTGATTCTTTGGTAGTGAAATAAATAAAAAATATTTTCAGTTATAGATTAGGAAAAAACTTACATGCTTCAAAATTGGTGAAAAGTTGCATTTTCCTCCCCTCCATTTTAAAGCAGAAATGTTTTTTTTTTTTTTTTTTTGTAAATTTTGAAAAAGTAGTAATTATTATTCCATAATTAAATCATAATGTATTAATATATCATTTTAGTAGTTTAAAACCAGGGTTGGCAAGACATTCTAAGACATTTGTTATTTTCTGTAATGACTTTCCTCAGTTTTTGCAGTGAATTTACAAAAATTTAAAACTATTTACGAAATGCCAATTTGCGCGATTGCAACTTGCAAAAATTCTGATAGAAAAACAAAAGGAAAAAATATTCTTTTCCGTGTGTTCCCTCAAGTAAATGAACAACTATGTAAAAAATGGATTCGAAATGACACAGTTAATATAAAACAGCAATACGTTTTTTCTATCGTTAAGAACTTTTATAAAAATTCGTTATCTAAATAGAAACCGCCTCGTTACTTAAAAAAGAAAGGCAGGTGAAAAAAAATTAAAAAATGGATGAAGTCAAAAAAATTAAAACGTAAGTAAAAAGTATAAATAAAATATATAGTGTATAGTTGAAATTCTTCTAATTTCATAACATATTTTTTAATGTAGTTATTCTAAATATTTATGATTTTTTTTAAAATTATATTCTCTTAAATTTAAATATCTATAAATTATATCATCTTAAATTTAAATATCTATAAACAATTGTAAAATTTCTAATGTCATTATGAACCTAAATTATAATTTTGTTCCAGTAATTAGCGTTTAAGGTTGATGTTTCCAAAGGATTAAGTATAAACAAATAGCTATTAACAGCATATTTTAAAATCAGGAATTCTAAATTTAACTCAACTTATTGTTATAAAGGAATATGTAGATAAAAAAGGGTCGATATATGCTTTTTTTTTTTCTTAATAAAAGCTAAAACTGAACTTTTTAAAATAATAAAGTATTTATAGTGTCATTTTCGCCAACTAGTAAAATATTTTTATAAGTTTAAAATACATTTTTTAATATAATGGCCAAGAAAGTTTTTTTGAACTATGTTTATGAATGGAAATAATGCGTTAATTATGTAAAGTTTGAAAGCTAATAACCAGAAAAAGTCTAACTTATTTTTACAAAGAGAAAGATGCAAAGTTATCATAATATCTTTGCTTGCTATCTCCAAGATCTGTGGACACAGTGACGTCATGAGGAGGGAAATCGTAGCTTCAGCTCTAAGAGCGGAGTGAACTAGCCTTTCTATTCTCTTTAGCCCTGGGTTGAGCTATTAGGAACTAAGTGTTTGGTTAGTCATAAACAGGCTTATTTATCTATAGTACTATTCAAGAATACTTTTATTTCATATAACTTTTCAATTCTTTTAGCATAGTAGTGATACATCGCCAGTGTCAGTAACTGAAACTGATGTTATGCCCTTCAAAACTGGGTAATACATTTATCAGTTATTTTGTATTTCCAATAACTAATGTATATTTATATTTAAAACAATTTTTATTTTTTTTATTAAATAGATTGTCTTTTTTATCATGCAGAAATTATAAAATTTTTTTAAAAAAATATTGTGAAAAATAAAAGGTTAATTTTTAAAAAATTTGGTATTTTTTTTTAAATCATCATTATTATTTTTTAATATTGCATTATTTATCCTTATGCAAAAACATTATTTATCAGTATTAAAAGCATATTTATATTTAAAGGATTAGGTGCTCACTTTTGTTGTTCAATGAATTGTGGAGCTTCAAAAATTATAAACCTTTTCTTTACCTATTATATTGTATTATTTTCTTTTAATAAGTTAAAGTAAATTGTATAAAAAATATATAATATTTATTGATACATGTAATTATTATGTGTACAATGGTTACACCTATAGAATTTTTATCTTTCACCAAAGTTCAAGGTTTTGGACACTTTGAGACAGTTTTACCCAGTTTAGGACAGTTTAAGACAGTAAAACCCACGTGTCGTGTCCAAAACCAGTTTAGGACGTTCAAAACAACCCTGTTTAAAACATTATTGATCGGAAAATTAGTGATTATTCTCTTTTTTCCAGTGAAATGAACTTATTTTAAATTAATATAACTCTAATTTAAAACATAAAATATCTATCAGCATGTGTAGTTAATTAAAATATACAAGTATCAATGCAATTTTTAAAATTTGTCCAAATTCAATACTTTATTAATCATCACAATACAATTTGTGCTGTCTCAACATAGCATAACAGAACACTAGTTTTGAAACATTATTTAGAGTCAACTTATTCCGAATTTTAGAATGTACAAATGAAAAATTCAAAAACACTCTTTCAATGTCAGTACTACTAGAAGGACATGAGGGTAAATGAGACATTAATTCCCAAAATTCACTGGAAATTTCACAAGAATTTAAATTGTGTGATTTTGTTTGCATTTTGAAGTAATATCGAGAAATAAGGTGATTATCAAAATCTATCTAATAAAACATCCATTTTAGCTTTCTTATGTCTCTCTTTAAATATAGTGTAAGAGTGATATGTAAAATACTACATACCAAAAGTTATTATGAAGTAAAAAAAAAAAAATACAATTTGTTAAAAAAAAACATTTATTTAAGGATTCTAAAATTAAAAGAGGTAAAAAACTTTCAATCCTTTAAAAATTATTACCTTTATATTAATTATTAATATTTTAAAAATAATTTTTTCATGCAATGTATCAAAATTATTATTCCTTATGATTGATTTAAATTTGCTTCAAGTATTTTGTAATAATATTTAATCAGCAATTTAAATAATTTGGTTTTTGCCAGTTTTTGCCACTGTCCTGGTAAAAAACCCTTTTTGCAGGCAAAAACTTCAACCCTGTATGTGGGTGTGACTAAATTGTGATCTAACTAAAACATTTGCTTTCTCTAGTGCCAGAATACAGTTTTTGATCCAACAACATTAAAAGAACATTTTAAACAGTAAACAATTATCAAAGTTCAGTAAAGTGATATGCTGCTTTTGCAGTTAAGAACTTCACAAAAATAAATTATCAAATGAATTCACAATAAAAACATCAAAATGAAAATACAACAAACAGAAAACTCGCTAACCAAACATCAATCTTAGCTTTTGTAACTGCAACAAAAAAAATTTAGAAGATATTACAGAAAATTTAGAACACCCTTTGCTGATAATTCAGAAACTATTTTAGAAAATTTAAATTAAGAAAAATAAATGAATAAAACTGAAAATTTAAATATAACAAAAGAAAATTAGGATATGACAATAAATTTAAAAATGAGTTCAGAAACAACACTGAAAAAAAAAAAAAAAAAAAAATTGATCTTATTCTCGAGCATGTCAAAAGGATTGGGAAGAAATTAAAAGACCTTTCACTTCATCAACATAAATTTAATGGCCTTACGATGAGATCAGCAATATAGTTGACATTCGAGGCAAAAAATGTTTTAACTACAGCGACATTAAAAAATTATTAGCACATTTCATTTGTTACAACATAATTCATTTACTTTTTTATTTGTTGTTAGATATTGTTATCTTTATTGTTGTCATATTGGAATTTAATAAAAAAATTAAACAAATATTTTTTTAAAAATTTCACAAACACTAAGTGGCAATGCAATTGTTAAAAACTTTTTATAAGAGTCAATAAATTGCTCATAGAAAATTTTTTAATAAAGGTTTTGTGTTTGCGGAACATTTTCAGAACAAGTCTACTATGTGCTTGCATAACAAGTCTGGCCTGACCCAACTTTTCTCAAAACTTTAAATTTTCTAATACCAATGAATGAGAAACGGAATTAGCTAGGAAAGGTTTCTCCTAAGGTACAATGTCCTCTTAATTCAACAAGAAACAGTTAACTTAATGAGGAAAAAAAATTAGAATTTAATCGAAGGTGCATATTCAAAAAATTCTAATTCCAAAAAGAGTTTTAAAATACCCTTTAGTTTAATTTGTCCAAATATTGAACACAAATAATCACTTTAAAAAGGTATTGAATAAAATTATAGTTTGACCTGTATATGGATCTCTGCAGACATACCTCTCTAATACTCATATATTTCTGCAAGATAATTTTAAAATAACAAATATAGGGGAGTGTCGGGTACCCCCGCCCACTGTCAATTTCATATGTATAGAATATTTTTTCAAGTCAATGGGCCATCGGACATTAATTGTTATATTAAAAAAAGATTATTTTCAAAGTTTTAAGTATTTATGCATGGTAAACAATAGTTTTGAAAATATGTTGAATACAGTAGTCAAATTTTTTTAATTTCTATTTTTTTAAGTTAAACTATTCTTCTTTTGGTTTATTCTTTTTGAATTATTTAATTAGATGATAAAACAATAGAAACATACAAAAATATTGATTATTACTCAATATTATACAGAAATATAAGCAATACTCCTTAAGTGGGCGGGGCTACCCGACTCTCCCCTACATGTTACCTACTGATTTAATTTAAAGTAACAGAAGCGTCAACTTCAAAAAAAGATAAACTTTTGGGATCAAATAAAATAATTTTTTAATTGAATATGTAATGTATATTTTATTCTAATATTATGGGCAATATTCTCTTGGTAGGGGGGAAAACAAACTAAATATTTTCTTTTTCGCATTTTGTAAATCATCATTATAGTAAAAAAATAATAATAAATAAAAAAAATTGTGAAATCCGTTGTGGTTAATACGGGAAAAACAAGATCGACAGCAAAATCAAGAGAATCGGACTCATCAAAACGGGGTGAATGTGAATTTTTATTTCGTGATTCAGTTGTAATCAATGATATTGTGTTAATAGTATCAGATTTTAAAAGCTATGAGGAAAACAATAAAAGTAATAACTGCTTTAAAAAACATAGAAAGAAAATGATATTTTTTAACTTCCCAAAGGAAGAATCTTTCTACAAGAACTTAACGTTCTGCGTCGCAATGATTCTGCCACTGGGGATATGGATTACCTTCAACTTCAGAAATAAATTCCTCTGACAATTCCAGAAAATGTTAACCAAATCAAGAGCACATTTTCTACAAATGTCATTTCATTTTTTATTCATAAAGTATTAAAACTTTTGAATAAATAAGAAATAGAATTACACTACACTTCTGCAGCACTGCTAACCTTTTAGGAATATAAAAGGTTACCTCAACATTTATTGTAATTAAACAGAAACACTTTTTAAAAGCTTTCAAGATATATTAAGAATAAATTTATAAACAACTCAAGAGCCTATACAAAAACCATTCATTTCAAAAAGAATAAAAATAAAAGGACATGATTTAGTACCATGTACTTATAATTAGAAAATGCTAAAACTGAAATGGACAAAAAAAAAAAAAGCATGAAAATGTTTTAATATACAAGGAAGAAAAGTCCTTTATCTACCTGCCCAACCCTGCTAAAATACCACATTAATGCATAAACATCGTTATTTGTATTCACGTGATATAAAAATATGGAAATGAAGAACACCATATAGGACAAATTCCAAAAGTGATTAAGTTATTTGCCCTAATTTAATACTACCCACAACAACAGCTTCTGTCGAAAGACTGTTTTCCAGAATAAATTTGGTCTGCTCAAAATTTCAGAGCAGTTTTTAAACAAAATCAATAAATTTTCATTTAATGGCTCGAAAAAGCTATCACATGATCAAGCGAATAAAATTATCACAATATTTAAAAATTTTGCAAATTACAG
Source organism: Parasteatoda lunata (assembly GCA_949128135.1). Lineage (NCBI taxonomy): Eukaryota > Metazoa > Arthropoda > Arachnida > Araneae > Theridiidae > Parasteatoda > Parasteatoda lunata. Next base: position 106,649,432 of record OX421977.1, on the reverse strand, counting down.
GATAACCATTAAGAATTTTTTTTAACCATTTTCTATATACTTACACCATTTCATATCATTCATGATTATACGCTGGGAAATGATTTGTATATCATTAAATTTTAACTGTAAAAAATATAATCAAAATAAGTTTCGTAAAGTAATGTAAATGTTACTAATTGTTTATGCATATGTGTATTAATTGTAAATAGTAAGTGTCATGTTAAAAAAATATTCGTCATAAAAAATTGTAAACAAGTATCTTGGTAGTTTTTTATTATTAAGGAAAATAGTTTATTCAAAATTAATGTTTTCTTTCTTCCTTTTTCTTCCCTCTCTCTGCCCCTGCGTCATATCATTAATTTAAAATAAATGTTTTAAAAAAGTATATTCCTCTGCTAAATATTATTTTCCACAGAAGGGGTTTTGTTTCAATTTTTATCATTTTTAACCCTATAAACTTTCTTCAAATCAAAGTATTTAACTTGCATTTATTTTAATAACTAGAATATTTTTTTAAAATTTAATTCTATCAACAAATTTTTTAAAGTAAAAATTTATGTTTAAATGGACTTTTGTATTAAGTAATATGATTAAAAAAAAAAAAACATGAATTTTCCAATAGTATATTATTTATTATTATTAGTTTATATTTCCATAGTTTATTATTGAAATTTATATAAATTTTTTTCTGATTAACTGAATCTGATTTTCAGATTCTGTTTTTTTCTTAAGTAATCAGTTTAGAAGTTTTTAACTTTAAACATTTAAAAGTATTTAATTTTATGCTAAGACATTACATGGTTAACTTAGAAAAAGAATTTAGTGGTTAGAACAATGTTTTTATAACAATTACTACCTAAAATTGCTATCTAAATGCCCTGTGGCAGAATTTCTTCTGGCTTTCTGCGACAAACCTAACTAGAACCAATGTCTTTCTGCAAGATATTTTTATCGTTACAAATATATGTGTAATGAATTTATAATAATAGATGCACTTCGTGTTTATAAAAAAAAGCCTACATGCATATAATAAAACTGTGAAGATTTTTTTTTCTTAATTTCATAATATAAGTTTAAATTTCTTAATAAGTTTAAATTATTTAAGTTCAAATTTGCATAATCTTTGATAATAAAGAAAAATTATAAATGTATAGATCTGCAGACAAAAATGCTTACTAGAGCATAACTAAAGATATCCCAGAACCTGTAATAAGATGGAACTTATAAAAATAGCTAAGAATGGACAAAAAGATTAAATTTATAAAACAAGATAAGTGAATTTGAGATATCAGTTTAAAACAGTATGATTTAATGTTTCATTATAGTAGTTATATCAGGTACAGAAATAAATCAGGTGAAAAAATCAATATTGAAGTTGAGTAATCAAAATAATAAAATAGGATTGTCTATATCCGAATTTTAAAAGCAAAAAAATTAACGCAATCTTTGTTTCACTTTTTTCTTTATGAAAACAATTAGATTCGATTAATATTGTACTGACTTATTGAAAGATTTTTTTTAAAAAAAAAGAAAGTAAATAAAACTTTTTTCTTGATCAGATTAAGTTCAGAGCGAAAAAAATACACAGCCCTTGTGATTTGTAACAGAAGTCGCACTGTATTGTGTACATATATAGCATCGATTCCCCACGAAGTACGCAGACTCGGTTTCCGACTCAATACGCTCATGTCTATTCAACATCTCGAAACGAAATAGTCTTCATCAGTACTGAAACATCGGTATTAGAGCCATACTCATTGGATGCGATTAGTTTCGCATGCGTATGGAAACCTGTTTAAAAGTGTTTCGCCAGTAAATATTTTTCACCAATCTGGTTTTCATTCGCATGCCAAAAAATCGTAGATAGTGAGATATCTTCCAGGCTTTATTTCATTTATCGTTAGATTGCGAGTGTTTTTTTTATATCGACGACTTAATTCAAAGGATATAGGCATTTTATCTTTAAAAAACATATATTATTTCCTCTTTTCCGCTCGCTTTCCAGAAAAAAAAAAATTCTCTGACATTGCTAGATGTTGTCGACTTCCATCTTATTTCTTCTTCGGAATGCCTCCCTGAAAAATGAGTTTTCAAATTTTTTTTAAATTATTGTTGCTTTACAAGAGCAACAAATAACATTTTCGCTAGACATGATTTTTTTTTAAAAAAGAATCTTTTTACGCCTGAAATTTTCCACATAAGTGCAAAAAATATAAAACGCTTTGTTCTTATAAGAAAACACAAAGCAAATTACTGCGCCATCGATAGAGGCAGAAGTTGGCAAATTTCCAAAAAGAGCTTAATAAAGGGGAAAAAATTTCTCCCCTTTTTATCCAGTAACTGTTTGTGTTGGAGATTAACGGAAGATTACGAGCGCTTTCCCCTTCCGCGGTACGCTAGAAAAACAATTATTTAAAAACTATTCTGTAAGAAAAAAATTTTGCAGAACCATTAATGCTTCTGCAGAAATTATTTTTTTTGTAAAACAGCTTCTGTTTCTGCAGAATCTTTTTTGAGAACTTACTATGTTTCTGCCAAACCAAAAATTTTTATTTCCCAAATAAAAAAATCTTTCTGCAAAACTCAATCGCTTTCTGCGACAATGTCGCTGTGTCGCCGTGTTTCTGCCACGAGGTCTAAATGAATATGTCTATCTAAATACTTTGGGTGTTCCCTTCATTGGTCGGTTGGGCACCCCTAACATAATAGAACATAAAACATAATCTATAAAGCGAGTAGCGAAATCTAAAGAACTTACATGAACGGGAAATTTTTCAAGAATGATTTAAAATATTTTCGTAACAAGATTGTCAGATTGCAAAATATGAAAAAAAAAGTACAAATTGAGATAGCGTAACTAGAGGAGTTTTATTTTAAAGTGCGTACTTGCTGCATTAATAAAGTGCGTTTGATTTGTTAGTTACCAAGGACAGGCCCGAAAATGGATGTGCGCAAGGTAATATTATATTGGATAATTTTTAAAAAAAAGGTGACTAAAAATAATTTTAGAAAATAAATATTTATTTAAGAAAATAAATATAAAATAGAAAAGAGAAAGAAGCATAAATTGCCTGTTTTGCACATAATTTCAGCCGCAAATTTGCCCGAAATGGATTTGCACATGGAAAAATTGTATAAGTTAACAAGGAATTTTATTAATAAATAATTTTAGCCACGGATTTGCCCGAAATGGATTTGCACATGGAAAATTTACATAAATTAACAAAGAAAAAATTTTTAGTAAGTAATTTAGCCACGGATTTGCCCGAAATGGATTTGCACATGGAAAAATTCAATAAATTAACAGAGGAATTTTTTAGTAAATAATTTTGCCAACGGATTTACTCGAAATGAATTTGCATTAGGGAAAACGACTTACCCGAAATGAATTTGCATTAGGGAAAACTATATAAATTAACAAAGAAAATTTTTAGTAAATATATCTACAATAATATAAGATTGACTCAATGATTTTATATAGAATTTTATTATTTTAGTTGGGTATCCATTGTTTATTATCAAATTTTGAAAGAGTTTATCGATTTGTTTTTTGGATAAATAAATATTACTACATATTCTTTTAATTCTATGCATTTCATTAAAAGTGGTGTTTAAATAGATGCACGAATATATGTATAAATGTATGTATGTATAAAAATTCAAATTATAAATTGGTACACTTTACCAAACTATTTTACTGTAGGACTAAACCTATAACTCTGAATTAAAAATGATTCCTTTAAAAACAATAACCCTGAATAAGTTCATGATAAGATGAGAAAAGTGACTTAACATGAAAAAAAAGTGACTATAACATGATATCATAAGGATCTAAATTAGGAAAAAAACGCTATGAATAATTGATTGAGCAATAATAATTATAAAAAAATTAAAGCTTAAATTTCAATATCTATCCAACTCATAATTGTTTTAGTTCAGGATGGCGACTCAAATCAGATTTCAAATTTCCCTGATTTTTCCAGGTAAAAATCTTAAAATTTCCAGTTCCCTGTTTTTTTTTTCTTTTCTTATAAAGTGTAGGATATGTATACAAGGAAAGTGTCTATATTATAAAATAATTTATTCAATTTGTCATCATAAGAGGTAAATTAGTAATAAATATGTTAAATTAGTGTCCTATTGCACTGGGCAATACGTGATAAAATGCTTAAAAGGACTTCATATCAGAGATTAAAATTAAAAAATTTGTGGAAAAATTCATAAATTTTCAATTGAGCGTTGTAAAAAATTTTTATATAATAATTTAAAAAATAACCTGCACGAACTTCACCCGACAAAAAAAGAAACTAGCTCCATGTATTTACAAACTTATAAAAGCTATTGTAGATGCGAATGGAAACTCAACTAAATGTTAATTTAAGGAAAAATTAGAATATTTACTAATCGACAAGAGTTTTTTTTTTTTTTTTTTGAAAGTGTATCATGACTTTTGTGGGTTAAAGTGTTTTCACTTTTTGATGATTGATTTCTTAAAAATAAACTTTTCCTTTATTTTTAAAATATTTCACATAGTTCAGATTAGAATAAATATTTTATTATTGAGTATCCAGTCTGAAAAATTCATTTTAATTTATGGATAGTCTTATTTAATTGAAAGTCATAAGTGTACCTTTTGTGAGTCACTCTAATTACATTTCAATAGAAAGCTATACTGTATACTGCATTATACTGTATTTTATCTTACTAGTGCTTTTTTAAAAATTCATTGATCATATTTTCTTTAAGCCAATATCTCCAGTCAAAATTTTAAATAATGTTGTTTTGATTTAGCATTATTATTTAAAGAGATTTGGAATACAAAAATAAATTTCACAAATGTAAAATTGTCTAAATTTTTGTTTTATACTCTATAGAAAAAAAAAGAAGATAAAATTCCTTAAATTTTATACTTTTTTGATTTTATTTGAAATTAAAACATTTAAAGAATTCCAATCTAAACACAGTTTTTTAGTTCAGCATAGTTAATTGTTTTTGTTTTAACAACTAGAATCTTGTACAGCGCACAAGTAAAACACTAAGCTTCGTTTTCCTTCTTCCGACTAAACACATATAAAGAAAAAAAAATTATATTTTATGTTTATACATCATTTAATATGTTTCCTATATATTCCTTAGTCTTTGTCAGCTTTTTAGGGTAAAAGGAGGGATAGTTTTGGAAATATCATCTCTGGAATGCAAGCAATATTCACAAACTTTCGATATTTTGATAACTATACAATTCGAATTTTGAATTAAAAATCAAATATTTAGCAACAAAAAAGTAAAATTAAATATTAATATATAGTTAGTCCTAAACAAAACCTTTTTTTAAAATTAAAATATGTTATAAAAGATTGAAATGAAATAGAAAAAATTTGCATTAATGCAACAATTGTAACAATGTCCACAAACATTGCTGTTAGCGATTGTAAAAAATGTGGGAATGGTTGGTTTGTTGAAAAAAAAAAATAATTCACAGATCTCTTTGAATGGGAGTACAAAAGCTTTCAGAAAAAGAGTGCATTATGAAATCTATTATTATTACATTATAACCAACTAATTTTTGGAGAATTTTTATAAAGTTAAAAACACAAAAAATTTTATCAAAATAGAAAAACATTACCACCAAAGCATGGGAATAAACTTGAGCCATAAATGGATTCAGCCCAAGGATAGAATTGTAAAACAGAAACAAATATCCTAACCCCTTCAACAATGTCCAGCCAGTGTTTTCACTACAGCGCGAGAACCTCGCATATTTTTTCTTTTCTCGCATTAAAAAATTATAACCGTGAGAAATTCGCGCACTCTATTAATCAATTTCAAAATGCGCGAATCTCACGCATTTTGGAAAACCTTTCATCTCGTACCATTTTGAATAAAATCCTTTTTACTTTTCTACCTTGATCTTTCATTATTTTCAACATGCGTTTGCTGGCAGATGTAGAGGTTGGGAAAGTGAGTGCACAATGCTGCAAATTTAATTAGTGATTACGAATAGTTCAGCATCTGTTGAAGTTCTTTTAGCACCCAAAAATGAATTAAGACAAAATATCGTAACAGATTGACTGATAAGCATTAGAGCAACTTAGTAAGAATAGCTTATGGAAAAGTAGATATAGAATATTTTCCATATGAGGTTGCAGCAAAAATATTCAATGCTTAAAAAAATAGAAGACGTTAAATACAGTACGACCTCAAAAATCCGGCTCTTACGTCCAGTTTGTCGGGAAAAAATTTCAAAAAAAGGAAAAAAAAGATTGAAATAAAAATTAAATGTAAGAGTGCAAAACTGCAACTCAATTAAGTAAGGTATCTAAAATTGGGAAATCCGGACCTTCCAAACCCCCACCAGTCCGGATTTTCGAGGTTGCACTGTATTATAATTAAAGAAATAATTTTTTCAGAGTCTATTTGAGTATTTTTAATTTTTAGAAATCTCACTTTACTTTTTGAAATCTCACCCTGTTTTTGAGGAAGGGTGAGAAATTCTATCCCATTATTTTTCTGTAATGAAAACACTGCCAGCACAATCTTTGCCTTTCCTAAATTGCACAGTCCCATAGTCTCTATAGAAATCAAAGGTTTCTACATTTGTTTAGCAACCATGGGAGAATTTCATGCGGCATTCTAGTTAAACAGTTTTATAATGGAGCAAATTTTGATGCAAGCAAAGTACAGCTAAGTTTATGACATTTTAACTGCTTAGAGATACATTTCAGTCTAAAAAAGGTGAGTATAATGAATGAAATAATTTAAATTAAGAAAATTAGTAAAATTAAAAAAATCTAAGAAAAAAATTTCCAGCTTTTCATTTTTCCAGTATAAAAAAAATCCCTGACAATTCCAGGTTTTCAAGGTGGGTGGCCTACCTGTAGTTTTCTATGTCTTGGAGATATTTCTATATCGTGATCAGTCGCTCCAACTACAATGACCAAGGCACTAACTACATTTTGAGAAGAGAAGTTAAAAGGATTTTGAGAATAGGCACTAAGTGGATTTTATTTAGAGCAATACATATATATATATGGAAGTTTACTAGTACTTCTAATATATACTTCTAGTTAGTCCCTTTCTGCTGTGTGCTTCTTAATTATTCACTGGCTGCTTCCCAGAAGGCTAGGTGATAATTCTGCTGCTATTATTATTATTCCTTATTTCTGATTACAAAACAGAAGTTTTTCTCTAGAAAACTCAAGTTTATTTTGCCTTAATAAATCAAGTGTGAGCTATTTTTATTTATCTATTGCATTAGAGAATTACGCATTCAAGAAACGCTTCTAAGTTCTTTTCATGTCCCCTTAATTACTTATTATTATTAAACTAAGAACTTTCCTACAGAACGCAGTGCAAAGACCGGCACGATGAAGCTTAAACAGCAATTTAGTCAGTCATCTTTAAAAAGTTCAGTTCACACAATAGACCGGCCCAAGAGAAATTCATATAACAAAAAAAAATTTCTCCTGAAAGGTACAATATTAAGGTTTTTATTCTACCGTCATAAAGAATTTAGGTAATATCATATCAAGACGTAACTACATTAATCAAGCACATTTACATGCTAATTTAGCTTACGCAATATTTAATAAAATGTGAAAGGATGACATAAATATAAGTTGAACAGAATCATAAGACCTTACTTAGTTATAATAAGACACTATTAGTTATATTTTATTCAACTGTGTATTTAATTAGGAACAATATAGGTAGACGCTCAATTGCAAACCTTTCTTTTTTCAAGATTCCGCACTTTCTTTTCTACCACAGTGATAACTTGCTTAACAGGATCGTTAGTGTCAAGCGAAGTTTGCTTCTCAAGTTTTGCTGATGCGGAAGGCATGATATAATTAATATTATAAAACCATTTAAACTTTTAAAATTATCTTATTTTTCCTACGAAAACGTCTTTCATTTACAATAAAGCAATTTCACCAAGCAATCTACCAAAACTGGAATTCACACAAGTGTTGCCAATTTTGGCATCTAAAAGTTTAACATTATTATTAAATTAAAGCTGACAACTTTTAAATTAAAAAGTACTAAGGAAGCATTTACATTGCATGTAAGAGAATCGCAAATGCAAAATCGAAGATGAGTAAGAGAGCCTAATTGGTGAAATGTCACTATCCATCCTAGAAAAACTCACATATCAGGTTGTTGCTCGCATCCCTGAATTCGCATACATGATCTTTTTGCATTGAGTGAACTTGCTTCTAAAGTTTCAGGCGTGTCTATAAGTCAATCCGATGCAGTTCCATGGAGAGTGGAATAATCCCAAGAAACTGAAGCGGAAAGAATCGCGATCGCAACACTCGATTCGCCATCTAGCGGGAGACTGTAAATATCGGGCATTAGTTCCCACATAACCATTGGCAATGACGGACGCCATTTTCTTAGCATGAAAAAAGAACCAAAATTTTCCTAAAGAAAAGGTAAAACTTCTTGAAAAAACTAATCAGAACATGCCAAACATTGCAGCAGAACACGCCAAGCATTTGAAGAACAACTTCTCAATAATTTTTACCTTTCTATTACCAACAACATAACATGATTTCATGATCACTTGCTGTTACAGATGTGTGTATTGCGGTAAAATAATTTTTCTGTCTTCAATTCATTACAAGTTAAAATAAAGTCAACATTGCTTTCGTCATTCCTATGAATAAATGTGTTCCAATGAATTCCATACAGAACTGTAATAGTTATAGAATATTCTTCTTCTTCATAGAATAGTATATATTTCTGTATCTACATAATTCAGAAAACAACAATAAAGAATAATCCGAATAATTTGAAAAAGTATATTTTGTGCTGATTATAAATAAAATTTTTATCGTTTTCTTGGTAAGTGTTTTTTAGTTTTGAAAGAATTTCAACTAGAATTCAGCTATTCTGTTTTTAAGCTACATATTAAAATTCATATCGACATCTTACAATTATAAAATTTTGATGTGTGGTATGTTACCTAAAAGTAATGAAGGGATAAACTATGTATATATTATTTGAGAATAATGTTTTCAAACAAAGAACATATCATTTTGGAATTCTCCGGACTTATAAATCAGGTAAGTGTTATGATTTTTATAATAAAAAATTTGCTTGTAAATAATTTTTTTTCTTACTTATGATCGTTCTCTACAAAATGGTTTTTTTACGTCTGATTAAATACTATAAGAATTAAAAAAAAGAAACAATACGAAAGTTTTTATTGAAAAATGAGGAATTTTTAAAATCGTTTTTATTTTACGTTTTTTAGTTTATAATTTTTTGATAAAATTGTTGTTAAAATACTTTTTTTTGAAAAATTAAATGGTATTAAATTATGTGTTTATGTATACTTCTTGCATATTCTAATATTTGAAGTAATATGATTAAGAAAAGTATGGAAGAAAAATTCGGTACTTACGTATTAACCACCAGCTACAGATTTGGCAGATTTTTAAGTGCCGCCAATCTACACTTAAAATTTTTGGAAAAAATCTTAAAATGAAACACTTCGTTTAAAATCAAAGTAGTCAATCGGATTTCGGTGGAAAATGGGACGATATAGAGTTTAGCATAGATTCAAAACAAACTTTTCTCTCACCTGATTCTATATAGCCAATATGAACTCTAATAAATAAGATTCAAAATGAAATAACATTTCCAAAACGGACGTTAACTAAGATAAAGTTTCATGTTATGGACATTGGTACATTTTCGTTATATTTCACTCCATAAAATATTTCGCTCCTAAAAAATTAAAAATCTTGTTTTGTTTTTGGCAAGTCCCAAAGACGCACTTTCGTAACAATAAAAAATGGCGACAAAAAAAGAATGGTTCTTTTTTTTTGTTTCGTAAGCATTCTTTATTTTACGTTAAAATTTAACTGGGCCTTTCATGTTATACCCTTAAATTTAGTAAAACTATTTCTCAGGCATTAGGTTTGAACTCTTATAAGAATATACCTAGTTTTTTGTCTTTATTTACAAATATTTTTCCGATGTGTTCTGGATGTTCCTTCTCTAAAAAAAAAGAGATACCATTTTGTTTTCGTTTGCATAAGAAAGAAAACAAACATTTTTCTTTTTTAAATTTAATCAGCCACAATAAAGATGGAACGTTACAATGCTACATGCTACATTAAAGACGTCTCCAGTGTAACTGAATGATTATTCATATGGAAATCGCAGGGATTCGGCACATACAACAGCGCCCCCTATAGTTCGTTGCGATCGCGAATACTTCATGATTTAAAAGCCTCGTATGCTTTAAAATTATGAATACTATAATAAAAATTGCATTTTTTCGAGTACTCAAAAAGAATTCGCGATCGCAACGAACTATAGGGGGCGTTGTTGTATGTGCCGAATCCCTGCGATTTCCACATGAACAGTCATTCAGTTGCACTGGAGACGTCTTTAATGCAGCATGTAGCATTGTAATGTTCCATCTTTATTGTGGCTGATTAAATTTAAAAAAGAAAAATGCTTGTTTTCTTTCTTATGCAAACGAAAACAAAATGGTATCTCCTTTTTTTTTAGAGAAGGAACATTCAGAACACATCGGAAAAATATTTGTAAATAAAGAGAAAAAAAATAGGTATATTCTTATAAAAGTTCAAACCTAATGCCTGAGAAATAGTTTTACTAAATTTAATGGCATAACATGAAAGGCCCATTTAAATTTTAACGTAAAATAAAGAATGCTTACGAAACAAAACAAAAAAAGAACTATTCTTTTTTTGTCGCCATTTTTAGTGTTACGAAAATGCGTCTTTGGGACTTGCCAAAAACAAAACAAGATGCAATTTTATTTTTTTAAGAGCGAAATATTTTATGGAGTAAAATATAACGAAAATTTACCAATACCCATAACATGAAACTTTATCTTAGTAAAAGTCCGTTTTGGAAATGTTATTTCATTTTGAATCTTATTTCTTAGAGTTCATAATGGCTATAGAATCAGGTGAGAGAAAAGTTAGTTTTGAATCTATGCTTAACTCAATATCGGCCCATTTTCCACCGAAATCCGATTGACTACTTTGATTTTAAACAAAGTGTTTCATTTTAAGATTTTTTCCAAAAATTTTAAGTGGAGATTGGCGGCACTTAAAAATCTGCCAAATCTGTAGCTGTGGTTAATACGTAAGTACCGAATTTTTCTTCCATACTTTTCTGAATCATATTACTTCAAATATTAGAATATGCAAGAAGTATACATAAACACATAATTTAATACCATTTAATTTTTCAAAAAAAGTATTTTGACAACAATTTTATCAAAAAATGATAAACTAAAAAACGTAAAATAAAGAATTCTTAGGATAAAAACGATTTTAAAAATTCCTCATTTTTCAATAAAAACTTTCGTTTTGCTTCTTTTTTTTAATTCTTATAGCATTTAATCAGACGTAAAAAAACCATTTTGTAGAGAACGATCATCAAGTAAGAAAAAAAAAATATTTACAAGCAAATTTTTTATTATAAAAATCATAACACTTACCTGATTTATAACCCAAGTAGCACTCAATATCGATTGATCTCGAAAAAACTTCGCTTACGACGTCGATCGATGTTCGTCCGAAACATCGATCTATGTAAAAACGTCAGATTTTTTTTATATTGTACGACATTGTAAAATTTATATAGATCGATATCTCAATAACGCCGTAGAATGTCGAGTTTGAAAAAACCGTATTCCATGGCGTTTACAGATACAGTAGAATGTCGATGAATATTTTTATCACGTTATTCGTAAAACAAATATTAATAAGCCTTTAAAGATGCGGCAGAACGCCGATCGATAACTTTAATACGTTATTCAAGAAATTTTTTTCACTGGATATTGTAGGATATAGGTACACGTCTGTTAATTATTTTATATGGTTTTGCACTTCAGATTTCATTTCGCTAATTATACTCCAGGCTGTACAGTTGCAGATTTAATTAATTTGATTTATAATGAGTAAAAAAAAAAATCCTTCATTTTTTGTCAAGGATAACTTGAAAAGAGCTACATGCTCTGCTCAGTCTATGCCTATTTAGCAGAAAATTAATCATTTCCTTGCATGCTAGACAATAAGCATTCTGCAAACTAGTGAGCAAAGATTTAATATTGCCTTAGAATAAAATATCTGCAAGTGTTTAAGTCATACTTTCAAAGTTCAAGGTGTGTAGCCAGATTTTTCAAAAAAATAAAATAATAAGCACCCAAAAATATTTTTAATCAGTTTCCAAACAATAAAAATATATATATAATTAGGATTTGAGCAGTAATAAGCTTAAAAATTAATTAAGTGTAAAATAGGTGAAAAGGAATGAGTGTGAGCACTGTAGATGGAATGTAAGAAGTGAATATTAATTTAAGGCATGATAATTATTTTCAGCTCAACTATGATTTATAAATCAAAGACAATTTGCTTGTTTAAAAATTACCACATTTAACATGTATGTAAATTAGTTTTCTTATTTTTTAGCATTTGCAAGGTACATTTGATCTTCAGACAGGATTCAGTCACTGAAAATTAATAATTTAATATATTGCACAATAGCACTAAAAACTCAAAAAATATTATAATTTTATGGGTTCAATAAAATTTACACTTCTGATATGAACGTGCTTTGTAATATAGAAGGTGTGAATGCAGAGGAATAAAACAAAAAGTAGCTATGAATATTTTATTTGAATAAACATTTAAAAATTTATTAAAACAAATTGGCACATTCTTAGGTCTCCAAGTCCAAAGAATTGGTCACGTCAATTATCTTAGGTGTCCGTCCTTCCCAATCAGTGGCTGAAGCAGACCTTCCCAAATTTTTCTGCAAGCTCTTGGTCTCAAAGCGTTCGAGAACTGTAGCTGGAAGCAAAACATTGAGTAATATTATAACATTTAAAAAATAAAAACTGAAAGACTAACAAAACACAATTTATTAATGAGTATATAACGAAACTTAGAGAACTAAATTGAATAAGGGCTTTGAGCAATGATTCTCAACATTTTTTTGTTTTGTTGTTACGGCACACTTTTAACCATTTCGAAATTTGACGGCACACAATGAAAAAAATTAGATTAAAAGTTGTTTACTTACCTACAACACACTGTGTTAAATAGTTTGTGATAATAATAAGTACTACAAAAGCACGTTTATTAAGGGATTATTATTTCTTTTGAGTGATTTTTTATTAGTTAGTAACAGTTATTTTTTCTTCTTCTTTTTGCTAGTTATTAATTGTTAGCTTGTTTTCTATAGTTATTAACTGTTATTTTTTGTGATTTCTTGTTTACTAGTTTTTTGCTAATTATTAATTGTTAGCTTATTATTATTTTTTTTTTTTGTTAGTTATCCTTTCCTAATTTTATTTTTTATATAGGGGAGAGTCGGGTACCCCCGACCAATGTCAATTTCATATGTAGAGAATAACATTTTTTTCAAGGCAATGGGCCATCGGACAGTAATTGTTATATTAAAAAAAGATTATTTTCAAAGTTTCAAGTATTTATGCAGCTGGTAACATGGTAAACAATAGTTTTGAAAATATGTTGAATACAGTTGTCATGATATTAAGAAAAATTGGTTGAATGTTTCGATTAAACTTCATTTTAATATTAAAAAAATAATTTTTTCTATACATACAGCATTAAAGCATGTAGTCTTAAGTTTAGTTTGCACAAAGAACGAAGTTTATTTGTGAAAAATTGTTCGAGTAATTACAAATTTACAAAAAAATTGGATTTTGGGTAGCCCCGCTCACATGAATGTTAGGTATCACAGCTCACTTTTATTTCGTCGATAAATGTGCGGTTCCAAAGATTTACTTAAATTATAATCTTCAAATATTTAATATAAATATATATTAATATTATAATATATTAATATACATTAATAATAATAAGAAATATAACATTTGTTGTTAATAAATGATAGAATTCACTAAAAGTATATAAATATGTAATAAAAAAAATAATTTTGTGATAAAAATGATAAATAAGGTTTATCTATTGTCAATACATTGGTCATTTTCATTTACACCTGAAAAAACAATCAAAAAACATAATTTTTGTAACTGGGCGGGGCTACCCGACACATTTTGAAAAGAGCTGAAAACATGTTTTTTTAAATTTCTATTTTAAGTTAAACTATTCTTTTTTTGGTTTATTCTTTTTGTATTATTTAATTAAATGATAAAACAATAGAAACATACAAAAATCTTGATTATTACTCCATATTATACAGAAATATAAGCAATAGTCCTTAAGTGGGCGGGGCTACCCGACTCTCCCCTATTTGGTTTTTTTTTTAGTTATCCTTTGTTAATTTGTTTATTAATTGCATAGCTTACTTTAATGATTAAGTTTTATTTCCATCTGTAAGTTAATATTTAGCTTGCTTTCCTTAGTTAATTAATCATTTTAAATTAAAGTCATTAAATTTCCTACTTACTTCAAAAAATTTTTAAAACTATGTGGCAAAGACAATTTTAATTCTCTCATCTATTTTAAGATTGTCAGAGACAAGGCAATCGCCAACAAAGATGCTAACGCGGTTAAAGCTTAGATAAATTATAAAAAGTATATATATATATATACTTTTCATGAACATTTCAAGAATTTGGCAGCACAAAAAAGTACCGCGGCACAGCGGTTGAGAATCACTGGCTTAGAGAATCGACACACGGATAAAAAAAAGGCATGCTGCATTAGACACTGTTTTGTAAACTGACTGAATATTCAAGCGGCAATGCTGTATCTTTGATTAAATAATAAATCTTTAACAACAAAAAATACTATAATAAAAAGCTAGTCAGTTCAGCTTTAATTGTATTTCTTAATATTCAATTTTACTTCTATGTATTAAAGAAAATTCTTTTAAACTAATGTGAATACACAAAAAGTATTGAAGTTGAAAATAACATTTATTTTTAGAATTTAGATCTGATATTGATTACTTATGATTGCATATACTTAGAAGTATAATTAAACAAAAGCTCAAACTTATTATAAATACACTGCACTTCCAAATGCATTCAATTCCTTAATGTAACCGTTTTTTTCCCCTTCCTTCTACAAAATTACTTTTTTTTTTGTGATCAGATCCAAAAACTATTGACTTACAACTGTGTTAGACTTAGAAAATTAAGTTTTTCAAGCCTCTCTCTCTCACTCACTCTTTTGGTTTGGATTTCTGAAACTTTTTTGCAATATTTGGTTTCCTTTACATGGGAAAAAATATTTATTTTGTATTTTTCAAATAGAGAGAATCTCTATTAATTGTAATGCTGCCTTTAACTAAAGCTTGTAAAGATAAAAATCGACTGATGATATATATATTAATACATATTAAAAAATTGTGAGTATACACGAAAAATCCTGAATAAACTTAGAAATGTTAAGGATTAACTGCAGATCAATGTTTGTAAAATTTAATACAAAAAGGAGAGGAATTCTAAATATTTTGATTTATTATTAGCAATTGGAATTGTTATTCAGATTAAAAAATTTTTAAATTTTTTTTCTTAAAGCATTTAAAAACTGGAAGGAAAAAAATATCACATATATATATTAATAAAAATAAATAATATTTTAATCAACAATTTTACCCAAATGACTAAAACATAAACTAAACTAAAACATAAACTAAATACATTTTTGTAAATATTATAACATGCAAATTTTTCATGAAAAATAAATTAGGAAAAAAAATTGAAAATACAAAATGTTACTCGAGGCTCCTAAATTTATACTAGTTTTCTCATCTTGCAATTGCTCTGTGCAGTGACAACAAAATAAAATAGTCTGATGTCATAATTTATTTACTTATTTAAAAGCTAAAAGGCTGAGTAGAGCAAAATATACACCTATGTTGGTGAAATTGCAACACAATGAAAGAACTGTCTGACATTTATTCATTAAATTACTGATAGTGGTATAAATAAACAAGTGCACTCATTTTCTAAATAAATTCTAATCATTTACGAGAAGGCATTGAGAATAAGATACAACAGTAACAAACTGAAAGATAAAACAGTAACAAATTATCACATCAAAATATAAAACTTCTACTTGATATATATTGTAAATAGATATCAATATAAGATTAGACATTACAAAATTAATTTCTACACATTAATTTTAGAATGAATCACAGCTAAGTTATAATCTTATTTAATAAGAATCACATATAGACCTGTTGTGTTATATATATACTTATACCATGTATATTTATTTATATATATATATATACCTGGTCTGTCTAGGTTTTTCTGAGAGGTACCCCTTTCGTGAAAAATTTAGACATAATTTGTAAAAATTAAAAAATCAACACAAAAATATGGATTTATCATTTCTTACGAGACACAAAAATACAATTTTAAGAAAAAGTATTTGCTGAAACTATATCTAATTTTATTCAGTT
This sequence comes from Parasteatoda lunata, assembly GCA_949128135.1. Classification (NCBI taxonomy): domain Eukaryota; kingdom Metazoa; phylum Arthropoda; class Arachnida; order Araneae; family Theridiidae; genus Parasteatoda; species Parasteatoda lunata. Next base: position 106,633,055 of record OX421977.1, on the reverse strand, counting down.
ATATGTAATTTTAATTTCACTTTCTATTAATTTTATTATAAAAACATAGAAGACCATTGAGTATTTATTTCAATTTTTTATTAAAGTCAAATGAAATTTTAGTTTTTACTGATTATAAATATTTACTGGTTATAACTTTACAATAGGTAAGATATATATATATATATATATATATGTTTAGTAAATATATGTGCGTGAAAACGAAAAAATTAATAAACTTGTTCCTTTTATAATACTGTATTTATATTTTATAATGTTTGGGTTAAAAATTGTGAAACGTTATGTATTTAACAGTAAAGAAGATTCAACCTATGTATTAGTGATAATGTGTTATTCAAACATAATAAAAAATACATATAATAAAATTAAAATAACTTTTCAGATTTATTTCTATTTTTAAGCTTATACAACACTTTTTAATAAATAAAAATATTTATACAGTAAAACTTAAAGTTTATGACCACAAAATGAAAAAACCCAATTCTCCCCGGGTTTTTTCAAAGCCTGAAAAACAATAAAATATTTAATTAGAAAAGCTTTGATCAATATTTTCTAATCATTATCTTAGAAACTTATAAGTTTTAGTTGTTGTGCTCTTATCCAAATTATACTTCAGTTTTTAAAGTTATTTTAAAGATTAACACATTTTGATATTATTTTTGACAATTAACTTTTCCTTTTTATCTATAAATTTTTTTAATAATTTTCAGCAAACAAAAAATTCTTTAAAGAAGTTTTAATAAACATATAAATCTCTATTTTGATTTTGAGCCTTTAGTGTCTATTTTAATTTTCCTTTAGTATACTCTTGTTACATAACAAACACATATCATACTTTATACATAACACATACCTTACTTGATATCTGACACATTTAAAAAAATTTTTTTAGTAGTAACGAATAACAATCATTCCTGTACCATAAACTAAATCTTATATTAATAACTTTTATATAGAGAATTATATTACAAGACTGGATTAAATTTAGGTAAATAGAATATCATTGTTTTCAGAAATTGAAAAGTTAAACTTATTTCTTTTTTTAAAATTGTTTAATATTTTCATACTGCTTATTTTACTTTTAGACGTAATTTTAAAATCTATATAACCTTTTACAATTCGCTTACATTAATATTTTGATAAATTATGTATACTTATATCATTTTGAGCACAATTTTTAATGTTTTAAAACGAATTAACTGTTAATAAGCTACAGAATTAACTTTGACAGACTTAATTTTTATGAAAAGTATTTATACACTCATAACTACAATGCTATGAACCTTGTTCACACAACAAATGACATTAGAAACATTTCATCTTACATAAAATTATTTACGAACCTAGTGAATTTATTTAATAAAAATTAGATAGATTGTAAAACATAACATTTAACATCCCAGCAAACAAGAAGTAAACAATTCAGAACAAACAACTTTGACAATAAATTTACGTCATTAATTAGAAATTATTCCGATAATAATATTTAAAATTAGCGAAAAGTTAAAAACTACTTACTTAATTATAATTCAAAACCAGCTACATATGATCTTTTATAATGGAATGTTCTTTCGGTAATGTAGGCTTAACCTAAATATAAAAGTGAAACATTGCAATTAGAAATGAAGACCTGACACGATATTAATAGAGTTTATATAAGTAAATAGAAGATGAATAAACTTTGCTTACCTAAATTAAATCAGTAAGGTGACTTTTGACGACAATATTACGCTAAAAATTCATGGATCATGGTAAAAACATGGATCGTAAAGCGCGACGTCAGAGCTGAAGATCACGTGACAAGCGGATAAACTTTGTTGATAGCAATACTGAGATCGCTTCACCTTCCAATCCCGTTCCATAAAGTTATCACGGCATTCTATTTTTTACTTTCACTAATATGAGCAAGTATAAAGAAATTTTACTCATTTTTATCTTTCTAGCAAATATTTTGAACTATGGAACTAAAATATATTTAATATAGAGTGTTTTAAGAAAAATACTTTTAAAGTTTTATTGACGGAATTCATTCAATAACTTGTTCACAGTATCTATATTCCTCCGCTTTCAAAATATTGATAGGAACGGCCACGGTATAGATCGATGTTTCTGTGCTACTTGGGAAGTCCAGAGAATTCCAAAATGATATGTTCTTTGTTTGAAAACTTTATTCTCAAATAATATATACATAGTTTATCCCTTCATTACTTTTAGGTAACATACCACACATCAAAATTTTATAATTGTAAGATCTCGATATGAATTTTAATATGTAGCTTAAAAACTAGCTGAATTCTAGTTGAAATTCTTTCAAAACTAAAAAACACTTACCAAGAAAACGATAAAAAATTTATTTATAATCAGCACAAAAGATACTTTTTCAAGTAATTCGGATTATTCTTTATTGTTGTTTTCTGAATTATGTAGATACAGAAATATATACTATTCTATGAAGAAGAAGAATATTCTATAACTATTACAGTTCTGTATGGAATTCATTGGAACACATTTATTCATTGGAATGACGAAAGCAATGTTGATTTCATTTTAATTTGTAATAAATTGAAGACAGAAAAATTATTTTACCGCAATACACACATCTGTAACAGCAAGTGATCATGAAATCATGTTATGTTGTTGGTAATAGAAAGGTAAAAAATATTGAGAAGTTGTTCTTCAAATGCTTGGCGTGTTCTGCTTCAATGTTTGGAATGTTCTGATTAGTTTTTTCAAGAAGTTTTACCTTTTCTTTAGGGAAATTTTGGTTCTTTTTTTATGCTAAGAAAATGGCGTCCGTCATTGCCAATGGTTATGTGGGAACTAATGCACGATATTTACAGTCTCCCGCTAGATGGCGTATCGAGTGTTGCGATCGCGAATTCTTTTTCCTCATTCACAGCTGGTGAGCTTGCTTGTATGAATTAAAGGCAGTAAAAATGAATACATTTTTCTTCGCAAACTTAACTCACACATTTTCTCCGAAACTGTAACGTACATAAACAAAACAATTATTTCTCGTTAAACTGTTTACTGTATTACTCTCTGTATGAGTCTAAAACTGTATTAAAAAATAAGTGTTTTTATTCATTTGAGTCAATGTTTTTAATTGAGAAAGTGTCTTTCTATAATATTTATGTTTCACTATTATTGAAATAAATATGGCTGAACAGAATCATACATTTAAGCATTGTACTTCTCGTAGTCAAGGTAAATCAAAAAAATTCTGATATTGATTTTTAAACATTAAAAATATCGTAAGCTTTTATTAACAATAAAAAAAGAATTGAACGTAATTTAATCAAATCTTTCTTCCCCTTAAATGATTATTATCCTATTTGTATTATCTAGAATATGCTGAGTTATACACATTTTTAGTGAGAAGAACGTTTTGTATCTATTCTTTAATCTGGCATTAAAAATATATGTTCAGCTAAGAAGTATGTTTCTGCAAATTTTTTCTTTAAAATTGGATGGGATTGTATGCTTTACTCCTGTTATAAAATTATGTTATTAAATATTTTAGCAAACTTTAAATACATTTGCTCAAACGGAATTTTTTTTAATTTTTTTTTTTAATAAAAATACGGGGCTCCGTATGGTATCTGTCGCTCCAACTACAATCGTCAAGGTGACGAATTGGTTTTAAACTTAAAATTTCTCTAAAAATAAATTCTTGTTGTTCCCTGGGTCTGAGATTTTCCCTGGTTTTATCAAAATCTGTGGCAAAATAATCCCCGAGTCTTGCAACTTCGGGGTAGCTTCTGCGAGAAACTAAAAAAAAAGACATCTCAGAAAGGGACCAACCCGAGAAATATAACTCGTAGCCATCCCCAGACAAACACCTACATGTTTTTTTTTTTTTAAATGTTGGCAAGTTTAGAATCTAGTTGGCACCTTGGGGGTTGTAGTTGGTGCGACAGAAAATATCCCTGAGTTAGTCCCCTCGTGTAATATTTTTTCCGTCTGTGACTATTGTATATTTAAAATTTGATCCAGTAGACTCTTATGCAGTGCTGTATCAAAGTATTTTCTAGGACCCAGACACCATTGAAAAGCTATATCCTTTAATAAAAAAAAAGTAATCACAATTTTTTTTTTTTTTGCCTTCCTGGATAGTATCGAACTGAGACAAACTAAGTTAGAGTGTAAATCTCACAGTCACCCCTTTGAAAGATAGTAAATTTTTGCTAGTTTAAGTTCTACCTTTGCAAACATGCTCTAACATGGAAATATCCTTGGCACCTACTACAAACACTAAGATGCCCAACGGTTCATATTTTCAAATATTAAACAAAAAAGAAAATGTTTATTGTGGTCTCCTACTTTAAGTTGAAAGTTATAGCTTTCAAGTCCATCCCATTTTGTGATTTTTTTATATTTTTTAGTTTGTGTTTTTTCTAAAATTTGGCAATGTTTTTAACACAGGTAAAGATAAAATTTTCCCTAAAATTGTAATTAAAGTGTAAAATGTTTAAGTCATGGTATTCTGAGTCTTGGGGTAGATCTTTTTAGCATCATTCACAAACTCTTCACGAGTTCTAGAGTCTTTTTTTCTCTTAAGCGTCATTTGAGATGATCCCAATTTCCTCAACGGGGGCATGTGCTGTGTGATGAGACTGTCTGTATTGTACCTATTTAATGCTATTAAGGATATATAGTGTATTTTTTTTAATGAACAATCTTATATACAGCCGTGATGGCTCAGAAGATATAGCGATTGGCGGTCTATTCAAATTTTGCATCCGGCTTGCACCGACCTCAGTGCTGGCATAAAATATATTCTCAGTGGTAGACAGAGTTATCTTGCTGTCTGGGTAACCGTGGGAGTCCTTCGTGGTTTTCCTCTCCATGTAACACAAACGAGGGTTAGTTTCAACAAAATGTCCGCGAGGGAAGATTTCTCCTAATACTTGATTCTGGAGTTTCCTTGTCTATTAGATTGGGTTCAAAATTACAAAGCTTTGGAGTTGAACAGTAGTAGCCGTAAACCCATCTTGTATGATTTCAATACTTTCAATTTTAAATTCTTGAAGATGATTTTGAACGAAACTAATATTATTTGTATCAAGGTTGGAAAAAAACAAAACAATTTATCTTTTAAAAAACCGATAACCCGATTTTTGTGGTTTAAACGAGGTTTTTAAGTTTAAGACAAAAGTTTAAATAAAACTTTATGCTGTAAACTAAAAGTATTTTAGCTATTATAAGGTATAATCATAAACATTAATATTCTCAAAATTAAAAAAATATCCACTTTCCTTCCATAAAAATGCTAATATAATAATGCAGTAATAATCTTACCTTTCAGCAGCTATTTTTGCCCACTGATTATCTTTTCAATATTAATTTATATTCTGTTACTTTTAATGTGTGGTGCCATTACTTTAATTCTAAATACTTTTTTTAATTTTTTATGAATAACTAGGTTCTCAACAATATTGAGAATTGTGTTCTAAATAATGTTCTGAATTAATATCCCCTCTTTAATTATCTGATTTTAAAAAAAGTATTCACCTCTTATGATTTTCAAATATTCACTTGTTCTCTTCTGCTAATTCTCTGTTAAGAGAGAAAATTTTTTGTTTAAAATTGTAGCTAGATCATACAAGTTGGTTAAATACTTCAGTTTAGAAGTTTACTGATGCTCAAGATTTATTTGTTTCCACTAACAAAAGAATTTAAAAATTAAAATAAAAAGAATCTGGAAAACAAACTATTTAAGAAAATTCTAAAATTATGATCTGCTGCTTTTTGTTGGATCATGTGCTGCTTTTTTATTAATCCTTAAGTTAGCCTGATTTTTTACTCTTACAGCTCTTTATTTGTAATTAAGATATTGAGGTTGATGAAGATCTAGTTGATATCACCCATTGGATATTATTCTACTAGTTTTGCCCCTCATAAGTAAATGTAAAATTTCATGACAAATGTGATAGGCATGACCAATTTTAAAATTTAAATCAATGTTAATAGTTGTTTTTATTAGTTATTTTTGTTATTGATTAAAATGAGTTTTTTGTTGCTAAAAATTTTTTTTTTCTTTGTGACAGGCATGACACAGCTTTATCATTTTAATGATAGTGTCATGCTAATTTAAAGTTAGCTTAAGCTTAACTCTTAGAAAATATAATTATTTTAATATAAGGCTCTTTATTGTTTTTCGTGAAATTTTCTCTTTTTTCTTTAGTTTTTTTTTAAATTTTTTTTTTTTAAAGAGAACTATCTTTTGCTAAAATTTTAAAAAGGGTCTTCTTGGCTGCTTTTCATTGAATTGACCAACGTGTTTGTAATAATGTTGTAAAAATCATTTTAAACAAAATGTGATTGTATTGTTTCAGAAAAAAGGGAACGTTTGAAATTGAGCTTTGGTAATTGTGGAAGTCGTAAGAACCCTTCTTTGTCTCATTTTCCAGATTGTCATCTACCTCCTGTGTAAGTAACTTCACTCTCTGCTTTTTAAAATAAACTTTTTATATTTGGTATCATTTATTAAATTTCCCTTTAGTGATTTTAGAATTGAATGCTTCATTCAAATGTAGTATTCAAAATTTTTTTCATTTAATTCTTAGAAAATTATTTAAAAATTAATAAAAAAAATGTTTTTTTTTTTTTTGGAACAAACATTTTCATTATTAAATAATGAATCAATGATTGGAAATCATTTATGCGATAATTATTTCTCTTGATATCACTACACAATAAATGTATATTATCTGAAATAAATAAAGAAAAAGTGACCTTATCCTAGGTAGTTCTAGGCGTACTCCATGGAGAAATATTGATTATTTTTCTTTTGGAAATCTGAATACTACTGTCTGCATTCATAACATATATTTACAAAAGGTTCAATAAACTCATCACATTTGTCTTGTTTGAAAATGGTGTTCGTTCATTTTGTAAAGTGCATCGAATTTTGCTGCTCATACGCATGGTATTTATTCCATTTTTCTCCATTTTAGCTTTGTTCAGCAGTTCTTCTGACTCGTGTTATTTAGCGAAAGTAGCTTCATGTAACGAGCGCTGAAGAAATTAAAAAATGAAGGAAATGGATAGAAGAATAATATTTTTTCCAAATAAAAATATTTGAGTTTTGTGTAAATATTTGCCATAGTTTTGTTTGTGTATACTGGCGGTAGTGACCTCATGATATAGTATGGATGAATGATATAGCATTTTTGTTTAGACCAGTGAGGTCATATAGAGTATAATTTTATTTTTATATAGTAAACTAAAATTAATTGATTAAAACTTTGTTCTAATCAAATGATATTGACTTGTCTCATTCAACTGAATTTAAAAATGATCAACCCACTATACAGCAATCATATCTCAACATTTTTAAATGTTCAATTATTTTTGAACAAAAATGTTAAGCAGCATATTCATGTTTTTTTTATTCTACATATTTAAAATTTAGGAAATCTTGAACTACAGTTCAAATTTTAATTAAATATTAATATGGTTACTAATTTATATTGATTATTTTTTAATGCAACAGTACTGTAAAAGTTTTCCGTAGATTGATCTCAAACTGTTATATCTTATTCAGTGATTATATTAGAAACTTTCTGTGATGAAATTTGGCTTTAATCAATTATGGCAAGTTTTAGGCAATTGAAAGTTTTAATCGTGATGTCAAAAACCCCTTTTTAACATAGTTTTTTACAGTTATCAAAATGCTAAATTTTGGTGTAAGAATAATAATTAGCAATTGTAAATAAGAAGTATTTATAAATGAACATACATATAAAATTACAAGTGATGAATCTGTTATGTTCTTGAATTATTTTGACATTAAACTCACTTTTTGTTTTGACAATTACTGTCAGAAACCCAAATTTTATTATAGAAAGTAATAAATAAAAAGGCAAAAACCATCAGCTTATAAAAAGTTTAGAAAAACTCTCAACATTTATCTCATTCTAATCGATTTTCATTTACTTCCATTTAACTCCTTTCCTTGAAGTATCTGATTACAAAAAAAAAACAGCTTTAAAGCCTTTGTATTCCTTCTGTTTTGTATGAATGGGACTGACTATTCTTCAATTGATGCTGAGCTACATTAACTAGAATAAAGATGCACTAAAACTACTGTAACATAATAAAATAACATTTAATTAAGAAATTTATTCTTAAAATTACATATTAATAGGAAAAATAATTTTTTTTTTTTACTTTTCGAAAGAAAAATCTTTCTGCAAGAGCTCTGTAACGTTCTGCGACAATGTCGCCATGATTCTGCCACTGGGGAAATGGGTTTATTGCATAGCAAATTACTTTACTCAAATCTAATGGAAAGTTATAATTTAAATGTCTCTCATCACTTTAATTCTCATTCAGTTCTTTTTTATTAAATCCAGGGTGCATACAGACTCCTTGGAAATAAAAAAGTATCCAAGGAGTACTTGGAACTACTTAGATTTCCGAATTAGTCCTTAAAAACTCCTTAGATTATTCTGTTGCATAGATGAACTTACTAAGTCCGCTGATTAATTTGCTTTCCAAGCAGAGAAACTAAATCATATGACTTAGCTGACAAAATCTAATAGTTTAAGAAAAACTTTAAAAGAAAAAAAAAATTTAATTGCAAGAGTTAAAAGAAAAAAAATAGCAGATTTTAATTTTACGTTTTATGTACAAGCAAACTTAATTAATAATTTACTGTGTTTTTTTTTTTTTTTTTTTTTTTTTTTTTTTGTGTGTGTGTGTGTATAAAATGCCTTAGATTTTCTTATGTATTCAAATTTAAAAATATAAGATTGGTAGGTTTTTATGTTAATCTTTAACATCTGTAATTTAACAAAATTTATTAAAATGTTTGAAACTGGAAAATGTATTTATGTGTAAAAGTGATAACTTTATTTTTCTTGGTGAAGTTTGACTAAGTCAAAATTAATTTCAAAAGGGCTAGAAAAAATATGCAAAATATACAGTTTTGCAAGTTCCTTATAATAACTGCTTTTTAATTAAAAAAAAAAAAAATAAATAAATAAAATAACTGTTTAGTCATCTTTTACACAATATTTTAAAATTTTTGATAAGTCCTTAAAACTTTGGACTCCTTGGATTTCTTCTTCTGATCTCTGTATGAACAGTGATTAAATATTTTTTGAACATTAATGAATTTCATAAATTATCCTCTCATTATTTCTCTAGATGAAACACCTTCAATATCAACAAAATCAGACATCAAAAATCCAAATAAAAAAAAGTGCAATCTTTTCTCCATATTTATCATTAAGAATATAACATTTCCCATATTTATAAATTCTGAATTAAAAATATTTTTGGCTTAAATCAGTGATTTTTTTAAAAAGAAAAATCAAGTTATTTAAGTTTATCATGCTAAACCTTGGTGTATGGAACTAATTTATAAACAAATTAATGAATATTTCATTTTTTTTTCTTTCTAAAATTTATATATTTCTATTTTAGTAGTTATTTACTTTTATTTTAGACTTTTAATCTTATTGTATGTGTTTTTAATTTTTCAGAGAAAGAGGATGGGTTACTCATGGAATGCAGAGTTCTGGAAAACTGAAAATTTCTCCTGAAGTTGTAAGCTTTCATTTGGTGACATCTTTATATAATTTTTTTGTGTGTGAACTAATCACATTTCCCTAGTGATTTATCATAACACATCCTGGAAACATTTTAATTGTTTGTTGTTGTTTTTTTTAAAATTAGTTTAAAAAATAGATCTCAATGCAATATATTCTTATTAGTGCACCAACATTAGTATAAATGACATCTTTAATGTAAACATGTTTGTCCAAGTAACATATTTATATTTTGTGTTGTTGCAAAAAGCTTTTTTATTAATTTTTTGTTTTATTTATGTATTTTTTTAATATTTTGTACAGTTGTACTTTTAACATGATTTTAAATCAGTTATAATTTGGATAATTCCGTTGTCTGTTACTCTGTGCCTATAGCATGCACATTAATGTTAAAGCAATATTCATGCTTTATGTAATGTAATGAAAAGCCACATTTTCAAATTATTCAAGTGAGTATTTTTGATGAAAACTGTGCTGTTTTGTACATTTTGGATTGTGTTAAAAAAATTTATGAAAACATCCTCAATGTGGAGCCATATATCATGGTGCAAATTATTCTTTATTAAGGGATACCATGGTTTAACTTGAACAAAAACAAAGTACCATTTCACATTTATTAAGGTTTCAGTAAATTAGTTCATTCTTGAGATACAAATTACAAATATTATGGTTCAACAAGTGTAAAGGAAATCCAGTAAAATGCCAGTATGGAAACAGTTTGATGTTGAAGTATGGCTTATCAGGGGTTGTTCTGATTTTGGTGTGTCCAGAACATCCCATTTTCTATGAATACAACCCCTGATTTTAAAATAATCAAATGATTTGAATTTTCTATTTATTTTAATGAATTACGCTTATAAGAATTTTAAAATTAAATAGTTCGGGATCATTGAGTAATTATATACATGAATTGGGCTTATATCCAAAAGATTTATTGTTTCTCAGTTTTTAGAATTCAATCATTTTATGAATTAATCCTTCAGTTAACAATTATATGTAATTAAAATTTCAAAGTGTTAACCTGGAGTATTATTTATCTAGAGTTTTGTAGTTTCACAATTATTGATTTGCCTCATTCACCTGATTTCAACAATGATAGATTCCAATCAACAAGACAGTAATCGTATCATAGATTTCTTTAAATAGTGAATTTATGGATTCCTCCAATAACTTAATTTTGTACAAAATTTTTTAAAAAACATATTCCTCGAGTTTTTGTTTCGTTATATGAAATCTTTTTTAGAAAATTTTGATCTATTAGGTCTTGAACTTGATTACAAATTTTAATGAAATATTGATATGAGGTTATATAAATTGAATGATACAGGTTATTTTTTTTAAGCAACAGCTCTATAAAAAAATTTCATTTGTTGATTTCAAACTATTATAAGTTCTTCAATACTCCATTTTTAAAATTATACAGGAAATTCTTAATACTTTCTGCTCTAAACTAAACAGATATGGCAAGTTTTTGACAATTGTCGGGTTTTAACCTAGATGGATATGTCAAAAACCTTATTTTTTGACATAGTTTGGCAATTGACAAATTCTCATTTAAGCATCTACAACAAATATAGAGAATCAACAAGATAAGATCAGACAATTATTGGGGACCAGCTTATCTTTCCTTAAGTTAAATATTCTGCCTAAGTGTCACATAAAAGAATTAATATCAATATTTAGATTTATGACAGTTAACAACTCGTTATCTGTAGTATAAACTGAATATTTATAATATATCAAATAATAATGATCTTAAATTATTAATAGTTCGTTATAGTTTTGGTTATATTTTTTTATGAATGGGATAACATAGTGTGTAGCGTTTTTATTAAGTGCTTAAAGGTACTTATTTTTTATTTTCAGTTTTTAAAAGCCTTTAAGGGTGCTTTTTTCATTGAATGTTTTTAAGAAGCGCTTAATTTTCCCTTTTCGAAAATGAGGTTTTTTCTTTACAATGCTGATTTTTCCTGCGTAATATGCAAAAGTGTGCTTTTTACATTGTTCTATCCAACATTTTCACAATTGGTTAACAAAAATCCATTTTGGCTTACTGTCGGTCCATAAGATATAAAAGCACCAATAATTTTACATGTTTGGTGAAATACTTTCAAGTCCGTCTGTGCATTTATACTGAGATGGATTCGTTGGGATTATTGCACTCTCATGTGCAACTCTGCTGCATTTTGCAAGATACTCTCAATTTCAGGCTTCATTTTCCACCCTCTGATGTCGAACCGAAAAATCTCTTGATCATTTTATAATGACTAATCAGGGGTCTGTTTAGAAGAAATTTGAGTCTGTTAATGTACCCTTCACTAAATAGTTTTTCTTTTAATCAGACCCTTCACATAATTGCATAATTGTTTTGTTAATCAAATAAACCCAGACAATTTTCCAAGTTTCCCTAAGTTTAAATTCCAAATGTAGTATTCTAAGAAAATATTTATATATATTTACAAACATCGTGTGCACATTCTCATTGATAATAAATGATAATTTTATTTATTTATTTATTTATTTTTTTTTTGTAAATAAGTGATTGATTTAATTTCTGGCAATTTCTTAAATATAATATTATAAATTTAATAATTGTTTTATTTTACTTACTAATGTGTAACACATTAAAAGTGATACATAACTAAGTTGTGTTATTTAAAATATGTCGATTGAAATTATTAAAAATGGGAGTGATTTTGTTTCCATTATTCGTCCAAATTAAATATTCTGTTTTGAGCAGTATAGGCTAAATACCAAATATTTGTATGTTGCATCTCTAATTTAGTAGCAGCAATTGTTAAGCAGAGTCTCGTATCTGTTTACAATTTAAAAACTTCTTGAAAAGGTTTTTAGCAATTTGTGCAATAACAGGACCCTATTTGCACAAATTCACAAAAGCAGAACCCTGGTTGAAAGAATCTGACTTTATATTCACAAATTATGAGTACTTTTTTCACAATTTTACAAAAACAGGACCTTTTACAAAATGTCTGGACTGACCCCTGCTAATATAATCAAGAAAAGAGTTCTTTGTCAGAAACTAGTTATTTTATCATGACCATGTAAAGTCTTTGAAAATTATTTTGCATTTTGTTAATGTATATAGTGCTTAAAAATATTTTTTAAGAAAAGGTCCTTGTTTTTTTGTTGAAAAATTTGGCTACGTTCCCTGGATAATATTAATCACAATAAAAGTAATAATTATTGTGTAAGTATTGTACATGATTTAAATAGTTATGTTGCTTGACTTATATTGAAATGTTCCTAATGACATAAAAAAGACTGCCCCAAATATTTTGTAAAATTTCTGCAGTTTATTATAATTTTTCACATGCCATGGCAAAATAAGTTTGAAATTAAAATTATATATTTTTTCTTTTTTTGCGATAAAATCTGCCTCTTTTAAGTAGAGAAAACACTTGTTTGTTTTCTGTTTATAAAAATTCCCGATTTTTTATTATTTTTTTTAAATGTCTGGATTTATTTTCTTTAATCCACTGCAAGGCCTCTTCTATCTGTATTAACTCAAAGTTTTTGATGATTATTTTATTGCCAATATTGTTGCTGCTTACCAATGTTATTTGAAACAATGCATTATTATTAGTTTTGTTTTTAAGTATTGTGATTATTGTAATAAATTAGATCTGTTTAACAAACCTCAGTTATTTAACCCAAACAACTCAAAAATACTTCAAAAACTTTTTCAAATCACTAAAAAACTTGATTAAATCTTTCTTTAAAGTATGCTTGGTTATTGACATTCGAGTTTGACAGTTGTTCATCAAAAAACATTTTGGCAAATAGGTTTTGTAAACACATACAGACTATTTCTACCAACTGAACAGTCCTTCTCTGGTGATATGAATAGCACAATGGGTGGCATAATAAATAACACGACCTATAAAATTATTTCTGACTTTTAAAGGGCTTCCTAAAGGAAGCAGTGTTGAGGGTACCTCAAAATTTAAAGATTATTTCGTAACTTTTTGTGAGATAGTGTAATAACTATTTTCTTAAATTAAAATAATAGTCTACTTTTAACTAAGTTTTATCATAAACAAATTTATTTTTAATGATATTCCAATTTTGAAATTATTTTTTTGTTACTAGTGTGGTTATAGAGGCAACAAAAATATTATGAAGAATTATATAGTATAGTTTTAAATTATACTATAAAGTAAATCAGAGAAGTTTTTATTTTCTGTCTTTTTTTAAATGAAATTATGAAAATATCCAATCATTATTCTAAAAAAGATTGCGAAAATAAAAAGTTTGTGATTAATAATGAATCATCTTTTTTTTTCCCCTCTCAGACATATGATTTCACAGCGGATGATCTCAAAGATTTGGGAGAAATCGGAAGAGGGGCATTTGGAACTGTAAATAAAATGATTCACAAAACGAGTGGTACTATAATGGCTGTAAAGGTACCCTAATAATTAATATATCTATATATTTTTTATCTATTATTTATTATTATTATATCTGTATATTGTATTTTTTTTTTATTGAATTCTAGAGGATAAGGTCTACAGTAGATGAAAAAGAGCAGAAACAGCTTCTGATGGATTTGGAAGTTGTTATGAAAAGCAATGATTGTATCTATATAGTTCAATTCTTTGGTGCAATATTTAAAGAAGTAAATTTATTTTCATATTTGAACTTTTTAACTCATTGTAAAAAATTAAATTGTCTTGAAATGAAACTTGGGTCATTTAAAATTACTATTTTTAAAAAAAAAATTTATCTGCTTAATAATGTTAGGAAAACTTAAATGTTATGCTCAGAGTATCTGCACACCTGGAAAGTCATAAATTTAGGCATTGAACAAAATTTGTCATGAAATGTTATGATTTCAATTTTTTTTTTTAAATCATGGAAAGTCATGGATTTAGGTCACCGAAAAATCTAATTTTTAAAATAGAATTATCCCTTTTTCCATTTCCTTTCAAAAAATGAAAGAAAAAACATTTTTTTCTGGAGCGAATTATCTTTTAAACTTCTGTGATTTCAGAATTTTTGTTATTATTTATTTTTTATATTTTATCAATTTAAAATTCTAGCTGAAGCAAGCCAGTCATTGGCAAATTTTTTTTATTCCTAAATGAGAATAGAAAAATCAGGAGTATTTCTTTCCTTTCCAATGAACAAGAAAAATATCTTAAGAACTAGGGGGCTCCGCCCCCTGCTCGCTACCGCTCGCCAACCCCCGAGAATTGCTATGCAATTCTTTTTTGTTTGCTTCGCAAACAAATTTTAATACATTTATATAAGGATATAAATGCGCGGCAGAGTATAAGGGATTTTATTTAACAATGTACTAATCAACTTAATAATCAGTAAAATACAAAATTTTTAGTAAATTGCAAGGAATTCTATCATAATAATGAGATTCGAATACATATATATTAGAAGTTATTATAAGGGCATTAGCCGGAACTGAAGTTCCGTTACCGAAGCACGCGTGGCAGAGCAGATTTGATTCAATTCAGAGGGAATCATATACTGGATGCCGGACGCTCCCTTTAGAGTGCTTCACCCCCCCAATTAATTGACATTCAAATTATAAAAACAAAAATAAAAAACATAATAACAATTTACCATAATGGTTATCAAAGAAAAAAACTATGCAAAAAGAAAAGATATTTACAAAACTTCTGCATAAACAATGTTCTTAAAGCAACATGATTAAATTCAAAGGGAATCATATACTGGATGCTCTCTTTAGAGGGCATCACCCCCCAATTAATTTACATTCAAATTATAGAAACAAAAATAAAAAACATAATAACAATTTACCATAATGGTTATCAAAGAAAAAAATATGCACAAAAATAAGATATTTACAAAACTTCTATGTAAACAATGTTCTTAATTGAGGAACTTTCAATGTCACTATTTGCACCAACAATCTGAATTTTTATCCCAGACATGCTCCGGCACCTTGATAAAGCAACATATAGTTGGCCATGGCCAAATACTGGAGAATTCTGGTCTATGTAAAGGCCAACTTTGTCAAAAGTCTGGCCTTGAGCTTTATTGATTGTCATAGCGAATGCGAGTCTGACTGGAAATTGCGTGCGATGCAAAACAAAGGGCAACTCTTTATTATCACCAGTATTTAAAGTAATGCGAGGGATGCAAGCTGAACTACCAGCTTTACTTCCAGTCATAACTGTACAAAAGAGAACATTTTTAGTTATTTTCCGTACAATCAAACGTGTGCCATTGCACAATCCATCGGCAATACACAAATTTCTGATTAGCATCACTACAGCTCCAACTTTAAGTTGAAGATTATGAAGCGGCAATCCTGTGATATTGACTTTCGCCAAATATTCTGGCTGAAAGCGCAACATTACACTTTCATCGTCCGTTTCATCACCATCACATGAAGTAGCTTTATCATATGAACGGCATTCAATAATATTGCCGGGCAGTTTTTGTAGGACGGCACTGTTAAGTTTATGAACTCGATCATTTAGTGGAGCAAGAAGAACTGAGGTGCGTAATACATCTTCAGTTAGTATTTCACCGAAAACTTCACTAATTATGTTTTCACATAGGAATTCACGAACTGTCAGATGAGATACTGAACCGTTTCCAACAGTAAGAAGCCAATCACCGAAGCTTTGTGCTGTAGCACGCATATTTTTTTTAAGCGAAAATCGCTTTACTGTTTCCCACATCGGCAAACATTTCATTGTTCCATTCACAATTTGGTGTTTGCCTGCTCTTTTGATAACCGGCAAAACTTGTCTAAAGTCACCGCCAAATAGAAAGCATTTCCCTCCATATGGTGCTTCGGATTTCAATAAGTCTCTCAGGGTGACATCAATTAATTTAAGAGCAACACCAGGTATCATCGAGGCCTCATCCCAGATGAAGAGATCTGCATTGACTAATAAATGTTTAGTCCTTTTGTCCAAATAAATAGGGCTAAGTTGTTCTTCTGCTGATGGCATTGTCAATGGCAGCTTAAAAATCTGATGGGCTGTTCGGCCATTTGGTAATAATATGGCTGCAATGCCTGTCCAAGCCACACATATAATGTTTTTATTTAGATGCCTCTGGTGATGGTATAAGCATTTGTATAAAAAAGTTTTCCCAGTACCACCTGGGCCATCGATAAAAAATAATTTGTTGGAATTGTTAACATCATTAATGCAATTTATAATTTCTTGAAAGGCTTGTTTCTGTTCAAGGTTAAGTTTCGATATCATATCTTGAGAAATTTCGAGATGCTGCTCTGAAGAAACTTCATCAACATTTGATGGTTCTATCGTAACAACAGATGGTAATCCATAGTCAGACAAAGTTTTGTCCTCACTGTTTAAACGGCTTTCAATTTCCAGAAGGCACTCATTCTCATTTGCATCTTCACACATGTAGCTTTTAAATTTATCCCACAACTGAATGGCATCAATTTGATTGCAAGCCAATAACAAATGTGAGAAAAAAACGCAGAGCTCTTTGGGCATCATAAAATGAACCACTTCTGTTAACATTTCCTCCATTTTATTGTCCCCATCACCAAATCCCAAAGTATAAGCTGCTTCACGAAAAGAGTTGAACGTTACGCCATCAACTGTTCGCAAATCCTCAAATGATACTGGACCACAAACATGATGTAGCAAATATTTTAAGAAGAATCGTTCACTATCTCTGGGTGAAACGGCATACATGCGAACAACTATCTTATTATTTCCACGTTGCCTTCTTTTCCATTGGCGATCTTTTTGTACCCACACATAATGCTTTGGGATCTCGATATATTTCAAAGATCTTGCTTCCACATCATTCTCATTCAACTGGAAAAAACCCATCAACTGAGTTACAGAATTCACAGAATTTATGGCATTAACTTCTTGACCCTCTTGAAATGTTACCTGTTGATTACCAGGCAAATGTACTGGCAATCGAATAACTGTATGGCTGTTGTCATGCATCGGCAATTCCAATAAACGCCAAGCTGCCTCCATTGAGCTTACATATCGGCTATCGATGAACTCGTCAACTTCATTTCTTAATTGTACCCCATTATCATCATTCGAAATTGTCACCTTGATTCTGTTGTGCCCTTTGTTAACATATTTAAAAATGCATTTGTACGCCATTACACTTCCACAGTACTCCACATTGATATGACAATTGTATTTCAGAAGGAGATAGGCATTGTAGGGAACAACCATCGAATTATCGACAGGAATTAGCAAGTTTCCAATACGTTTGTTATAGAAATGCATATCACTCCTGTTATCTCTACGTCTATATAAAGGAAAACCATCACCAGACATATCCGTTTCTTCTCGAAAAGCGAAAGGAAATTTTTTTGTACAGATGCCACTTGTTTTGTCATAACATGGAGTTGCTTCACTATGTGGGCCATGTAACATATGTTTGGAAACTTTTTGATGCAGATTTGGAAAATTATCTTTTGGAGGTATTTCAGCACAGATAAATCTATCAATTGATGATGGGGTCAGCAATTTGTCACGTGGGTTGAGAATGAATAAACAATGGGCATGTGGGAGACCTCTCTTTTGAAATTCAATATTAAAAGTATAGCCCATTACTTTGCCAAAAACCTTTCCTGCAGCTATCTCTTTCAAAAACTCCTGAAATCTGCAATAGAATGCTCGTACAACAACATGTGGAATGTCACTTGCAGTGAATCCTGTTGGAAGTTGACTCAAGTATTCTCTAATTTCTGGCCACTGTGGATTTGCTGTGAAAGTTACAAACAAATCAGGTCGTCCGACATCTCTTGAGAGAGCCATACAATCTTGGAAATGCTGCTGCATTGCTCTCGGACTGCCAACAAATGATGATGGAAGAACGACAGCTCGCCCAAGTCGTACAATGTCTGAGGTATTGGCGGAACTATACTGCACATGATCAATCAGCCCTTGAAGTGTTTCTCTCTGAAATAAATTCTGATGACTTTTGATATAATTCAGCCTGTTCCACTCCATAGTAATGTAACCATGTAGAATATATTGCTGGGATAAACGACCAGCAGAGGTGAAAATGTTAAAGTCTCTAAGCACTCGCAACCGCCATCCAAAATACTGTACAGCAGTAACACGACTTGATCCTGCATTATTTGGTACGTTTAGGGAATAACCAGGATCACCTGATGGAAAAAGCAATGGGAAAACCATTGGTTCCACATGATGAGACAGTTTATACATTTTTTGACACACAAACTGGTGTTTTGGGTATGCGATAAATTGTACATGATCAGGTATTAAACCTTCAGCACCTGTCACAACAACAGCCGACACTTCAGCAGCAGCACCAGATGTTGGAAGATTATAACGTCTGCCATCAGTAGTGGTCAACTTGTGAAATTCAAGGCGAACACTCTCCGTAGGATGCCTCTTATAAGCTTCAAACAGCGATTTATACACTTGAGCGTATGGGTTTAGCTGCATAACATCTTGAATGATTTTTAAAACACTTGGTTTGCAGCGCTCAGATGTTCGGCAGGCCAAAGCAGTTTCATTTTCATGGATATAGATTTGCGCAAAACGTGGTTTTTCATTGTTCGCTGGTATGATGCTGGTTGTGGCCATTGCGTTAACTTCCCCACGAAGAGCAACACAGCTTATACCTTTAAATTGAATTTCTTGGGTTGCACAAAATGCTGCCATAGCAAAAGACGAATTGTGAAAACGTATATTTTGCCTGAAATTCATTGAGTCATTGTCATTTCCCAATAAAAGCTGTTTCAAAGTTTCTGGATACGGATGAGTTGGGTTCAGCTTTATCTTGCCATTGTGACAGCAATTGTGTTTTATTCTTCCATGCTCTGCTACAAAGGATAGTGCCCTGCAATGAGAGCATTCTACAGACATAGATCCAATCAAAAGAGGTGGACAGTCATCACTGTACGATTCTCCCAAATACTGATTTTCATCTATTTCTCGAAGACGATTAGCTGCCCTACTTCGATTTTCTCTTTGGCGGGCATTAGTAAGCTCTCGATTATTTTGTCGATTTATTCTTCGATGCTCTTGTTCATTTTGACGAAACGTGGAATCCAATCTCCGCTGTCTGCGATATTCTCGATCGCGATCTGTCCTGTCAGACATTATACTGAAATTCCAAATGATTGTATAAATAAATGTGATTTAAAATTTAACCATTTTAAGGTAAGCAAGCCTCAGTAAGCTTTATAATAGCAAACAACAAAAATGTAAACATTAAAAGATATCAATCACTGGATAGGCATAAGAATGATAAGATAAAATGAGATGTAATCAGCAAAAACCCACTCAAAGTAAATCAACAAAAAGCTTTGACGCGAATGCGTTCACTTTTCTGATTGGCTTAAAACTGCATCCTCGCTTGGATTAGCTACTTCTTTCATACTGTCACGTGATACCTTAGATTTCATTGGCTGGTGCGACACCATCATTAGATTTTTATATATAGTAAGATATAATTCTCCCAAAAAAAATATATTATTTGCTTTTGTATTTTTTTCAGCTATTTTATTGCTTCAACTCTTTCTTTACTCTGTTTTTTAAATTTAAAATCTATTAACATGAAGATGTAGAGTATAACAGTTTTGGTTTTACCTATCATTTCAATTAATATTATTATAATGCTTTCTTAAATTTAATGTTCTGTTTTTGTCGGGAGAAAATAGTGACTTCGCCAAGTCATGAAAAGTTCTTGGAATGAGTCATTAAAAGTCATTTTGAATAATACTTGAGCCATTTTGAATAATACTAAGTTTGATGAATACTTGAGCCTAAACTGATGATGCAAACACATTCTTTCAATGCGAGTGTAGTAACTATAGTTTCGATGAATCATGGACTAGCTAAGGAAACTCCCAAAATAAAACTTTATTACGAACTGGAAAAACACGATATAACCGAGCAATCTTAGGCCGGACAAACTTGCTCGTTGCTGTTCGGAACAAAACTGACCCCTTTTAACTGCTTCCGTGATTATCCTGAGTTAACTCGGGTATGTATATGTTGAAACTATTTATTATCTTGAGAAAAATTAGGAGAAAATTATTGAAAAAATTTTATTATAATTCAATTGAATTTGTCAAATAATAATAATAATCTGCAGTGATTGGAAGTTTGCCAAATTTTGTTTGAGAGTTTTGCTGTTGGATTGTGGAATTGCTCATGTGTTTTGTGTAATTATATATACGAGGGTTGCTGAATTTGCATAGAAGAACGAGTTTAAAAAAAATAGCATATTATTTCACTGGCGTTTGGAAAGTATCACTTTGTATTGTCCCTTATTATAAAAACTATTATACAAAGACTTATATTTAACTTTTTTCATTTGCCCGAGACTACTAAGGATAGTAAACCAATGTTAAATTCAATGTTTTTACACATAAAATTAAAGTTTCAACTTAGAATTTGTGTATTTTGTTTGTGTTTTAGTTCCTCGTATTTATTAGGAAAACAAAAAAATGAGTTGATTTTGAGTTGAAATGATTTGATGACCCTTTTTCATTGACTTCGACAAAAATTCCTTTCGGAAAATCTTCTTTTGGCATAGTTTTTCTTTTAAAAATAATGAAAGGAGGCAGCTTTTCGCCAGCTCCCGAACAAGCTAACACTACAGTAAAAGACGTTCGTTCGTGCCCTGTAGTTGCTATGGCAACCGAATTATTTCTGCATTGCTCTACGGTATGGCTTGGTGGGCAGTCAAAACTCATTGGAGTTTCGTCCATATTAATGCTTTCCCCAGCTGTGAACTTATTATCTTTAATAAGTTTTCTGGTAAATTAAAAAAAAGCAGAACTTTTTCTTCTCAGTTTTCGGGCAAACTTTGCCCAACGGTTGTGCGAGCTCGCACACGTAAGTTGTACTGCCGCATGAAGCGGTAGCACCAGGATGGCTCACCAGTAAAATTTTCAACATTTCTCTCAAGGGTTTTCCTCTTCTTTCACTCCGTCTTTTTTTATTTGAAGCTTGAAATTTTTCTTTACTCTTTCTCCAAAGCCAGATGTTTGATTCGTCGATCGCAAAAAATCTGCTCGCAGCACGGTTGTGCGAGCTCGTACACGTAAGTTGTGCCGCCGCATGAAGCGGTAGCACCAAGATGGCCCACCAGTAAAATTTTCAACATTTCTCTCAAAGGTTTTCCTCTTCTTTCACTCCGTCTTTTTTTATTTGAAGCTTGAAATTTTTCTTTACTCTTTCTCCAAAGCCAGATGTTTGATTCGTCGATCGCAAAAAATCTGCCCGCAGCACGGTTACCCTCTTTTTCTGCTTTATCTATAACTTTAAATTTAAATTCTGCAGTATAACTCAGACGCTTCTTACTTGCCATTTTTAACAACACAATCGAAAATCCTAAACAATTGACACTAGCTGATTGTGAAAGAGGTAAGGTGAGAAATATCCGAAACTCGTTTTGGGGAGGCGGAGAAGTAAGGGATAGATATAAGGGATATTAGAGATATAAGGGATATTAAGATATAAGGGATAAGGGATATTAGAGATATAAGGGATATTAAGATTATTTTGATCGTGAATGAAACATTTCTAAAATGAAGTCATCTATATAATCGACAATTGTTATTTGACTTGAATTTATTTATTTTTTCTTGAAGGATGATGCTTTTCAAAATGTTAATGCAAGTTTACGTTTTTTTTTCTTAATTATTATTTTTTTTTCAAATGAAATTAATCATTAAAACTTTTAGAAGATGTTATTAAGAGATTTGATTACAAATTCCTTAAATAATCCGTCATGATCATTTATATCATTTTTTCTTTTATTTAATTCAAAATAGTTAATTTTATTTTTATTCCTTAATGGTTTATTTAAAAATGGTTATTATTTTTTCCTTTTTGCCAATTTGTAGAATTTATTTCTCCTTAATTTTAGATAATTTTTTATTTCTTTTTATAAACGTTTTTCATTTTCACGATTTATAGTATCTCTACATGAGTTAAAAGATTATTTTGATAATTTTAGTTAAATGTATTTAATGGGCGTAGATTAAGAAAGTTATCCCTAAGTATTTTAGACTTTGCTTTGTTATAACGATTTTACAGAAATCACCCTTTTCTCGGATCTTTTATAATGGGAAGTAGGAAATTGTGTTGCTACCTTCTCTTAGCTCAAATCATGTGAGCATCCCTTCCCGGTTTCGTCGCGAATGGGAATGTAAGATAAATTTTGAGATTGGCTTGTGGTGAAAACGTTTCGGCAGATACTCCGCATCGGCCTATATCCCGCACCTTGTAAAGAAACCTTTTTTTGGCAGGTAATCCCCGGATTATAAACCGGAAAATACGGTAATTCCCAAAAATTATTTGTGTTGGCAGTGCCATCTCTAAATGCAGTAGTAGACAAAATGAACAATTATGACATTAAGTTTTTAGAAATTTAAAAGAGGAAAACTTGTTCCAAATGGTAATCAAAAGTAATTATATTTTGCATAATACTGTCAGAAAAATATCTTGAGAGAAATGAATATTCTTTCATTTGGGATGCCCTACTTCCACTTCTTGTGAATCATCCTTCTTTGCTGTTACACACAATATGTCTTTTTTTTACAATTACTCACTGTTTGTCAAAAATATATTTAAGAAAAGAAAATCTTTGAAAAATCTTAGATAACTTTAGATTACTGTTCTTTTACACTTTTTTCAAAAAAAGTGAAGGAAAAGCAATACATTTTTTAATAAATGAAATTTTTTTAAATATTAATATTCAAAATAAATATCATTATTTTATTTTAGTTGTAATTGTATAGCCATAGTTAATTGTTTTAAACAGAGTTTTTCTGTCCTTATCTTACAAGCTGGAACAAAAAAATCAAATTCGCAATCTTAGGGATTATTAGGAATATAAAGATGCTTTTAAAATATGACTGAAAATATTGTGAATATGAATAGCTATAATTATATAAAATCGATTTAGGTTTTATTGATGTATCTTGAATGTAATTTTTGTTGATTTATTATTAAAGTAAAAAGTGCCATATATGCAGGGTTGCCACAGGCGACTATTTGCTACTATTTTCAGCCTTAGGCGACTATGGCGACTTTTTTTTCCTAAAAAGGCTAAAAAAGCAACTATTTTCAAGAATGTGCGACTTTCTTACTTATGGCGAAGTTTTTTCGCAACAATGAACGTTACTTTTCAGTCCCTCGCTAACACGTACGTAATGGCGCCTACCACGTGCCTGTGCTCAGTGACGTCATCACGCTAATCCCTCCCTTGTTATTTCTCCCCACTGAAGAAAAAAAAACTGCGTTCCTTCATTATTCGTTCCTTCAAGTGGAAGCGTATTTTATTTTTAATTGTATATCTATGTGATGATTTGATTTTCTACCATACCAGTGTCCTCTTCATAACACATTTCAGGTAAGTGAGGTTTATGTTGATTTAGATTTTTCTTAATATTCAATTCTTGAATATTTCTTAATATTCAAGATATATTTCTTAAAAAAAATTAGTAAAATTAAATTTTATTTTTTGTTGCTGATATTTTTAAAAATGCATCAAAATAAAATCGCATAGAGACGAATCGGTTTTATAACAAAATGACAATGCGATGATAGGCGATGTATCGCAAAATATTGATTAAACGTGATCAGAGTGGGCTACTATATCTTCACGTTGATAGAGTAAGAAAGGTGAAGTTAATAGCTAACGCATTTAAAGCGCTGAGAAAGACTAATTTCATTTCAGTTTTGCTGCAAAGACAATGTTTGTTTCGGAATTGGTTTCGGGATGTTGAATGGCAAAGGACAATTTTAATCTTAGGTCGTGGTTTTGTGTGTTATTAGCGTCAGAATGTAGAACCCAATAAATTCTTTTTTGCTTCCTTTTTTTCCCTTGAAGATTACTTTTCAGTGGGACTTTGCATTTTATTTTGTTAATTTTTTTCGGAGTGACTCCTGCTAATGTGAGATGGCTGGGTATCATTTTATTCTGAATTCATGCATTTATGAAAAGAAAATCTATTTTAAGAAAAGATTTCACTAAATGTTTTATTATCTTTTAAGCGTTTCGATTTGATTGCAGTATTTCGTTTTTAAATAATTATTGTTTAGTTCTGATGAATTTATCTTTTCTTTATTTTTTTCAATGTACCTTACTAATTTGATTGAATTTAATTATTTTTAAACCAATAATTCTTTAGTTTTTGCTTTTACAAATTAAAACAAAGCTTGTATTTTATTTTATATTTGGCCATCTGTCAATCCAACTTTATTATTTTAAATCATCGAAATTGATAGCGATGTTTTTTCAAAAATTATTTAATACTTAAAGTATATTTTGTTAGTTTTCTCAACTATTTTTTTTTCTTAGTTTATTAAAACTCAAAAAATATGAGCAAATTTAAAAAAAAAAAAAAAAAAAAAAAATTTAATTTTAAAATTAGTTTTTATGTTCAAAAAAAATTAAAACATAGTTTGCGTTTTATTTAATAATTAAAATTATAAATTTATTTTCTTAAATAAATAAAAAATTAAGCGTTATTTTGTCGTTTTTAAAGTGACTTTTTTTAATAATAATTTTTAGTTTTATTGTTTTTATTTTTTATAAAATTTCCTTTTTTTATTTTATCGATTTTATTAAAATAAGGATAAATAAAGCAAAATTTATTTTTACTTTCGGTACTGCATGTATTTTTTATTTTTTCCTAATAAATACGAAAAAGGCTAACGTTTTTTAGATTTAGTCTATTAATTTTTTTAAAAAAACACTATTTAAAATTTTTTAAAAATTAATACTAAGTTAAGGAATATTTTAAAAGTAGCGGTAATTAATAATCCAGAAAACCGGGAAGAATTTTGCTCGGTTTTCCTGCTATTTTGAAGTATAAGGATTATAAAAAATAAAAGAAAGGGGAATTAGATCGAGAGGGGGCAGGGAAGGGACAAATGTTTTATTTTCTCCTGTATGTCGGTCGTTTTTCTGATAAGCTGCTGTCAAACAAACTTAAAGGAGTGGCATGCTGATTTCGTTTTCTCTTTGATTTACGAGGGGGTGGGGAAAATGTATTGCCAAATTAAGAAACTTGAAACTTCTAGCTAAGAGTGTTGACATGTGAGATTTATTTTAAATCCACTTTAGTTACTCAGTTTTTGTTATCCTTGATTTATTATGATGAATTGTTTTATTTTTTCCGATATTGCATTATTTATTATGAGCAAAAGTTTTTTAATCACCAGTTATATTCATCTATTTGCCATGAGTTAACAAAACATTTTTTTTTTTTTTTTTGAATAACTTCTGATTTTCTTCTGCGGTATCATTAGTAAGTTTTCTTGATGTGGAATCACATCTGCTTTCGAAGCATATAATTATTTGTTAAAAGCAGGTGATTATTTTATGAGGCAGATAGCAATTTTCATTTTTTAAAAGTATATATTTTTTTTCTGAAGTGAAAATTTCTTTGATTTGTTTTCTACTTTCGATTTTTTTTCTTTTAATTTTTAATGCATGTATGTAAAATATTTTGTTACAGTATTATTATTTTTAAACCAATAAATCTTAAATAATTTTTTATTTCAGAAAAATGAAATAAAGCTTGGGTTTGCTTTTACTTTGACTTTATTATTTTGATTGAAAAAATTAAGCAATGATATTGATGTTATAGTAGAATATGTTTCGAATTAATATTTTCTTTTGTGATAGATTTATTCCTTTTTATTTATTTTTGATTGATTTAAAGATTTTCCATAGGTAATTTTTGAACAAATGCTAAAACGCTATACATCGCTATATCGCGACGACTAAAGGACAATGTATCACGATTTAAAATTTCTGACATCACCCAGTCCTAATTGTGGTATTTGACAATTAAGCTATAGTTTTAGTTATTTGGCTACTAATTTTGATAAATTTTTGTTTCTGTTCAGGCGACTATTTTCATAGTTTTAAACGACTATTTTCATGTTTGAGGCTACTAAAAGTAACTATTTTTGATCATTTTTTACTGTGACAACCCTGTATATGGACATCTGTCTCCCAGAAATGCTTATTTTTTGGAAACTTTTTAACGATCAAAATAATTATTAATTAAAAATCCTTCTTTTTCACCCTCACAATGCATTAAAAGAAAAGTATTTCTAAAATAAAAAGTTTTTTTAATTCTTTCTTGCTGCTTCTCCAATGACTAAACATTCATTCTACTTCAATTAACACATTAAAAAAGTTGTAGAAAAAAGAACAGTCAAGGAGAAGAATTAACTGTGAATATAGAATCGCAAAGTTCAATATTAATAGTGTTTGAACTGCTTACAAGCTTTGTTTCCTTTAAATTATTTAATATTTTCCTTAAAAACATAATTTGGTTCCCTTCTTCTATAATTTTTTTTTATTAAATTAGATCAATTTGCTTTTAGAGATAAAGGCACCTGTTACAATTCTTATTATCTGCTAATTCTTTATTCATAGAAGAGAAAGCTTAAATAATTGTCTTTTCACTTTATATAGATATATATAATAAACATTCTTTAGTTAATCAAAGTTCATTCTACCTATAAAAAAAGCATTCTTGTATGGAATTGACATTAATTAATGAATTGACATCTATTTGTGTTGTTGTTGTTTCTCATCCCCACTGGTCTAGCGGACCTAGACCAGATCCATGAGTCCATTCACCCTCAGGAAATCAAAAAACAAGACCGGGTCACGCAGAAAATCCTCCTTTTCAAAATCCACACAGCTAAGGAGGTGGGCCGGGCTGGCTGCACTGAAGAAACATTTGTTGCAGCTGGGATAGACCTTTCGCTGCTGTTCATACCTCATGCACTATATGTGACCACTGATGAAACTAGTGAACGCGGTCTGATTACCTCTATTACCTCTAATGGTCAAAGCACGACATATATTTGTTATGTATATAAATATATTTTTTAATAATGCATGTTTTGATATTTGTTTGCTTTAAAAGCCTATTGTCTGGAAAAATCTATTTTCTAGACTTGTAAGTCCTGACAACTATTTTACATTCTTAATACTGTTTTACAGTATTAATTTACATAATTATTTTCCACTGTTTTACATTATTAATAATTTTGTACATGTTAATGAGACATATGTTGTAGGGTGACTGTTGGATCTGCATGGAGTTAATGGATACATCGTTAGACAAATTTTATAAAATTGTGCACGAGAAGCTCAATCAAAGAATACCAGAGAGTTTTTTAGGAAAAGTTACTATGGCGGTGAGTTTTTCCTTTAAACGGTTTAATGTTTCCTTAAACATTTTTATTTATTGGAAAGTAAACAATTTTGTCATTTTACTATTTTATCATTTACCATATATAGTAAGATATTTTATGTGTTACAGATTCAATTCAAAATAATGTCCTCTTTTTTTTCATTTGATTTAAAAATAATTTAATTTAATGATCTCAGATTTGTTAAATGCGATGTAAGGACCCTGTAACATCTTACTTCTGACAAAAATGTTTAGCTCATTGTATTTTCATTTCAAAGTTAATGACTTTTTTTTTTTTTCACTGAAGAAATTCTGTACTAAACTACAAATTTTAATAAAAATTTAGCAGGGGCCATTTACTAATTGTTATATAAATTTATTAAAGTTTTGTTAGTTTGTTTAATTCTCTATGCATCTCTATCGGTTCAGTATAATCAATAATATTAATCTTGTTAATGTTTTTGATGAGTATACATTTATAAAAATTTTTTATTTAAATCTAAAAAAATTACTGGATAACTTTTTTAAATTTAAGTTAAACCAATTATATTTTTGAATTAATATTTTTACATAATTGAATAAAGTAATTA
This sequence comes from Parasteatoda lunata, assembly GCA_949128135.1. Classification (NCBI taxonomy): domain Eukaryota; kingdom Metazoa; phylum Arthropoda; class Arachnida; order Araneae; family Theridiidae; genus Parasteatoda; species Parasteatoda lunata. The sequence goes on along the minus strand of OX421977.1, from coordinate 106,604,727 downwards.
TTAATTTAAAAAATAGAATGAGCAATTCTTTATTGAATATATTTAAAAAAAGTGCATAAAATGTTGTTTTCATGGTGACTAGTGAATTAAAGAAAAGAGTTCTCTACTAAAAATAAGGTACTTTACCATGATTGTGTGAAATCTTTGAAAATATTTTTTTGCATATTGTGGATTATATATATATATATATATATAGCACAATAAATACAGAAAGGATAAAAAGAAAAGGGTGAAAAAATAATAACTTAATTACTGTGTGTAAGCTGATTATATCTTTTTTTGTCCCTGGATTTTTATTTATATATTTTTTTTTAATTATTATTTTTTTAATGTTATTTTATTTTAATAATTTTTCTTCTTGTCTTTTCATTATTCTGTAATTTTTCCCATGTTTTCTCTACTTTCTGCACTTTTATATATATGTACGCACAACAATATTTAATACAATTTCAAACAATAGAAAGAAAAAGTTTTTACTAATGTGTGACTTCTAATTATGTTTTTGTTTAAAATGCTTAAAAAGAGCTTATCTTTGTTGAAAAACTTGGCTCCACACCTTTATCGAGGTATAAAATTCATATTTTAAATAAGGACCAGATTTTTGTACAAAAAAAAAAAAAAAAAAAAGACCTATCAATGTGGATAATCATAGGTCTTAAAACTTGTTGTTTCCAAAGTATTTGTCATAATATAAGATTGTATTAAAAATATTGTAATTGGAAATGCCATGTGGAAAGTGTTGCAAAAAAGCTATAAATGGTGGGGATTTACCTTGGAATTGGCGCAAATAGAGCAAGTTCAAAAGTATTACCTAAAACTTCGACGTTCTTGTTTTGTAAGCAACACAAATATTATAATTAAACACTAAGTGTTTAAAATATCCAAATTAGAGAAAACGAGTGGAAGTAGCCGGGGAAAAAAATTTTAAATTACTATGGAAGCATTTGTGCCAAAAAAAGATTTTCGAACTAATTGTTAACAAATAGTCGCCAATCAAATTCAGAATTCAAGTGTCTAAAAAATAACAAAGGAATCAAAATTCAGGTATTGTAATAACATCATATTGAAGTCCGGAGAATACTGTAGACTCTAAGTGCATGCACGTAACCTCTCAGTAAAAAAAAAAAAAACGGATTCAAAAGGGTATGCTTGGTTGCGATTCATGGCAACACCAGAAGGCCTCAAAGAATTTAGTGAAATCTTAAAATTAACAATAGTAGTTACTCAGAAAATAGGAGTTTGAGTGTTCAAACATAATAGAAGAGGCATTGAAAAAAAGGTAACAAACATATTTTGATGATGAAAAGTACCAGAATTTGTCCAAAGCCCATGAAAACAGATACAATTTCGAAAAGAAGAGTTACGGCGATCATATTGAAGATATCATAGTTTGAAAAACCATGTTGCAATGAACAAAAAATGACAAACAGGGCCTTACAACCCCTTTCTACAATTAACTCTTCATTGATGATTTTATATATTATTGATGATGGTATGTTTTGATGGTGGTAAATGAGAAATTTATTTAGTTTTATGTATGGTATAATTCTTTTATTTAATTATTTAAAATGGATATGATATAAGCCTGCCGAATTAAATTCTAAAAAGTATTTCTTTGTTGTATTTCTATTTCATCTTTTTCATTTAATTGTGCATTTTTTCCAAGTGGCTGTTAAATATGTTATGAAATGTTAATGTATGTTGCTCAAATATTCTCAAAAATCTAATTTTCCTAGCACTATGCTTCTCTGCCCATGAAAACTATTGGCTCCAACCTGCTCCAAAAATCAAATTTATTTACTTCAAAACACATTTTTTTCTGATCCAAACTGATTATGCTGCAGTTCAATTACTGTATATTAGATCAAATCAATGTTGGGAATTTCAGCATATATTTGTATTGTACGTTCTTTAATGTTAGAAATGGGGTATCCTAATAATTGTTAGGCTGAAATATTCAAAAAGTTTTGATCCTTATATGAATGTTAAAATCACAAATTGCATTAATTACTCTATAATTTTTTTTGTACATTTTTTCATATTTAGACATCTCTTTCTGATTCTGTTTTTCTTTTGCAGACATTAAAAGCGTTGAACTATCTTAAAGAGAAATTGAATATTATTCATCGTGGTAAGTTAAATTTTCAACAGTGTTTAAACAACGACAAAAAAGATAATTCCATGTTTAATATTCCTTTTTTTAGCATAAAATCTGGGTGCGTAATGTTTTAAAAAAGTGTTTCATGGTGCTTAATTTCGATTTTTGTTTTTTAAAAGTCCTAAAAGGTGCTTTTTTTATTGGCAGTTTTTAAAAAGTGCTTAATTGTCTCTTTTTAAATTTGAGATTTTTTTCTTTATCATGTCGATTTTCGCCGTGCATTATGCAAAAGCGTGGTTCTATTCAACCTTTTCACAAATCAAACGCAATGCAATTCGGTGTGTCATCGTTTCATACCTTATGAAAGCGGCAATCATTTTACATGTTTGATGAAATACTTGTGGGTGCGCAAGTGCATTGCATATACTGAGGGGGAATATTCTATCACTCTTGTGTGCATCTCTGCTGCATTTTGCAAAAGATTCTCAATTTCAGGTTTCATTTTCCACCAAGTCTTCAAAATTATTTTGAATTTTCTTAATGTATATAGACTTTAAAAATATTTTTTAAGTGCCTAAAAAGTACTTAAAAGGTGCTTATTTTCTGTTGAAAGATTTAGCTATGCACCCTGAAAATGAGTCATTATCAAATATTAATATTTTCTTATTGATCAATGTATTGATTTTATATTTCTGAATTGAATGTATGGGCCAAAATTATATAAATGTCATATGATGCTCTAGGATTGCAGTGGGGAATTTCAATTAAGTAATTACATTATTGCTAAGTACAGGTAGCAAAATCACAACCATTCTGAGAACAAGTGCTTTTATGAGACAGCTGATTTTATAATGCCTATACAGGAGAAACATTTTTAAACTACTTACATTTATACTTTATTTTTACTGACTCAATCTTTGACATTTTTATTAAACATGAGCTGCATTTTTTTTATAACTTTATTGTAGCATTTCTAAATATTTGTTTGATATAAATATTTAAAATTATAAATTTCACCATGATTTTGAAGTTTTTTAAAGCTTTTGTAACTCTTTTTCTTTGCAGTAAAGTTCATTTTAAAATATAAAGCGGGTTTCTACTGACAATAGATTTATGTTATTGAATGAGTCTTGATCATTGATATTAAATAGTAATTCTATAATTCATGAACAGTTTTTGTATGGGATTTCTTTACTCCATGGTTCATAGATTTTTAATTGTTACTCTTAGATTTCCCTAAGAAATGTAATTTACACTTGTAGGTTTCTTTCTTCTTTTTTTTTTCCTTTTTTTTTTTTTTTTTTTTTTTTTTTTTTTTCTTTTTTTTTGTTCGAGAAAAATTAAAGTTTGTTTATAGGCTTCCAAAAATTTGTGAAAATAGAAAATTTTAATTTATTAAGTAAGAGAAATATTTTTTTCATTATTTAAGCCTATGCGGTTAAAAAATTTGATTTTACTAAACAAGGCTAAGAATTCGAATAAGTACTTAGTAATTAATGAGTAAGTAATAAATTGAATTATTTCACAGCAGTTGTTGAACAGAAATGTTTTTTATTGAAAATGTAATGGTTGAATTAGTAGTAGAAACAACATACTCGTAATGATAAGGAAAAGTGAAAAATGTGTGTTGCGAAATAAATTATAACTAAATCATAATTATTTTTGAATAATAAAAATTCAAAATAAGGTTTCCTTAAAGAGTATATAACTTGGCTCATACCAGAAATTGCAAACTGATTATTAATGTGCAGTCTATGTCATAAATACAAGGTTACTCTTTTAAATTTTAATTACTACTTTTGTGTCTATCCGTAAAGTAGTGAAACTTTTTTGTTTTTCAATTGTTCATTTTGATAAAATATAGTAGCATCGCTAAAACAGACTCTATCTGGCAAATAAGATGAGAAGATTTATTAAATCTAGGTATCTTTCTAGAAAAACAAAGTTCTTAATCTACAAAACTCTTGTCCGGCCAGTCTTAACATATGCTTCTGAAGCGTAGACAATGGCAAAACTGTAGGAAAATTTTATCCCCTTACTTGAGAGAAGGATTTTGCAGAGTTTACTTGGTGGTGTAAATGAAAACAATAACTGTTGAAGAAGATTTAACTTTGAACTGTACAAGATTTATAAACAACCCAATATCATTAAACAAATAAATATAAATAGAATGAATTAGATGGCCTATGTGATATGAATGAGTGATGACAATACAATGAAAAAGATACTGCTTTTGTAGACTCACTGGAACAAGAAAGCGAGGAAGGCCGCGGCTCAGATGGGCTGACTCAGTGGAGTCTGATTTTCTTGCAATTAATGAAAAGAATTGGAGATCAAAGATAAATTGGAAGTCATTATGGAGAACTCTTCAAAGGAAGGCATTGGCCCACATTGGGCTGTCTGGCCAACTATGATGATGATAGTAGCATCCCTATTGTTTGTCAAATGAAATCAGGATCATTTTTAGTTTATTTTTTAATTGTATGAACATAAATTATTCAAATTAATGATCGATTATTATAAGGTTTTAAAAAACTTGTATTTTTCAATTAAAATTAATGATACAATATCATAAAAAAAATCATTACTAAGTTTCTCCTTGTTTTATTGTCATTTTCTAGCAGCCTAATTTGGAATTCATTGTCATAATAAATTCATAAATTCAGATTAAATTTAATACGATCCAAAAAAAATGAACAGTATCATCAGCTTTAATAATGTGTTTAGCGAATGCCTGTTGAAAAGGTAGTTGGATGATGCAGAGTGATACTGCATAAAATGAGAGACATACAGGCTGAACTTTTTATAATTTTATAACCGTCGTTGAGCAGCCTAGCCAATTTTGTGGTTTACGACTACTAATGTTCAGCTCCATAGCCTTGTACTTTTGAACCCAATCCAGAAGACAAGGGAATCCCTGGGTCAAATATTGGGGGAAATTTGCCTTTGTGGAGCACTTTTTATGAAACTAACTCACATTTCATGGAGAGGAATACCTCCAATTATTAGCTTGACGGCGAAGGGAATCTAACCCATGATCAGTCTTCCACTGAGTTTCTTTTCTAATGCAAGTATAAATTGTTGAGTGCTCGATACATTTCAACTCTTATAATTATTGAAGCATTTGACCTTTTCATATTTTCAAGTATTTCTTTTGGTTTTTTGAGATTATTCATATGAGAAGTATATTTTATTCCAGATGTAAAACCAAGCAATATCCTGTTAGATCGTAGAGGAAATATTAAGCTTTGTGACTTTGGAATAAGTGGCCAATTAGTGGATTCCATTGCAAAAACAAGGGATGCTGGATGTCGACCCTATATGGCGGTAATTTCTTTTTAAACCCTATTTTTAGTTTTTTTATCATTCAATAATTATCATTATTTATCATAAAAATGCTGTTATTTAACTTTTTGGAAATACGAGGTGGAAGTTTGCCTTCTAATTTTTCTCAGGAAATCCAACAGCAATGGGAAAAAAAGACACCCATAAGGTATGTTTTAATCAGGATCCTGTTGGTGGCACTGTTGCAGTGCCTAACTGAAACAGAGGTTGTTGAGTACTGTTACACTCTGTCGAAATTATAATAGGCTATTTTTAAAAAGTGATTTGTCACATTTGACCCCCATGGCAGAATCGGGCCAACATTGTTGCCAAATGTTACATAGTTGCAGAAAGATTTTTCTTTTGAAAAGCAAATAATTTTACTTTTCTTTTCTACAGTAATTTGCATGTAATATTTGAATCAGGCATTTAGATAATCACTTTTTGACGCTCTCAATTTACTCCTACAGTATCGGAAATGAATGAATGTAATGCAGTTATTGATTTTCACTTGGTTTTTAAATATCCTGATTTGTTTCAAACAATATGAAAAATTTGAATTGTGCATTTGAATATTTGCATCTAGAAACAATAATTCTATCGAATTTTTGGCAGTTATTGCTATTGGTGTTTCCAGTTTTTAAATCTGATATTTTTTATATGATATTGTTTATTACAACAACTAATCTTCCAACTAAACACGCATTTGAAAAGTCTGATTCGCATGATTTCGTCGTCCTTTTTTTCGGCAATTACAACTGTAGATTTTAACTATTATTGTGCGTTTCCTCCTTCCCTGAAAAAATGTAAGAATATCACCCATACTATTAGAATAAAAATTATAACTTGTTCAATTAAAAAAAAATATGTATTCAAGTGTTTATTTATTTTAAAGCACAGCGCTTTGTTATTTTAAATTAGTAGGATATATGTTTGTAATTATTAAAAATATCTTGTAGAAATATATTAGTGCCAGAGAGTTTGTGTCACAGATAGCTCGAAAAAATTCTGCCACAGTGCATTTGACGTGATGACAATGAGTAAGCACACTCAGCAATGCAAGACTCTTGGTTAGGAGCAACTTGATCTGATCAAGTGACTTCCATTTGTTCGAAAAAGAACTTGGCTGGAAGAAATATGCTTCTTCCATAATCAAATACTTTTTCTGCGGTGCTTTTAGTAGGTAATAAATTCAGGGGTCTGTCCAGGGTATATTTACTACTGTTTAGCGCTAGCTTCACAAATTCAACTTAAGGAATAACAGTAATTCACTTTTAATAAAGCAAGCTCTCATGCACACTCCATTCTAGTTGCAATCTAGGGAAAGGAGGATCCTTTTTGCAGATGTCTTTTACGAAAGGGTAGCAAGTGTTTGGTCAGATATTGCAATATGGTAAACCTAACCGCCATAACAAAGCAAGCTTCTTCTTTTTTTTTTTTAATCTGAATTTTTTAAGATGAAACAACGAAGGTCTTCCACTGTAAACTGTACAGGAAGTCAAAATTCGAAATTATTCTAAACATTTGAATATTATCTTAATAACTATTGTAAATTCATTCTTCTGTCCTTTGTTTTTTATGAAACATTTTTTTTCTCTGTGAAATTTTTGTGACCTAGTCGAAAATGTTCTCATAATGAAAATAACTTTTAGGGCTAGTACTGTTAAATGCATGTTTTTATTAAATTCAAGTTGGAATTTAATGATGGGCAATGATTTTAATGGAATTTTAAATTTGGATGCAATTTTAAGCTCACAATTTTACAATAGCAAAATTATATGGGAAAAATATGCAAAAATTTACCTGTTATAAATGATTTTTATTTGCAGTGACAATTTTTGAAAATATTTTCTTACTTTATTGTGTTGCTTTTTTAATCTAATTTTTAATTTTCCCAAATTATGTCTAAATTTTCACAAAAGAGATACCTGGAATTATCAGCAAAATTGTTCTTACTGGATAAATGAGGGAATTCTTAAAAAAAGTTGGAATTTTATTCATTGATTTTTCTTAATTTTACTAAGTTAAATTATTTACTAATTTTCTTAATTACCATCCATTATACCCAGTTTTAGACTAAAGTTTATTGCCAAATTGTTGAAATACCATCCACTTAGCAATTCTTAGCTTGTATCAATATTTGGTCCATTATAATCCTGATAAACTAGAATGCCACATAAAACTCTCCCATGGTTGCTAAAAGAACCCTTTGACAAAATGTTGTAGTGTTTTTAACTGCATCATGCAGCCTTCAGCTAATTTGTGGGATTTCAGGACCCTCAATCAGCGGATTTCCTCTAATCAAAAAAATTTATATTCTGACAGTTCTTCTAATCTAAAATTTAAATTTTGTTACTTACTCAAAATCTCTTTTACGAGACATTTATTTCACCCTTACACTCATCCCCTTTTTTTTCTTCCTAAATTCTCATTTGTGCACAATACCAACATTTTTTACGCAAATCTGAAAAAAATGTAACTTTGAGAGCATGAGACTAAATAAAGATTCCTAACTTTGTCTCCAATTAATGAACTACAGAGATGGCAACAAAGGTAGAAAACTGATAATCTAAAAAGTAATTCCAAAATGGCAAACATTTAAAAGAATATTTGTTAGAAAAATTTGCGTTTTTCCTAATTTTTTTAAAACCCTATATTTTAATGAGTAGCGATTTCGTTTCATATTCTGCTTTGTAACAGAAGGATTATTTTTTGAACTTTATATATTTGCCCCCTTTATTTGACTGTAATTAGATTTAATTTATTTTATTTATAATATTAAGACATGGAAATTTCTAATTTTAATTATCACTTTTCAAAGTGCTGGATAACATGGTAAATTCGTTTTTCGAACTTTGTTTCTTTTAATTGCAACGACACTGACTTTTTCTTGGTTTTTAAAATTCCTAAATCATTGCAAAATCGCTTTTTTATGCGCTCCAATTGTATCAATACCATCGTAAATCCATGTGTTTTGATCATTTTATTGCCGGAAATTGCTATGAATATTATTTTTTTTAAATCCCCATACTTCTTATACATTATTATTACGACAGGTAAAATTCTGCTTTTCTTAGACACTTTGTGACGTGACATTAGCGCCGTTTTTTTTTATTTTTTATATTGACTTTTTAGTAGTTATTTTTACAGATATTTTCATTTGATGTTATTCAGAAATGAGAAATTCGAATCGCACATTTTAGCAAATGCTCTTTTTACATGATCCATTTGCGCTAAATCTATCGATTTAAAAAAAAGAAAAATTGGCAGTTACTTTTGGTGCTTTTCACATGATTTTTTAAAATCCTCATAATATTATAATCCTTGAAATTCAAATAGTATACCTGAGTTTTCATTATTTGAAGCGATTGAAATTCTTCGGCAGTTATCAGTTCTGATTTTTGCATATTTTTATCAATGCATATGATTTTTCCCTTTTTGACGCTTCCGATTCATGCAATGTTTGTCGGAAATAAAAATTTCTTCGTAAATGAACTTCTCCCAGTTATCGCTGTGGATTTCACTATTTTTAAAACGGATTCAGTTTTTTTTTTTTTTTTTTTACTGTTTTGATGCATTGACAACTCTTAAAGAGCAAAAAAGGAAGAATATGTAATTTTTTAAATATATATATTTTATGTATTGATAAGAAATATTATATGATAAAAAAAAATTTAAAATGTTATTTTAGTGCATAGAAATAGGTCTTTTATTTATCTTCTATATATAAAAAAAAAGAGAGAGAGAGAAAGAAATTAATATATTTTCTTCTTTCAGCAATCACATGTCTGCTTTATATAATTCTACGAAAAGGTTATAATTTAATAACAATAGATTTTATATTACACTTTTTATGAGAGATTTTGTATATCTCATCCTCTAAAATTGATGAATGAATTATTTTTCCTCAGCTAAGCCAACAAATCTGTGCTTGCGAATTTAACTACTTTTAAAGTAAAAAACAATAGAACGTTTTTGAAATGGTAAAAATAAACATATATAAACTTATGTTTCACAGCTAGAAATATTTAAAAAGGAAATAAACTCTATCAAAACAACTCTAATCATTTGTTAACAAAGCATTCATGGATGTTGTCTTCTCAGGGTGTAATATTTATAAGTGCCTGTAACACGGACAACGAACTAAAATGTGTATAATTTTTTCCAAGCTCATTTTGGAAAGGACAACAACAACAACAACAACAAAAAAAAGGACTTCGTTATTGCCTCGGTACACGGAAACCTCGGTTAATCGAATTTCTACTGTATTTAACTTTACTGATTTTTTGGTAACTATTCGATTTTTGATTCAAAATTCGAAAGAAAAATGTGTATTAATCACAATGTCAAAAGTTTATAAATGTTGCTTGCATTCCCGAGATGCTATTTCCAAAACTGTTATTCCTTTTACCCTAAAAAGCTAGCAGAATTTAAGGAATGTATGAGTAACATATTAAATGATGAATAAACATAGAATATAAAAAGATTTTATTCGTGTGTGTTTATTAAGAGGGGAGGGAATAATTTTTTTTCTTCTTCTTTTCGTACTGTACAGGTACAGGTTTCCAATTGTGAAAACAAAAAATATCTACTAATTTAAACTAATAAAAAAACATGTGGTTAGAGAATTCATTAAATATTTTTAATTCAAATGTTGAATCTCAAGCGTAACAGAGATCACACAAGTATTTTATTCTAAAAAATATACTAAATATTTCTAGAAAATAAAACTTCTACATGAATATGCTACTTTAGGGTGCAGTGTTTAATGAGTTGGCATGAAATAATGAAAGGGCCTCATAATTAAATTTGCTAGTTAATTAAATGTAGTTGTAACAGAGGGCGGGCACAAATAAAATCCCACATTTTTGACATGCACTGTTTATGCTAAATTTTGTGATTTAGAAAAAATTACAGAGAACATTATCTGTAATTTTTTATAAAATTATCACATTTCAAGGTAAAATATATTATAATTTTTTAAAATTGCTAACACTTTTTTATTAAGTCCAAATAATAGGTCGTAACAGAGAGGACATGAAATGTAACAGAGGAAACTTCTTACAAATTTGACAAACAGTTAAGGACAATATTACTGTCAAAAGTGACTCTTCAGTTATTTAAAGTTGGAGTTGGCAGCACTGCCAACATCTGACTATCTGATATAATATCTGACATGCTAACCCATGCTACATCCTTGCATTGTTTGTTTCTTTTTCAATTTAGTTATTTGGGTAACAAAATTAACTACCTTATTTTTTTTCTTAAACCTTTTAAACTTGCAAAATCAAAAGAATCCCAGTGTTTTAAATGGTGACTGGTGCACGTTAAATCTGTTTAACAAATCAATACCAGTTCTCCTGTCTTTTGGATTGGGTTCAAAATTACAAGCCTACGAAGTTTAACATTGGTAGCCGTAAACTCAAATTTGGGTCTCATGTTCAATGACGGTTATATAATAAAAAATCAATTGAGCAATTTTCGCTTGTCGCTATATTTAGTAATTCTATGTAATTATTAGGTAAGCAACTGTGCGATTTTAATAGTAAATTCACATTTCCATGAATTGCACATACACACATTATATGGTGTTTTAACTAGGCATAAAATATGGATAGGTCGTAGTATAGCAAATTTTGCCAATTTTTATGTTTGGATGCATGTGCTTTAAAACTTAATATGCTTCCATCTTGGTGTACAGCAAAAACTTTTTTTTTTATTTTTTGCTTTGTGACTTTCTGTCCATTTTCTCTAAGAATCAGAGAAAATCTACTCAGCTCTACTAGAAATCTGGTAAGAAAGTTTATCCAATGAGTGGAAATTTATTACAAGTTTTTTGTTTCATCAGAAACTTTGTTGCTAGACTGTTTCTTTTGTTTTGGTAGTAATGTTGCAGAGTATGCATAGAATAATACGTTTTCTTGGAGATACTAGTAATGCACTTTTGGCTTTTTTAATAGCTTTCCCTAATGTCTGAGGAGTATAAAGAGAATATCCTTCTTGAATTTCTACTGCTTGTATCAGTGTCCTTTTTTCTTTTCTTAGTTTTTTTTTTTTTTTAAATTTATGGATTTTTCTGTTTATGTTATTTTTTCAAAATACTTCTGTTATCATAAACTTTTGTTTTATATTCTTTATTTTTCTTCTTACAAATGTCTTTTTTTTTTTTCTTAAGATATTCTAGTTTTACATTTTCTCATTCTTTCTGCTGCTGTTGTCCCCATATTGATTACTCACTCAAAAAAACTTTTGACTGTAAACTGAACAAACTATGGAATAAAAATAGCACAGCTTTTGTGTGCTCTAATAGTAGAGGTACTGGTTTAAACTAGTTGAATCAGGATGCATTACCACTTGTTTACTTTCCTAGATTTCCTTTTTAATGGCCAACCAATCAGCTTTGTTTACATTTTGTGTATCTGAGGGGACATTTAGTTTTGTCCTCTCTGTTACATGAGAAACTTCAAAGTTTTTATTGAATTTTTTTTTTTTTTTCAAAAATAGGACATATTATTGTACTAATAGACTTTATTGTAAAATCCAGTTATTAAGTTAAAAGGAATGTAATGAATAATTTAATTAATTAATTTGTGTAATGAATAATTTAAAAGAATAATTGTAACAGAGGGGACAAACATATATTTGAGATAATTTTTGAATTAAACAATAAGAAGAAAAATTTTTTTTGAGGGAAATTACTGCATAATTAGACTCAGGAACAATTTATTTTACAATATAAATAAAACCATATGTAAAATCTTAATATTTTTAATAGCTTATTCTTCTTTCAGGGGTCTGTCCAAGCCAAATTTACTACCCTTTAACGGTACATTCACAAATTCAACTTTAGGAAAAACGGTAGTTTCACAAAATACTTTTTCTTAAAAATTTATTTCTATAAATTTTATTAATTGTGTCTTGTAAGGAACGATAAATCCATATTTTTGTGTTGATTTTTTCAATGTAATTTTTTATTATCACAAATTATGTCTAAATTTTCACATATTAGGTACCTCTCAGAAAAACCTAGACAGACCCCTGTCTTTAAAATAGACAATTTTTTTGGCAAAACAAGTCAAAATCATGAATGCTCTAGATTTATGATAAATTTTACTATAATCATGTATAAACTCCTAAAAATAACTACTGAATTCATAAATTACAAAAATTTCCTTTAAAATGATACCAAATACGAGGATATTGCCAGGGCTGATTGTGCTTCGGGAAAAATCTGCATTTCCGGATTTTTTGCTAGCGGTGATCCGAAAGTTTCCAGAGATCGAAGGTCCAGACGTTTAAAAAAATCATTTATCACAGAAGTTTCTGGAAATCAAATTTTCAAAGGTGGAACTTAAAAAACACAGTTTATTTTATTTGTTTGTAAGGGAGAACCAGAAAGATACTTTATAAGCTGATATTCATGATTAATATTCATTTTTTATCAGTAAATAGTTATTATAATCATAAACTCAAGAAAGTAAGACATATTTGTAATCTTTAATTACTTTTTCAGGTCATCATAGGTATGTGTAAATGGTATAAGTATATGTAAAATTTTAAATATATTTTAAGTAAACTAAGAAATTTTGAGAAAAAGAAAAAAACCTTGTTTACATTTTTTTTCTATAAACTTTTTTTTTTTTTTCAAGAAAGAAATTTTCAAGAAATTTTCTGGAATTTTGACTTGGGCTCACAATCACCCCTGTATTGCTTAAACTTTAAAAATTCAATACTGGTTTTAGTTGGCATGGAATTCAAAAAATAAAAAAATAAAAATTAAAAAAAAAAAAAAAAAAGAATAAAATTTAAAGAATTTTATCTAGTTTTTTTCTATAGAGTATGCAACAAGAAATTTGGCAGTTTTCCGATTTGAATTTGGCATTTATTCTTAAATACTGAATATCTCTTAAAAGGATAATGCTAATCCAAATCAAACAATATTATTGAAGCATTTGAATTTGATTTCAGTGAACAGATGATTCTTTTTTTCCCTAAAAATACGAAACATCTTAAGTGAAGTTGGAAGATAAAGAATACCTGACAAAAAACAGAAGGAAATCATTGCTCTTATACAAATGATTTCATTCTGGAAAATTTGATAACCCTGGGCAACACATTTCCAGTGAATTGGACTCTCTTCTGCTTCTCAGAAATCATTTGGTTAATTTTCTTTCTTTTAACCCTTTGCTTGCGGCTGGTACAGCATATGTACCGGTAGAAAAAACTTCTCTTATTGCGGCGCTGGATCAGCAGTTGTACCGGTGGTTCTCTTCCCCCTTTTCTACTAGACCGCCATCACACCTGTCATTTCTTCAAGAACCCCTGTAATTTGCTCTTATTGTTGAAAAAAGACTTCACGTGTGCTCACTTTCGCTGAAGGATTTTTCTCTTTTATTATCAGTTGGCGAGTTTCGGGGTATGAGAATTTCTTTCATTCCCATTGAAAGTACTAGTTGCATTTCATTCGTGATCTTCTCAGCAATATTTAGCGAATAGTTTATTTTTTTCGATTAATTTCTTTGTTAGTTACGTTTATTTCTTGTTTACGTTTTTGTTAATTTTTTAAAATCTTTTGCTAATGTTTTAATAAAATTTTTATTTACGTTTTATTTTTTAATTTGTTACTTTCATTTTTTTTATTATTTTTTTTTTATTTATTTTTTTTTTATTTCTACATTAAAAGAATTTTTCGCATCTTTTAAGATGCCACGTAGAGGGAGACCACTCACTCAAGAAGAAATCGATAAAATAATGAATGATTTCGATGATGAAACGTACGCTGATTCAGAATCTGAGTGTAAGGAGGAAGAGGAAAAGAATGAAGTGGATGAAATTGATAGTGAGGAGGAATTTAAGGATGATTGTCAGTCAAATTCTGTAAATTTCAATTTAATAGCAGTAGAAAGAGTATTTTGCCGTTTACTGGAAACTTTGGATTGAATGAAAAACATAAAGATTTGAAAAGAGAAGTCGAATTCTTTGAACTTTTCTTTAGTGATAAATTGTTCAAAATATTATCTGACGAAACAAACAGATATGCAGAACAAATAATGGATGCAAGACCGGAATTATCAGGCAAAAGAAAGCATCAGGCAAGTTGGGTGCCAACGAATCCCGATGAAATAAAGAAATTTCTGGGAATAATTATGCTGATGGGCCATGTAGACTTAGATAATATTTTACACTACTGGTCAACAGACGAACTAGTGTCTACTCCGCTTGTGAAGAAGTGCATGCCTAGAGATATGCATTTAAATTATGTTTCTATTAAAATAGCACAAAATTATTATTAAAGCAAAATATTGTATATTTTTTACATAAGTAATATGCTGCTCCTTGGGGTTAAAGGGAAAATCTAATCAAGCGTTTGAAACTTTGAATATAACACACACAAAAAGGTGAAAGCATGCTTAAATTTTTTCGTTAGTGATTTTATGGAATCTAACTTTTGAAACCGCTAAGAAAATGTTTCAGATTTCTTTCTTTTTTTAAAAAAAAATATAAGGGGAAAAAAACACATTTATACTATTAATTTGTTGCAAAAAAAAAATACTGTTAAAAACTGAAAAGAAAAAATATATAAATATTTGTGGAAAGATGAGGGAGCATTTATGGAAAGGTTTTCAATGCATGACCGTGAACAGGAAGTTTAGTCACAATGAAACAATTTCTACTTTTCAAATATTTAAATGTGATAAACTACTGAACTATTTTAAAAAGGTATCTTTCTCGCCTCTTGCTACAAGTTCTCAAGGACATATTTTTCTTTCAAGTTCAGATGAAGTTTTTCTATTGAGAGTTTTACACTTTGTCATAATTTAACTTGCTGGACACAAAATAAATTGTTACTCCTTCTCTAAAAGATAAAGGAAACTGAAATCATTCCTGCCTATTCCACAGGGAGGTGGCATTTCCTGCTTATTGTTGCGTTATCAGTCAGAATGCGTTTTAGGAGGGCTCTTATTATTTATTTTGGTTACTGTCATTTTTAAAATTCTTAACAATAGTTATTTCAAACACATGAAGAAAGACCACACCATGACTAAGGAAATAAATGTATGTTTTACAATCATTGTGTCAATAGAACTTGTATAGATGTGTCTTATAACAATTGATGACTTCAAAATTTCATATAGACATGGAAATCATGAAATACTTCTCAGTATCATGACTAAATAACTCAGGGGATACTTTTTTTGAACAAAACCTTTCCTACTTCTAAAAAAGATTAAAATAAATGAGAAATTAAGAAAAATATTCCTTTTTGTATTAGAAAAAAAAAAGGGAATAAGGAAAGTATAAAGAAAACCAATCAATCTGAAATTGCACTGATAATTAATATTTCGTATTATTATTATTTTGTATTTATTATTTTATAAAATTAACTAATATTTCAAAACAAAATTTTAAAATTTAATAATATCTTTATTCTTTCAATATGAGCCTCAAATATAAGGTAAATAGAAACGTGGCAAATTTTTTATTGCTTAATATTTTTGCTGTAAAAAAGATAAACAATGGAGTTTTTTTATTCTTTGCACTTATTTCAAACATATTCTTTAATATTTTCAGTTTCCTTATAATTTTTTTATATTTCTAATAAGGTTTCCATAAAATATTCTTGCAAAATCTTTATGAATTTCTATTGAATATACGCGTGTAACATTTATGTTTTTAAAATAGAAATGAAGGCAAAACCTTCTCGGAAAATTTTTAATTAAAGAATATTTATATTTTAATTTTGTTTGAATGTTATAGACGCTACTCTAAGGGGGGAAAAACTAACAAGTTAAATGAATAAAAAACGTTTAACAGAACAAATCTACATTTGCTATTTTTTAAGAGATAAAAATACCTACGAAAATGCGTAAGAAATACAACGTTCATCGTTTAAAATTTTAATAATTTGCTTTTCAAAATTATAAAAACTAATTAGTGTCTTTAAGATGTTAGGATAAAAATAGAACTTCAAATAATGCTTTATATATTCGAAAAAATTAAAATAGATTTGTTTATAACAGTTTATAAACAATCTTTTAGATGCAATAAAATGAACATTTTATAAGAGCACATTTACATTTTATAATGCACATTTTATTAAAATATTTTTTTTTTATTCTCTTTTAAAAAATTAAAAGAGATTTGTTTATAATAGTTTATTAACAATCTTTCAGATGCAATAAAATGCATATTTTATATTAAATTAGCAAAATATTTAAATCATTTTTAAATGAATGCTTTCTTTGCATTAGAAAAAACATCGCTTTATTGAGTAAAATTAATTAAAAGCTATATTTTATTTTTTTTCTCATAATGTGTTAAACATCATAAATAAGAAATGCCAAAGTATGCATAACTATGCCAAAACGTCTGCGATAACGATGTACATAACAACCCTACTTCTTTTGCCTCCTACAAAAGTGACACACAAATTACAACAAAACGTTTCCTATTCATAGCTGGTTAAAGTAGTTACCACCCACTGACTAAGTGGGGGAAGAATTTCTGCAAAAATGCGCCATAACGAGAGGATAATTTTTTCACCTGACTAGCCGCAACTAAAAGGTTAAGTATTTTAACAAATTTTGAAGATTTATAGTTTTTAGCAAGATCAAAGAACTTTTTACTTTTATTTGAAAACATAAATGTAATTTTTGAATGAGGCTTTTTATTTCTATTTGTTCATTATTTTCTTAGTTAAAAATTCTAGTTAGCGTTAAAAGAAAACTATTGAAACTTCTTACATTGTTATATTGCCTGAAGTAAATTTGTAATAAAGATGCTATTAATGAAAAATACTCTTACAGCCAGAACGAATAGATCCAGGTAGGGCTAGAGGCTACGATGTTAGATCTGATGTATGGAGCCTAGGCATAACTTTGGTAAGTTGAATTCATATATCTGTGGCTACTGTTTTTACAAAAAATATGACGCCTAATCTAGTTATCAAATTTTCATAAAGATGTTCAAAAATATATTGTATTTAATAAATGTAATTATAATAAATAAATATAATAAAATAAATATTAAATATAATTAATAATAAAAATATATAAAGATGTCCAATTTATATTAGAACTGTGTGAAATGTTTCTTTCTTTCCCTTTCAGAGTTATTCAGGTTGCTATTCTGAGAATATTTAAACTACTATGTTTTTACCTTAAGGATTTCTAAAGCATTGCAGAAGAAGTCTTATTTTCTCTTAATATTTCGCTGTTTTACTTTATATTATTATTTTATGCTCTCTTAGAATCTATTTATAAAGCTTAACAGTTTGTTAAATTATAACTGTTCACTTACTGTAAAAAAGCTTAAATAAACAAAAAAAACTTTAAGGCATTATGTAAATAATTTAAAAAGAAATTTGTGTGCAAAATAGTTTCACATGCTTTTTTATTTATTTTTTCATAACTTTGATTGATAAGTATTTTCAAACTTTTAGTTCTCTTACCACTCTCTCATATCTGTATTAAGGAATATTGCAGAAACCCTGTGTTTGATTGAGAAACTGTTGATTCTTTTCATTTAATTTTCGATCTTGTTTTTTTGCTATTCGGTCGTAAGTTAAATGTAGGTGACAAATATTTATTGGATGGTGTCTAAAAAGTTTGAAAAGCCAGTTTATGTACAAGGTAAAAATTAATCAGAAACCTGTCAATAGCATCTCTAAAAAAATATATATAAAGATCAAACAAGTAATGGACCTTGTTATGGAGACACCTATAAAAAGGTGAACTTAAAAATGTATAATTTTTCGTCTTACTACTTACTTAAAATTTTTAATAGCATTCTTTGATGTATCTTCTGTTTAAAGTAAGATGTTTTTAAAATAATTTTAATAAATTGAGTATTTAATAATTGAAAAATGTTTTAAATGTCAGGATTTCTTTATTAACTATGTCTAATAATCTAGCGTAATTTAGGTGAAACGTAAAAAATAAAAAACGTGAGATTTTAAATTTTTTGCCGGTCGAATTAAAAATTATTTCCGTGGCTAACACTGAACAGGAAATTCATACAGCAGCTTTGCAATTATTAATGATGATTTCATTATCCTTGTCATTTTAAACCCTACCTAGTAGCTCTTGGATGAAAGTTTGACGCAAACCAAAATTAGTATTTTTTTAATGATTTTATAGCTATATATGAAGATACTACAATTTTTTGTTTATAATGATTATAAAACTAAATAGGAAGATAGTACAATATTTTTTGTTTATAATGATTATTTAGTTATATAATAAAGAAATACACTGTACATAAGAAGTCATATTTTAACCTGCAGTTTTCTCTGCATAGGTTTTTCTATGTTAGGGAATTTGTGTATGGGGATTCTCCCACTTTTGCCTAGTGGGCTAATTTAAGGTTTTATGATTGGGGGCAAGATTATTATTCTTATAATTAGTTGTGTGCTCATACAATGAACCAATAATCACACATTTTTTTGTGAAAAAAGTGCATAATTATAGGAATGTTGAGAATGATGTTTTCAGACATTGGTTCTAAACTGATCTTTAAATGTATTAATTATCTCCTTAAAAGCATTACAGTTATGAAACCAAGTGGACGACAGTTCAATTGTCGTTTAATCCTTATGACTGTGTTAACTTATTGTGTTTCTCAGATTATTGATTCAGAAAGTCATTGAAAAAAAAAAAAATCAATGTGAATAAATTCAAATTTGTTGGATGATAATTAACTGTCAAAGACTCAAAAGTTTTTATTCATATTTTATTTAAATTTTTTGCATTTTTTATTTATTATTATTTTTAATAAGCCAATAAACACCCTTTTTTATATTGAAAATTAGGATATTTGTAGTGGTAAAACTTAAGATTTCACTGTAAAAAATTACTGAAATTTTTCGTATGTACGTACAAATTTCAAACTCGATTTAAAGTCGGTACTTTAAATTACAGTGGAGATATGATTTTTTTAAAAAAAAGAAAAAAAAAACTATTTTCTCCTTTTAAATTGAGATAATTCGTTTAATATTTTTAACAGACATTTACTGGTGACAACATTTTAATTTCTGTTTTAGAAACCATTAATGTTTATGAACTATCTGTTAATGATCAATTTGGAGAGTATGTTAGCTTAAGCTGCTGATCTACATTCTTCTGCATTAAACACGGATAAAAATTATTCATTTTAGTTCAAACTGGTATTAAAGAGCATAGAAATTTTAATTTTTTATTTTTTACCTCTGTATTAGCTTTAATAAGTATCTAATGCTCTATATTTTATAATGAAATAGCTACTTGTTTGATTATATCCTCACGTATAGTTTATCTATGGAAGAAACTCCACTCGTTAGAGGCAATTGCAGTGACTGTGGTTATGAAGTTTTACTTTTTCAAGTAGAGATCAATATTTAAGTCAGGCACGGGTTGGCGAGAACCAAAATCATGGAATCACTCAGACTATTGGCAAGGGTTGTTCTTTCTATTGTCAAACTATAGTCATTTTAATACTGAAAAGAAAAAATTTCTTTTAAATGTTATTTTTCATAGAGAAGAATGATAAGTATAAAACAGATATATTATACAATTAAAAATATTACAAAAATATCGCAATGGTGCAATTCAGTGAGCATAGTTATAGATATTGATGAGTTTTCATGCAAGTTTTTACTTCATGGGACATTTTTTTCCCTTAAAATAACTAAGTTAAATAAAAATACATGTCTGCTATAACTAGTAAAAGCAATTTAAATTACCACAATAGATATTCATTTTTACACTCTGACTTATATTTTATATACGTACCAAAAACTATACCCTACTATACAGGAGCTGTCACGTATTCGTGTGGCAGAAGTCGAATTCCTGGCCATAGATAGCGCCACTGGAAAATAAGAATGAGCTCATCCCCTTTGCCTTTATGGCATAGGAAAACCTAAAACTATTGCCCTTTTATTGTTTTTGAATGGAATTGTGATAAGCAAAAAGTACTGCATTTGAGGTGAAATCTAATTTTGATAGTTATGAACATTAGCTCTTTAATTTAATAAAACAAAAATATTTTTCTCATTTTTATTTACTTTTTAATATAGTTAGAATACATTTATTTAAGAACATTTTTATTTCTAAAACAATGTTGACATTTTTGTAGTGAAATATATACTAATTATAGAACTATACCCACTTTACGTCACCCTGGGCATAAAGTGGGTTTATTTAAACATGTTCTTATAAATGTATTACTATTAAAAAAACATTTAAACAAAAATAATAAGTACATATTTAATCTATATGAATCCAAAGTATTTAAAATGTATCAAAATTTTTGGTAAGAAAAATTTAGTGGTATCGATGAAAAAGAGCTATAGATGGAGAAAAAAAAGGTTGATTTTATACCCACTTTACCCCACCTGACCCTTTATTTCCAGCATTTTAACAGTTTCATCGCCTAAAAAGACACACATTTTTCTTTTCTAATGACACTAAAATCTAAATAACTGACTTAGAAAAAAAAATTATTAACAGGGTATCTGTGCGCCCTGGAGGAGTCATGAGAAATCATGGAAAGTCATGATTTTTCAGCTATTTTATTGCTTCAACCCTTTCTTTACCCTGTTTTTTTTAATTTAAAATCTATAAATATGAAGATGCAGAGTATAACAGTTTTGGTTATACCTATCATTTGAATGAATGTTATTATAATGATTTTTTAAATTTATTGTGTTTTTGTCAGATAAAATAGTAATTTCATTAAGTCATAAAAAATTCTTGGAATGAGCCATGAAAAGTCATGAATTTGAAAATCTAAAATGTAGTAGATACCCTGTATTTACATTAATTTGTTAAATTGATTCAAAGTGACCCCCACATAGTAGTTTTAGTCTTATAAATTAATTCTTCAGCATGTATTTCAGTAGCACAAAAGAAATTCATAGAAATCTGTGAGGTGGTAGCAATAAGATTTTCCATTTGTTTTTGTTTATTCCATGTGGAATGAGTCAGAGAAGGATTGCAAAAGTAAATAAATTCCTTCCCCTATGATCTTTCTCTTCAATAACTGGTAGCCCAGATGAAAATATTCATAAATGAAAAATACTCTTTTTTCGCATTTTAAAAAATGTTACTTTATACCTTCCAATTTAAAAGGAGGACTTAATGTCTTATCATCTTTTGTTAAACAACAAAAAGATGAAATAAATGCTAGAAATCAAAAGTTTTTGCCCTTTATGCAATTTTTTAAAAATAAAATAAGATGCATTGTATTTCTGGTTTCTAATTATACATGTATTTAAAAAAAAGTTAATTTTAATGTATTAACATTAATATAAAAAAAGGTTGATTTTATACCCACTTTACCCCACCTGACCCTTTATTTCCAGCATTTTAACAGTTTCATCGCCTAAAAAGACACACATTTTTCTTTTCTAATGACACCAAAATCTAAATAACTGACTTAGAAAAAAAAATTATTAACAGGGTATCTGTGCGCCCTGGAAGAGTCACGAGAAATCATGGAAAGTCATGATTTTTCAGCTATTTTATTGCTTCAACCCTTTCTTTACCCTGTTTTTTTTAATTTAAAATCTATAGATATGAAGATGCAGAGTATAACAGTTTTGGTTATACCTATCATTTGAATGAATGTTATTATAATGATTTTTTAAATTTATTGTGTTTTTGTCGGATAAAATAGTAATTTCATTAAGTCATAAAAAATTCTTGGAATGAGCCATGAAAAGTCATGAATTTGAAAATCTAAAATGTAGTAGATACCCTGTATTTACATTAATTTGTTAAATTGATTCAAAGTGACCCCCACATAGTAGTTTTAGTCTTATAAATTAATTCTTCAGCATGTATTTCAGTAGCACAAAAGAAATTCATAGAAATCTGTGAGGTGGTAGCAATAAGATTTTCCATTTGTTTTTGTTTATTCCATGTGGAATGAGTCAGAGAAGGATTGCAAAAGTAAATAAATTCCTTCCCCTATGATCTTTCTCTTCAATAACTGGTAGCCCAGATGAAAATATTCATAAATGAAAAATACTCTTTTTTCGCATTTTAAAAAATGTTACTTTATACCTTCCAATTTAAAAGGAGGACTTAATGTCTTATCTTTTGTTAAACAACAAAAAGATGAAATAAATGCTAGAAATCAAAAGTTTTTGCCCTTTATGCATTTTTTTAAAAATAAAATAAGATGCATTGTATTTCTGGTTTCTAATTATACATGTATTTAAAAAAAGTTAATTTTAATGTATTAAAATGTGTTTTTCCTCCTCATAGGAAAAAGACATGTTGTTTAGAAAGAACATTGAACCCATGTAATGGTTGTGAGACATTACCAAAATAAAATTTATAAACAATGAGAAGTGTCTTTTTAAGAATGTTTTGTATAACTGTTTCTATTTATTGTTTGCAGATTGAGGTTTCAACTGGCAGATTTCCTTATCCCAAATGGAACAGCGTTTTTGAACAACTCACTCAAGTAGTTCAAGGCGACCCCCCTCAAATAAGTCCTAACGAAAATGGGAACACATTCACACTAGAATTTGTTAATTTTGTTAATACTTGGTAAAAACTTTTTTCATTCTCTATTTTAATCTTCATAAATTATAGTGTTCAACAAACTACTTAACTACTATTATCAGCTTTTAGCAATTTGCACTTGTATCGCAGTTTAAAAATGAAAAAAATTGTTAGTTTTTAAAAAATTCCAGGGTTTGAACACTCATGCAGTATCGGAAAAAATCAGGTTCTTAAAGTCGGGTGTTCTATAAAGTTTGGATATCATCACAGAAGTGGTGAATTTAGTGATTAATTAAAAAAAATCCACTTGTGCAATTGCTAAACTGTGTGCAGTTTTTTTGAAGTCATATAAAATATAGATGTAAGTATTTTATAATGAAGATTAAATTAAATTTTTTTAAGATACACAAGTTATGTTTAAATTTTTGCAACTACTGTTTCCCAGAGTTCCTCATTAAATGCTGGTCATTCTTAATAGCTTTTATATGTTAAAAATTAAGATCATTAATTGTAGTTATTTATACTTTGACAAATCTAAAGCATGCTCATAAAAAAAAAATTAAGTGAAGTAAAAACGTTTTTATTTATTTATTATGTTTGATTTTTGTTCAAATTTATTTTGCAGTTTAATTAAAGAAGAACAACATCGGCCAAAATATAAAAAATTGTTGGTAAGAAACTTTTGTCTTTTTATTTGTGTGTGTTTATTTTCACAATTGATACTTATTCAAAGGAACCATGTCTTACAAGATAATGTTTTAAAATCTTGAGGAAAATAATGTTATGAACCTTGTTAGATAATTACAAATATATTTATTTTTTAAAGTGATTTTCCTAATCAATAATAAATGAACTATTTTAAACCTTTCTATTATCTGCCGAGTTCCATGAAAATTTAAAATCAATGTAATAAATATTCAGTCACTGAATATTTAATTTTGTTCATGCCTTCTATGATGTTCTGATTTCTCCCGGCTGAACTTGACCGTCGAAGCAAAGGAAAAATATGCTTTTAATTCTTTTCAATAAATCAAATAAACTGATAAGTAATATTTACTCCGTTGGACACTATCTTTCGTGACGTGTAAAATAGATCTCGACACTTAATCGCAATTTGTGATATAGCATGTGCAGTATTTTAGATCCTCTGATAATTTTTTGTGAAAAATTATGCCAATGCAACTCTTCAATGATCAGTTTTTGATAGATAGTTAAATGGAATACTGTTGCTTTTATTTTTTTAAATTTTTGATAAATATCTTTGTTCGTATGCCATGAAAGTTGCTTAGCTTAAGTGAGTTGCTTAACGTTATCTTCTTCCGAATCGGTTTGCATCAGCTAAACCTGTAAAAAAATTAATGGCAATCTATGATGAAATAAGATTTTTTACATTATTTGAAAACCAATAATAAATGGAGAAAAAAAAGGTTTGAATTTGAAGAGAAAAATTGTTTTATAGGGATTTCAGAGAAAATCGCAAAATATATATATATATATATATTTTTTTTTCTTCTTTTTTTTTCCTATGAGCTGCACAATCAGTCTTCCCGATGAGCAGACCTAGTGCGTTCTCCAGAAGTGGTATCCACTCTTTCAGGACCACCACAATGGGTGAGATACCGTTGGCCATGTTAATTTGGATGTCTAGTTTCTGCCACACTAGATGGCAGCACCGAGACTATTTGGATGCTAAAGTGCACTAGGAATTTAATTTTGCCGGAATTGCCAAGAGCCAATAAGGCACTCTAGGGATCTTTTACATGCCGCATAATCATACGACATGGCCGCTGAGGATTTTCTACATCCCGAAAATCCGGTGTCTGGGCCGGGGATCGAACCCGCAGACTTGGGCTCAGAAGGCCGACGACAAACCAACTGCGCCACCCAGCCACTAAAATCGCAAAATATTGAGGGGTGGATAATATTAATTCATATGCAAGTTTGTCGGCATCATTATTGTAGTAGAGGGAGTTATTCTTGTATCGGATGTCCTAGTAGGGAAAGTTCACTGTATTTGGACAATTTTTTAAAAATTTTATTTGCACATGATCATATTATGTATGATAGATGAAAATATTGGAATTGAGAACATTTTTAAACTCCTAATAATTTAACTTAACTCTTTGTGTAAAGTTTTTCCACAAACTTATTTTTATATATTAACTAATATTTAACTATGTATTAAAATTTTTTGAGGTTTACTTTTCCATAGCAAAAAGAGACTCTTTTTTTTTATTATTCCAATGCCCTATTTTGATGCTATATTTTTTAGGTTGTTTTTTAGAGTGTATTTTTTTTCATTTGCACACGAGGATACAAAATTTCAAGTATGACACCATGAAGTTCTGTTTTACACAAGTTTGACTTAGTTTAATGCCTTTTATGTAAAACAATTTGTACCATTTAATGTAGTTAGATTCAATTCAGACGATAATAAAGTGGGTTGATTATGCCAACAAGGCCAGCTGGAAAAAATAAACTGAAGGAATGTTTAAGTTTTTAAAACATCCCAAACAACTAAATATTTTTATTTCTTTTCCAACTAAGAAAGTTCTGTTGTAGTGTTTTTAGCGTCTGTTATTTTTTTATTATTAAATAATAAATTAGGACAATAAAGTATAGATTTTATATCAAAATTTTCTTGATTAATAATAAACCGTTTCTTTCTTCAGAGTTTGAGAGCTCCACTTCTATTGTTGCAAATGCTGGCTATTGTATTGCCTTTTTTTATTAAATTCCCCGCTCTATACTTATGCTTTATTTGAAATAGGTCACTTAACCCTGCCCATTGTCACTCAATAAACCTCAGGAATCTTTTGTGCTGTCAGATCGCTTTGCTGGGTACTTGACCCAGAGTGGAATGAATTACCGATAAGAATATAGACCAAAAATATGTAGTGGATTGTTTTTTAATTCAGTTGAATTTAATTTCCTGAAAGATTCATCTTCTAATATTGCTTATGACAGAGATGATTGTACTCCGGAAAAAATCCGGATTTCCGGGTTTTTCGCTAATCGCAATACGGAATTTTTAAGGAAAATCCAGGGTCCAGAAGTTTTGAGAGATCGTCGATTACATTTATCTATAAAAAAATTTGTATAATTTATTTAAAAATATTAGAACTAGAATTTATACTTGACATCTCTTTTATTTGTAAATATTTTTTCCGGTAGAATAATAAATGTTTTTAGAAATAAAACTAAACTTATGCATAATTATTCATTTAAATTATGCTGCATATGATTTACTTAAAATTTTATGTTGAGAAAATATCAATGATTTAAATTTATAAAGACATTAATTTTTTAAAATGTGTCATTAATGATTTTACTCAAGAAATTTTCAGGATTTTTAACTCACAATCACCCCTGTTATGTGATTTGAATTTTATACTTAAAATTTCCTCTTGCCAACTTACCATTGGTGATTCAATATGAAGGTTTGGCTAATAAAATGTTTATTTTAAATCAATATACAGTGAAACCTGCCAAGTTGACCACCCTTGTAAGTTGGGCACCTGCATAAGTTGACCTCAATTATCAAGAAGGGAATTTTTCCTATATAATATAAAGAAGCAAAACCTTTGTAACTTGACCACCTGTCTATCTTGTATGTTGACCACTGAAATAAGTCAATTTTGTCTAGGAGTATTATGAAATTCTATTCTAAAACCCTCATAAGTTGACCAGGAAAAAAAAATTTCAGAAAATTTTCTGTCATTTTGCTATGCATGTTAAAATTTCACTTGTTTGGTGAAATAGTGTAAAAAGCTAATCTAAACCCTTTTGTGAGTTGACCATCTGTGGAAAATGTAGGGGGACAGCTTTTGACCATTTCTTTCATTCATTCATTGAAAACAGGTGTGTTAGTTGAAAAGTTGCTCTTCCAGTTGCAATAGTGAGCAGATAGGTATGTAAGTGTAGTAATAACAGAATAAATTTTAAAGTGTTCAAATAATTTTGTTTTGTTAAAGTTTTCAAATTACATGTCTTAGTGTTCTGATATTTTAAGAAATTATTTTTATTAAACACTTCCCATGCATAACTAACGAAATAACTTTTAAAAAAAGTTAGATAAATATTAGAATTATGTATATGTAACAAATTGAAGTTCATTCAGGTTTAAACACATTTCTTAAAATATTTATTTGGTTATTTGCTGAATAAAATTTTTAAGTCAGGTAAGAAAAAAAATTAAATATATAGCAACATGATATAGGAAATGAAAAAGTAAACAATAACCCGCCCCCTCTATAAGTTGACCACTAGAACAATGCACCACAAGTGGTCAACTTACACAAGTTTTACTGTACCATATTTTTGTCAAAGGTGTTTGCACTTTATAGGTGTCACAATAGACTGAAAACTGCGTGCAGAAACTATTTAAAGACTGAGGCGCTTAATGATTTGCTTAGAATTTTTAAAAATAGCCCCCTTAATAGTATTTGACCCTTGAGCTGAAATTGATAAATGTGCCAAAAAGCAGAGATATACAAACATAAAGTGCCCAAAGAATTTCTCATATTTTAATTTTCTGGTAATTTTCTTATTTTAATGATTTCTTCTTACATATGGATGATAATAGACTTCATGGCAAGCTTACTTAATGTTATTATTTTATATGAGTATGCAAAAAATATGATACAATTTTATACATTTTGTTTTGTATGTTTTATGTTTACTGAAAAGAATCATTATTCTACATCTGCTAACATTTTAAAAAGATGGAATGAGCATTTCATCGACACACAGAAGACCACTTTAAAAACACGTCTAAAGAAGAATGATCAGACTGAGAATTTTCAAAATCTATATTTATTTTCATAAATATCAATACCAAGGCTAGTACTTAAAATAGTTTTTAAAAAAATATTTTTATTTTATTTTACTGACTTCGCCATGTTATCCTGTAAATAGGACAAAAATAATATTTTTTGTTAAGCTTTTGGGATTTTAAAAATGAATTTAATCAAAAAGAGAAGTAGAACAAACGTTGTAAAATAATACTTAAAAAACTAATTCAATTTTTTTTTTTTTTTTTTTTATAAAATAATGGCCAAAATCTTTTATAATTTTAAATAAAAGAGAAACTGACTGCAATAAAATATAACTTTCCTACGATTAATTTTTCTCCGCATCAAGAAGGCTCAAAAATTTTTATCAAAAACCGGAAAAAAATATTTAGTCATTGAAAAGCTAATTCAAAATTTAAAGTAAGTTAAATACGTTGCACATTTTCAGACATGGGTTGCAAAAAGTACTTAATCTTATACTAACAATTTTAGAACAGTGAGTTACGGCATTAAAAAAATGTTTAATTTTAAATAATCAATTATATTTTTGTATCAAAATGATTCTTAAATCTTTTTAGAAACTGTACAAATGTTTGCATTGACTATTTTTTATTTATTTATTTATTTTTTTTTTTGCATTAAGATACTGAAAAGCATTAGCCCCAAACTTTTTCTAAGACAGTTTGCATTTTTTTATTATATATTTATTGTATTTTTTTTTTTTTTTTTAATGAAACATGCATACTAATATATAGTTTGCATGACTTTGAGATACAGCTGTGTAATATTTACAAAAAATTTCGTCTATTTCATCTTTAAATGAATCTCTTTCAATTCAATATAATTTTCAGAAATGACAAGGGGAAAATAAAAATGTCTGATAAAATTACTTCACCGTACTGGATTTTATAAAACAACCCCCCCCCCCCCCAAAAAACAAAAAACTCGTGCTTTAGTCCAACCGAATGGCTTTTTACAATTGTGCTTCTCTCATTTATTATTTAATGTATACATGAGTGATAACTTGAAGATAAAATTTTTTTGGCCGGAAAATTTACTCTCATTGAAAAGAAATTTCTATCTCCGATGTGGACTTAACCGCTTCCCTTACTAATTTTCTTTTGAATAAACAAAATCAACCTATTTTTTAATTTTATTCATAAATACAAGGAAATAAAACAAAACATAATACACAAGTTATAAGTTGAAATGTTAATTTTTTTATTCGTAAAAAACATTTAATTTAAAATCAGTTTACTATCCCGAGTTATCTCAGGCAAATGAAAAAAGTTAAATATGAGTCTTTGTATATGTTGACATCTTCATCTGAAAAATCATCTGCATTACTTTCACTTTCGATCACGAACGCCATTTCTTTTACTCCCTTTTTCTATGTAATTTCAATTGTATATACATTTTTACAAAACACGTCTGCAGTCCCACACATAGCAAAACTTCCAAACAAATATTGGCAAACTTCCAATCACAACAGATTATTATTGTCTTTTGTTTTGCTTCAAGCTGAATAAAAACGTGATAAAACAAAACGTATTGACGCATTCTGCTATGCCCGAGTTTACTCGGGATAATAAATATTTGCAATATATACATACTGGAGTTAACTCTGAATAATCAAGGAAGCGGTTAAAAAACACTTCTAAGGGGGGGGGAGTGTCGTCTATTTAACTAAACCACTGATTTTAGATGCATTTTTTGCACGTTATTTTATGTGATTGTGTGGTTCTACATTGATAATTTTATAATTTGACTTGAAAAATCTTCAAAAATTTTTTTTATAAATATTCCACCCAGATAAGAAAACATGCTCCTTATTAATGCTCCCTTTTATTATTTATAATAAAAAAAGGCCCTAATGTCTATTTTACAATTGAAAAACTACAAAAGATATCTCAAATATTTTTGAAAAAACATTTACCCCCCTCCAGAATTATTCCCCCTTGAGCATCCCTGCAACCATCAATGGGAAGAATTATTTTTATGTGTATTGTATACTTTCATTTTAAACAAAATTTAATGCTACAAAGAACTATTTTAATAAACCACAGACAGTTGTTATTTTTATATTCTGATTTATTTCCTTTTTGATTTTTTTTATGGCATTTATTTGGAAATAATGTTAGTGATGTCATTGTTACTCCATATTTACTTCAAAATTTGTCAAAAAAACTTTCAAATCTATTTTATCTGAGTTCTTTTAAAAAATGTGAAATGATTGACTATATAAAGCTGATAATGGAAAGGGTGAGAACCCCCTAAACAGTTCATTTTTTTGTTTGTTTAAAGTCAAATACAAGATATGTGTCTTAAAGACCACCTTTTACATTCTTTTAAAAAATGAGATGAAAAAAAAGTATACACTTTGAGAGCCTCAAGTAGGTGCTATCAAAATCTGCTGAATACCAGAAATAAATAAATGGAAATTAACAGAATACCTTAAACCACAGGGGATTTAAATGAGGAGAATGTTTTCCCCTATCTAATAACTTAGCAACTACAGGTTAAAATACAACTTTTTTATGTCTGCAGGTTTAAGTTTCAACCTGAAATCAAATAGATTTTGATATTCTTTACAATTACTTTCCTCAAAGCGGTGATAGTGTTCCAGAAACGGCTGATCGGCAGCAGTGGTCAGAAGTAGTGCACTAGTGAAACTACTGTAGTCTACTCTTTTTTTGTAGTGTAATGTACCTAGTGTAGTGTAGTGTACCACTACTTTTTATAACCTAGTGTTGTGAGTAGTGCGATACAAAAAACAGTAGCTTGTAGTGATTCCAGGCAACTACTTTTATAGTTAGTTTTGTAAAGCAACTAATTTTTTTTAATCAACTAATTTTTAGTAACGTAACAAATTTTTTCAAATTTGATGGGTAGGGCCGTGATGGCTCAGAGGATAGAGCGTTCCTCTTCCAATAAGGTGAAGCGGGTTTGAATCCCAGTTGATACGAATTTCGCACCGACCACAGTGCTGTTGTAAAATATCCTCGATGGTAGACGAATCGTGAGTAAGAGTCCCCTTGCCGTTGTGTAACCGTGGAAGGTTCTCGTGGTGTTCCTCTCCATGTAATGCAAATTTCTCCCAATTATTGATGCAGGAGTTCCCTCGTCTTCTGGATCTGGTTCGAAACGGTGAGGTTGTGGAGTCGAACACGAGTCGTCATAAACCCAAAAATCGGGTCGACCATTCGAGGGCGGTCATAAAATATAAAATAAAATTATTTTCCTCAACACTGACTTTCTTAGGTTAATATTGTTATTTTTCTTTTTTTTTAATTCATATTTGTGAGTTCTAATGTGTGGACTTTCTTTGTCTTAATTTTTATAATGATTTTAAATCTATGCATTAAGAGCAGTTTATTATGAAACTGCATATTTATTTTTTCATGTCCTAATTTTCTAAATATTTATTTTTCAGGAGCATCCGTTCGTGTTACGTTCCGAACGAGAAACAGTCAACCTCGCCGAATACGTAGGACGTGTTATTGGCAGAGTTAGTAGCTAGTCTCTGATATTTCAAGACTTCATTTCTATAAACGAATGGACTTGATGACTCAAAATTGAGAAAGGATAGAAACTAAAAATCAAGAGAAAGATTATGTTATATCAGTTTCTTTTATTAAAAAAAAGAAAGAAGAAATTTAATTTTAATAGAAGATAAGAACAATGAAATGACTGTATTGGAAGTGTACAGACTTCTATTTTGCTGATTAGTCTAGAAAACTGTAAATGTCTTCAGAAATTGTGACTCAGGAATTAATAGATGATTCATAGCTAGAAATTTATTTAAATCTACTTATTGATCCTTAATAATGATAATTATAGATTTAATTGTGAAAATTGTCATTCTCAAGCAAACTTAGAATCTATATAAAAATGAATTTATATATAAAGAAAACATTTTTATTATTTTTTAATAGTTAGCTATTTTATGGAGTGCATTTATGTTGTGAGGAGCACCTAATCCTGTCCCTATCCAAATACTATTGTATTGTTTTTAGTAAGATCTGATAGTTCTTTGCTTTTCATTTAGGTCAGATTAGACTCTCTTTTGAAGCCATGAAAAAAAAAATTTTTAACTGCAAAACTTTACTTTTTCTGAATTTGCCAGCTCCTGGTTTGAACATTTTTGGAAAAGTTTTCAATAAATGAGGAAAATGTCTGTTATGACCAGAAATGCAAATTGATATTAATTTTATCAATAAAAGCAATCACAAGAAATTGCTTCGTTAAAGCGTTACAGGATGCTGAGCAAGTGTGAAATATGACAGGATGTTTTATTTGTTGGTCAATCAAAGGCTGTGGAGTTAAAGATTTATGTAAGTTATAGTTATTGGGTCATTCAATTGAGGCAAATAGGAATTCCAGCCTGAAATGATTTTGTGAGCTGTGTCACCTATCCACTTTTGAAATACAAATTAACTTCGTATTGAATGGATCATTACTGACTTGTTGATTTCATTTATTTTATCGTGTTAGAGTGGGTCACATTCAGTCGTAAAACGTATCATTATCAAAATCTTTATAACTGATAAAACAGCAAACATATAAAGTGAATCCATAACAGTTATTGTCATTGACAGCTGCTATAAGTTCACAAAAACTTTTTATCATTCCACATTCTGGTGATTGTTCTCTTCATTTTTTTAGAAGCAAAAAGGGATGCTAGAACGAATAGTAAACGATACAAAATCACAATTTTAAATTTCTCAGTTCTAAAAATCACTTCTTTTACTGTTAAAAGTGTTTTCTTAATGCCACGATGTATTTTAAAAACTCTAATAATTTTTTATAAAATTCAGAATCGACAAACGGTGTGACGAATGAGCTATACATGAAGGGATGTTATTTTACCCTTCATTGAGTGAGGGAATGAGGCAATTTAAAACCACCATTCTAAACAATGAGGACACAAACCAGTTAGTACAAGGGTGAACTATTTTAGTTTCATAGTCATTAAACTGTTCGTTCTAAACCAAAGTTTTACATTTGATAATTTTTATTTATTTCACTAAAAAGTAAATTTAGAGCTTTTCGTTTACCGAATTCTATGATTTAAAAAAAAAAAAAATCATACTAGTTTGCCCAAAAGAAGGAATATGTCTTTTCTGTTCATATGTGAATTTTAAAAAGGCATGGACATGAAAGGTGAGGAAAAAAGAAAAATGATATCAAAGTTTAACTATGACTACTGAGGTAGGCAGGACTGTAAACACCTGTCTCTTTGAAGGTGGAAACATGATTGAATGAGTGGCTTAGAAAACGTTTCCTTTCTCACATCCTGTTCTTAATGTCCCCTCACCATTCACAGTTTCAGTAACTATTTCAAGTAAGGGTGTTCAGTCAATATTTAAGGCAGGCGAGTGAAAGTTCTTGTTTCCATTGTAGCAGACATCCTTAGACTTTGTGGCAAGGGGAGTTTTTTCCATCGACAAACTATACAAATTCATTTTCAATGCTCAATTTGGATACTTTATTCTTTTATAAGGATTTTAAACATATATACAGGGTGTCTGCGCACCTGGGAAGTCATGAATTTTGGTATGGAACAAAATTTGTTGTGAAATGTCATAATTTTAACTATTTGAAAAAAAAACATGTAAAGTCGTAAATTTAGGTCGCTGAAAAATCAAATTTTTTAAAATTAAATTTACCTCCCCCCCAATTCCACGGTGTTTGTAATATCTGAATTGGTAACAAAATCCCCACTCACAGTCATATTTTTTTAGAACATAAAATGTTTTATCATGTTCTTTAAATATTATGGTGTTCTTTCAAAAAATGAAGGAGAAAACATCATTTCTAGAGCAAAATTATGTTTTACACTTCTCGGATTTTAGAATTTTTTTTTATTATTAGTTTTTTTTTTTTTATCCATTTCAAATTCTAGCTAAAGCAAGTCAGTCGTGGCGAATTTTTTTAATTCCAAAGTGAGAGCAGAAAAATCCGGAGTATTTCTTTCTTTTCCTATGAACAAGAAAAGTATCTTAAGAATATAATTTTCCAAAAAGAAAAAATAATTATTTCCTTTTGTATTTTTTTCAGCTATTTAATTGCTTCAACTCTTTCTTTACTCTGTTTTTTTTTTTTTTTTTTTTTTTTTTTTTTTTTTTTTTTTTTAAATTTAAAGTCTATAAATATGAAAATGCAGAGTATACCAGATTTGGTAATACCTATCATTTCAATTAATGTTATTATAATGCTTTCTTAAATTTATTGTTCTGTTTTTGTTGGGAGAAAATAGTTACTTTGTTAAGTCATGGATTTGAAAATCTAAAATGTTGCAGATACCTTGTATATATTCTTTTCTTCACTGGCACAACAGCCCTAGGTGTGCCCTGACCTTCCTCAGAACAAACACTTAGGCATTAATGTTAAAACCTCCTGTCAAATGTTTAATATCAGAGCCTAAATGTTATAAAGTTTCCTTATTTATTCATTCTCCGGTCACTTTAATTTTATTTTTAAAAAAAGAGAGAGTTATTACTTTTTATTTATTGAATGAAAAGTTGAGCTCCATCTGAAATTTGTTTTGAACTGCTAATTTGTTTCTGAGCAAAATAAGTATGATTTTAATTGAAATTTTTTGTATTTAGATTAGTTTCATCATAGTTGAAAGTTAATGAAAAAGATAAATTTCTTTTTTAATATTCTTATTTCAATAGAAGTACTTACCAAAATATTTCTAGTGTAAATATTTTTTCATATAATAAGTCATATCATTTTCTCAACCAAAAAAAAAAAAAAATTTCACTCTGTATAAATGAATTATAAGAGATGCTGAAACATAATAATATCAGTTCTATGTACTCCCTCTTTTATATACACTCACATATATATATATTATTCCCTTACTGTTTAAGTAGATTGTTTTTAATATTAATCCTTAACGAACCAATGCCGCAATATAAGCAGCCTGGCTATTTTACTTGGTCAAATGCCATGCATATCGTGGGAAATTTTTTTTTATTATTTATATTGTTCTTATGCTTATCACACACACATTTTTAACTTTTATATAATTATAATTTATCTTATTTATACTGGAAAAGAGAAGTAAAGTTAAAATATTTTCGGACCATTATTATTTAAAGGTAGCTGGTTTGAGAAATACTGGGGAAATAAAGTTGCGTTAACTATTGAAACTATTTGATATGTGAACACAACAAACATTCATTAAATGGGGTTATTAGATTCTTGACTTACAATACCGCACCTCCAACATCAAAAATTTTCAGTTGCTTTAAGCCTCGGTCATATATGTGACATATTGTAAAATACATTACCATAAGAAATATGCTTAATCTTTGATAAATTTTATGATCATCTTAACAACAATTTCTGTTACAAAAAAAAAAAAAAAAAATTTAAAAGAATAAATACCTTCTATGGTTTGATAATAAAGTTCTCTTAAAATAAATTTTATTAGTTTGTTGGATAGAACTAGATTGTTGTGTGCAGTAATATCTTCAAAGATTGACGCTAACAGTAAATAACTTTAAAAAAAAGGGACATTAAAAAAAGACTCACACTTGTATGTATAACTCTTCATGAACGAAGCAAGTGAAGCTGAGGAAATTTAATTAAGACTATTTTTATTTTAAAACTGAGTGGTCTTATAGATAACTATTTGTAAAACTAGAATTTTTTTTAATATTATTTTTCATAAGGTTATTATTAAAATAAATGGTAAAGCTACTTAGGCATGCATTTTTTTAAGCTCTCCTGGAATTTCTACCACCATCTTATTTCATGACATAAGTGGGACTTTCTTTTTTTTTCCTTGCCTACAAAGGTGCCACATGTTACTTAAGTTGTGTCGAAATAGCTACATTATGATATTGCATTTTATAACCATTGCCTTTACTCTATAGTTTTAAAATTCTTGTTAAAACAGAAAAGTTGAAAGTGAAGAAAAAATATATTTATATTTGGCAAATAGTTATTGAATTCAGTCTTAAGCAAAAATGGGGTGTTTTACACATGAACAGACATTTGATTAAAAATAAATGTGTTGCTCTATCAAAATCTGGATCCCACTTTGCTCTGATAGGCCTAAATTATTATTCATCAGATATATTTATTTGTTGCTCCTAGTGTAAGGGTAAAATACTAGTACAAAATGAAAAATAAATTTGTCACATTTTATTTTTCTATTTGAAGCAACAACACTTACTTTAGAGAATACCTGCCTGTGTATGTTATTTGAAAAATACATTTGTAAAAATATTCACTCAATAAGCTTCATTCTATGAATATATCTTTCTCTTGAATCTTCTATTTATCTCATCTCATATATTTTTATTGAATTAAAAAACAAATTTTGTACATTGCCATATTGTAATTATTTATTTATTAAAATGTTATTTGAATACACAGTCTTTCTTTTTATTTCACGATGTTGGTTACGATACCATGCAATTGAATAAAAAAACTCTTCATGATAGAAATACCTTTCTTTCTATTGAATAATACTACGAACGTTGCACTATAATAATTTCGGAAAACTGATGAAAAAGAATTTTTGAAAAGACAGTAAGTCGCTTATCATACAAAATTTCGAGTTTTTTGTCTTTGATATTTTATTGCACGGTAGAATGATAGCAGTGTTTCCATGACTTTTGTCTACCCTAAACTGATGAAAAAGAATTTTTGAAAAGACAGCTTATCATACAAAATTTCGAGTTTTTTGTCTTTGATATTTTATTGCACGGTAGAATGATAGCAGTGTTTGCATGACTTTTGTCTACCCTAAACTGATGAAAAAGAATTTTTGAAAAGACAGCTTATCATACAAAATTTCGAGTTTTTTGTCTTTGATATTTTATTGCACGGTAGAATGATAGCAGTGTTTGCATGACTTTTGTCTACCCTAAACTGATGAAAAAGAATTTTTGAAAAGACAGCTTATCATACAAAATTTCGAGTTTTTTGTCTTTGATATTTTATTGCACGGTAGAATGATAGCAGTGTTTGCATGACTTTTGTCTACCCTAAACTGATGAAAAAGAATTTTTGAAAAGACAGCTTATCATACAAAATATCGAGTTTTTTGTCTTTGATATTTTATTGCACGGTAGAATGATAGCAGTGTTTGCATGACTTTTGTCTACCCTAAACTGATGAAAAAGAATTCTTGAAAAGACAGCTTATCATACAAAATATCGAGTTTTTTGTCTTTGATATTTTATTGCACGGTAGAATGATAGCAGTGTTTACATGACTTTTGTCTACCCTAAACTGATGAAAAAGAATTTTTGAAAAGACAGCTTATCATACAAAATTTCGAGTTTTTTGTCTTTGATATTTTATTGCACGGTAGAATGATAGCAGTGTTTGCATGACTTTTGTCTACCCTAAACTGATGAAAAAGAATTTTTGAAAAGACAGCTTATCATACAAAATATCGAGTTTTTTGTCTTTGATATTTTATTGCACGGTAGAATGATAGCAGTGTTTGCATGACTTTTGTCTACCCTAAACTGATGAAAAAGAATTTTTGAAAAGACAGCTTATCATACAAAATATCGAGTTTTTTGTCTTTGATATTTTATTGCACGGTAGAATGATAGCAGTGTTTGCATGACTTTTGTCTACCCTAAACTGATGAAAAAGAATTTTTGAAAAGACAGCTTATCATACAATATTTCGAGTTTTTTGTCTTTGATATTTTATTGCACGGTAGAATGATAGCAGTGTTTGCATGACTTTTGTCTACCCTAAACTGATGAAAAAGAATTTTTGAAAAGACAGCTTATCATACAAAATATCGAGTTTTTTGTCTTTGATATTTTATTGCACGGTAGAATGATAGCAGTGTTTCCATAACTTTTGTCTACCCTAAACTGATGAAAAAGAATTTTTGAAAAGACAGCTTATCATACAAAATTTCGAGTTTTTTGTCTTTGATATTTTATTGCACGGTAGAATGATAGCAGTGTTTCCATGACTTTTGTCTACCCTAAACTGATGAAAAAGAATTTTTGAAAAGACAGCTTATCATACAAAATTTCGAGTTTTTTGTCTTTGATATTTTATTGCACGGTAGAATGATAGCAGTGTTTGCATGACTTTTGTCTACCCTAAACTGATGAAAAAGAATTTTTGAAAAGACAGCTTATCATACAAAATTTCGAGTTTTTTGTCTTTGATATTTTATTGCACGGTAGAATGATAGCAGTGTTTGCATGACTTTTGTCTACCCTAAACTGATGAAAAAGAATTTTTGAAAAGACAGCTTATCATACAAAATATCGAGTTTTTTGTCTTTGATATTTTATTGCACGGTAGAATGATAGCAGTGTTTGCATGACTTTTGTCTACCCTAAACTGATGAAAAAGAATTTTTGAAAAGACAGCTTATCATACAAAATATCGAGTTTTTTGTCTTTGATATTTTATTGCACGGTAGAATGATAGCAGTGTTTGCATGACTTTTGTCTACCCTAAACTGATGAAAAAGAATTTTTGAAAAGACAGCTTATCATACAAAATTTCGAGTTTTTTGTCTTTGATATTTTATTGCACGGTAGAATGATAGCAGTGTTTGCATGACTTTTGTCTACCCTAAACTGATGAAAAAGAATTTTTGAAAAGACAGCTTATCATACAAAATATCGAGTTTTTTGTCTTTGATATTTTATTGCACGGTAGAATGATAGCAGTGTTTGCATGACTTTTGTCTACCCTAAACTGATGAAAAAGAATTTTTGAAAAGACAGCTTATCATACAAAATATCGAGTTTTTTGTCTTTGATATTTTATTGCACGGTAGAATGATAGCAGTGTTTCCATGACTTTTGTCTACCCTAAACTGATGAAAAAGAATTTTTGAAAAGACAGCTTATACAAAATATCGAGTTTTTTGTCTTTGATATTTTATTGCACGGTAGAATGATAGCAGTGTTTGCATGACTTTTGTCTACCCTAAACTGATGAAAAAGAATTTTTGAAAAGACAGCTTATCATACAAAATATCGAGTTTTTTGTCTTTGATATTTTATTGCACGGTAGAATGATAGCAGTGTTTGCATGACTTTTGTCTACCCTAAACTGATGAAAAAGAATTTTTGAAAAGACAGCTTATCATACAAAATATCGAGTTTTTTGTCTTTGATATTTTATTGCACGGTAGAATGATAGCAGTGTTTGCATGACTTTTGTCTACCCTAAACTGATGAAAAAGAATTTTTGAAAAGACAGCTTATCATACAAAATATCGAGTTTTTTGTCTTTGATATTTTATTGCACGGTAGAATGATAGCAGTGTTTGCATGACTTTTGTCTACCCTAAACTGATGAAAAAGAATTTTTGAAAAGACAGCTTATCATACAAAATATCGAGTTTTTTGTCTTTGATATTTTATTGCACGGTAGAATGATAGCAGTGTTTGCATGACTTTTGTCTACCCTAAACTGATGAAAAAGAATTTTTGAAAAGACAGCTTATCATACAAAATTTCGAGTTTTTTGTCTTTGATATTTTATTGCACGGTAGAATGATAGCAGTGTTTGCATGACTTTTGTCTACCCTAAACTGATGAAAAAGAATTTTTGAAAAGACAGCTTATCATACAAAATATCGAGTTTTTTGTCTTTGATATTTTATTGCACGGTAGAATGATAGCAGCGTTTGCATGACTTTTGTCTACCCTAAACTGATGAAAAAGAATTTTTGAAAAGACAGCTTATCATACAAAATATCGAGTTTTTTGTCTTTGATATTTTATTGCACGGTAGAATGATAGCAGTGTTTGCATGACTTTTGTCTACCCTAAACTGATGAAAAAGAATTTTTGAAAAGACAGCTTATCATACAATATTTCGAGTTTTTTGTCTTTGATATTTTATTGCACGGTAGAATGATAGCAGTGTTTGCATGACTTTTGTCTACCCTAAACTGATGAAAAAGAATTTTTGAAAAGACAGCTTATCATACAAAATATCGAGTTTTTTGTCTTTGATATTTTATTGCACGGTAGAATGATAGCAGTGTTTCCATAACTTTTGTCTACCCTAAACTGATGAAAAAGAATTTTTGAAAAGACAGCTTATCATACAAAATTTCGAGTTTTTTGTCTTTGATATTTTATTGCACGGTAGAATGATAGCAGTGTTTCCATGACTTTTGTCTACCCTAAACTGATGAAAAAGAATTTTTGAAAAGACAGCTTATCATACAAAATTTCGAGTTTTTTGTCTTTGATATTTTATTGCACGGTAGAATGATAGCAGTGTTTGCATGACTTTTGTCTACCCTAAACTGATGAAAAAGAATTTTTGAAAAGACAGCTTATCATACAAAATTTCGAGTTTTTTGTCTTTGATATTTTATTGCACGGTAGAATGATAGCAGTGTTTGCATGACTTTTGTCTACCCTAAACTGATGAAAAAGAATTTTTGAAAAGACAGCTTATCATACAAAATTTCGAGTTTTTTGTCTTTGATATTTTATTGCACGGTAGAATGATAGCAGTGTTTGCATGACTTTTGTCTACCCTAAACTGATGAAAAAGAATTTTTGAAAAGACAGCTTATCATACAAAATTTCGAGTTTTTTGTCTTTGATATTTTATTGCACGGTAGAATGATAGCAGTGTTTGCATGACTTTTGTCTACCCTAAACTGATGAAAAAGAATTTTTGAAAAGACAGCTTATCATACAAAATTTCGAGTTTTTTGTCTTTGATATTTTATTGCACGGTAGAATGATAGCAGTGTTTGCATGACTTTTGTCTACCCTAAACTGATGAAAAAGAATTTTTGAAAAGACAGCTTATCATACAAAATATCGAGTTTTTTGTCTTTGATATTTTATTGCACGGTAGAATGATAGCAGTGTTTGCATGACTTTTGTCTACCCTAAACTGATGAAAAAGAATTCTTGAAAAGACAGCTTATCATACAAAATATCGAGTTTTTTGTCTTTGATATTTTATTGCACGGTAGAATGATAGCAGTGTTTACATGACTTTTGTCTACCCTAAACTGATGAAAAAGAATTTTTGAAAAGACAGCTTATCATACAAAATTTCGAGTTTTTTGTCTTTGATATTTTATTGCACGGTAGAATGATAGCAGTGTTTGCATGACTTTTGTCTACCCTAAACTGATGAAAAAGAATTTTTGAAAAGACAGCTTATCATACAAAATATCGAGTTTTTTGTCTTTGATATTTTATTGCACGGTAGAATGATAGCAGTGTTTGCATGACTTTTGTCTACCCTAAACTGATGAAAAAGAATTTTTGAAAAGACAGCTTATCATACAAAATATCGAGTTTTTTGTCTTTGATATTTTATTGCACGGTAGAATGATAGCAGTGTTTGCATGACTTTTGTCTACCCTAAACTGATGAAAAAGAATTTTTGAAAAGACAGCTTATCATACAATATTTCGAGTTTTTTGTCTTTGATATTTTATTGCACGGTAGAATGATAGCAGTGTTTGCATGACTTTTGTCTACCCTAAACTGATGAAAAAGAATTTTTGAAAAGACAGCTTATCATACAAAATATCGAGTTTTTTGTCTTTGATATTTTATTGCACGGTAGAATGATAGCAGTGTTTCCATAACTTTTGTCTACCCTAAACTGATGAAAAAGAATTTTTGAAAAGACAGCTTATCATACAAAATTTCGAGTTTTTTGTCTTTGATATTTTATTGCACGGTAGAATGATAGCAGTGTTTCCATGACTTTTGTCTACCCTAAACTGATGAAAAAGAATTTTTGAAAAGACAGCTTATCATACAAAATTTCGAGTTTTTTGTCTTTGATATTTTATTGCACGGTAGAATGATAGCAGTGTTTGCATGACTTTTGTCTACCCTAAACTGATGAAAAAGAATTTTTGAAAAGACAGCTTATCATACAAAATTTCGAGTTTTTTGTCTTTGATATTTTATTGCACGGTAGAATGATAGCAGTGTTTGCATGACTTTTGTCTACCCTAAACTGATGAAAAAGAATTTTTGAAAAGACAGCTTATCATACAAAATATCGAGTTTTTTGTCTTTGATATTTTATTGCACGGTAGAATGATAGCAGTGTTTGCATGACTTTTGTCTACCCTAAACTGATGAAAAAGAATTTTTGAAAAGACAGCTTATCATACAAAATATCGAGTTTTTTGTCTTTGATATTTTATTGCACGGTAGAATGATAGCAGTGTTTGCATGACTTTTGTCTACCCTAAACTGATGAAAAAGAATTTTTGAAAAGACAGCTTATCATACAAAATTTCGAGTTTTTTGTCTTTGATATTTTATTGCACGGTAGAATGATAGCAGTGTTTGCATGACTTTTGTCTACCCTAAACTGATGAAAAAGAATTTTTGAAAAGACAGCTTATCATACAAAATATCGAGTTTTTTTTCTTTGATATTTTATTGCACGGTAGAATGATAGCAGTGTTTGCATGACTTTTGTCTACCCTAAACTGATGAAAAAGAATTTTTGAAAAGACAGCTTATCATACAAAATTTCGAGTTTTTTGTCTTTAATATTTTATTGCACGGTAGAATGATAGCAGTGTTTGCATGACTTTTGTCTACCCTAAACTGATGAAAAAGAATTTTTGAAAAGACAGCTTATCATACAAAATATCGAGTTTTTTGTCTTTGATATTTTATTGCACGGTAGAATGATAGCAGTGTTTGCATGACTTTTGTCTACCCTAAACTGATGAAAAAGAATTTTTGAAAAGACAGCTTATCATACAAAATATCGAGTTTTTTGTCTTTGATATTTTATTGCACGGTAGAATGATAGCAGTGTTTGCATGACTTTTGTCTACCCTAAACTGATGAAAAAGAATTTTTGAAAAGACAGCTTATCATACAAAATATCGAGTTTTTTGTCTTTGATATTTTATTGCACGGTAGAATGATAGCAGTGTTTCCATGACTTTTGTCTACCCTAAACTGATGAAAAAGAATTTTTGAAAAGACAGCTTATCATACAAAATATCGAGTTTTTTGTCTTTGATATTTTATTGCACGGTAGAATGATAGCAGTGTTTGCATGACTTTTGTCTACCCTAAACTGATGAAAAAGAATTTTTGAAAAGACAGCTTATCATACAAAATATCGAGTTTTTTGTCTTTGATATTTTATTGCACGGTAGAATGATAGCAGTGTTTGCATGACTTTTGTCTACCCTAAACTGATGAAAAAGAATTTTTGAAAAGACAGCTTATCATACAAAATATCGAGTTTTTTGTCTTTGATATTTTATTGCACGGTAGAATGATAGCAGTGTTTGCATGACTTTTGTCTACCCTAAACTGATGAAAAAGAATTTTTGAAAAGACAGCTTATCATACAAAATATCGAGTTTTTTGTCTTTGATATTTTATTGCACGGTAGAATGATAGCAGTGTTTGCATGACTTTTGTCTACCCTAAACTGATGAAAAAGAATTTTTGAAAAGACAGCTTATCATACAAAATTTCGAGTTTTTTG
Source organism: Parasteatoda lunata (assembly GCA_949128135.1). Classification (NCBI taxonomy): domain Eukaryota; kingdom Metazoa; phylum Arthropoda; class Arachnida; order Araneae; family Theridiidae; genus Parasteatoda; species Parasteatoda lunata. The sequence goes on along the minus strand of OX421977.1, from coordinate 106,561,540 downwards.
TCTTTGATATTTTATTGCACGGTAGAATGATAGCAGTGTTTGCATGACTTTTGTCTACCCTAAACTGATGAAAAAGAATTTTTGAAAAGACAGCTTATCATACAAAATATCGAGTTTTTTGTCTTTGATATTTTATTGCACGGTAGAATGATAGCAGTGTTTGCATGACTTTTGTCTACCCTAAACTGATGAAAAAGAATTTTTGAAAAGACAGCTTATCATACAAAATATCGAGTTTTTTGTCTTTGATATTTTATTGCACGGTAGAATGATAGCAGTGTTTGCATGACTTTTGTCTACCCTAAACTGATGAAAAAGAATTTTTGAAAAGACAGCTTATCATACAATATTTCGAGTTTTTTGTCTTTGATATTTTATTGCACGGTAGAATGATAGCAGTGTTTGCATGACTTTTGTCTACCCTAAACTGATGAAAAAGAATTTTTGAAAAGACAGCTTATCATACAAAATATCGAGTTTTTTGTCTATGATATTTTATTGCACGGTAGAATGATAGCAGTGTTTCCATAACTTTTGTCTACCCTAAACTGATGAAAAAGAATTTTTGAAAAGACAGCTTATCATACAAAATTTCGAGTTTTTTGTCTTTGATATTTTATTGCACGGTAGAATGATAGCAGTGTTTCCATGACTTTTGTCTACCCTAAACTGATGAAAAAGAATTTTTGAAAAGACAGCTTATCATACAAAATTTCGAGTTTTTTGTCTTTGATATTTTATTGCACGGTAGAATGATAGCAGTGTTTGCATGACTTTTGTCTACCCTAAACTGATGAAAAAGAATTTTTGAAAAGACAGCTTATCATACAAAATTTCGAGTTTTTTGTCTTTGATATTTTATTGCACGGTAGAATGATAGCAGTGTTTGCATGACTTTTGTCTACCCTAAACTGATGAAAAAGAATTTTTGAAAAGACAGCTTATCATACAAAATATCGAGTTTTTTGTCTTTGATATTTTATTGCACGGTAGAATGATAGCAGTGTTTGCATGACTTTTGTCTACCCTAAACTGATGAAAAAGAATTTTTGAAAAGACAGCTTATCATACAAAATATCGAGTTTTTTGTCTTTGATATTTTATTGCACGGTAGAATGATAGCAGTGTTTGCATGACTTTTGTCTACCCTAAACTGATGAAAAAGAATTTTTGAAAAGACAGCTTATCATACAAAATTTCGAGTTTTTTGTCTTTGATATTTTATTGCACGGTAGAATGATAGCAGTGTTTGCATGACTTTTGTCTACCCTAAACTGATGAAAAAGAATTTTTGAAAAGACAGCTTATCATACAAAATATCGAGTTTTTTGTCTTTGATATTTTATTGCACGGTAGAATGATAGCAGTGTTTGCATGACTTTTGTCTACCCTAAACTGATGAAAAAGAATTTTTGAAAAGACAGCTTATCATACAAAATTTCGAGTTTTTTGTCTTTGATATTTTATTGCACGGTAGAATGATAGCAGTGTTTGCATGACTTTTGTCTACCCTAAACTGATGAAAAAGAATTTTTGAAAAGACAGCTTATCATACAAAATATCGAGTTTTTTGTCTTTGATATTTTATTGCACGGTAGAATGATAGCAGTGTTTCCATGACTTTTGTCTACCCTAAACTGATGAAAAAGAATTTTTGAAAAGACAGCTTATCATACAAAATATCGAGTTTTTTGTCTTTGATATTTTATTGCACGGTAGAATGATAGCAGTGTTTGCATGACTTTTGTCTACCCTAAACTGATGAAAAAGAATTTTTGAAAAGACAGCTTATCATACAAAATATCGAGTTTTTTGTCTTTGATATTTTATTGCACGGTAGAATGATAGCAGTGTTTGCATGACTTTTGTCTACCCTAAACTGATGAAAAAGAATTTTTGAAAAGACAGCTTATCATACAAAATTTCGAGTTTTTTGTCTTTGATATTTTATTGCACGGTAGAATGATAGCAGTGTTTGCATGACTTTTGTCTACCCTAAACTGATGAAAAAGAATTTTTGAAAAGACAGCTTATCATACAAAATTTCGAGTTTTTTGTCTTTGATATTTTATTGTACGGTAGAATGATAGCAGTGTTTGCATGACTTTTGTCTACCCTAAACTGATGAAAAAGAATTTTTGAAAAGACAGCTTATCATACAAAATATCGAGTTTTTTGTCTTTGATATTTTATTGCACGGTAGAATGATAGCAGTGTTTGCATGACTTTTGTCTACCCTAAACTGATGAAAAAGAATTTTTGAAAAGACAGCTTATCATACAAAATATCGAGTTTTTTGTCTTTGATATTTTATTGCACGGTAGAATGATAGCAGTGTTTGCATGACTTTTGTCTACCCTAAACTGATGAAAAAGAATTTTTGAAAAGACAGCTTATCATACAAAATTTCGAGTTTTTTGTCTTTGATATTTTATTGCACGGTAGAATGATAGCAGTGTTTGCATGACTTTTGTCTACCCTAAACTGATGAAAAAGAATTTTTGAAAAGACAGCTTATCATACAAAATATCGAGTTTTTTGTCTTTGATATTTTATTGCACGGTAGAATGATAGCAGTGTTTGCATGACTTTTGTCTACCCTAAACTGATGAAAAAGAATTTTTGAAAAGACAGCTTATCATACAAAATATCGAGTTTTTTGTCTTTGATATTTTATTGCGCGGTAGAATGATAGCAGTGTTTGCATGACTTTTGTCTACCCTAAACTGATGAAAAAGAATTTTTGAAAAGACAGCTTATCATACAAAATTTCGAGTTTTTTGTCTTTGATATTTTATTGCACGGTAGAATGATAGCAGTGTTTGCATGACTTTTGTCTACCCTAAACTGATGAAAAAGAATTTTTGAAAAGACAGATTATCATACAAAATATCGAGTTTTTTGTCTTTGATATTTTATTGCACGGTAGAATGATAGCAGTGTTTCCATGACTTTTGTCCACCCTTTCTAAATTTTTTGTAACGCTCTGTACCACTCATAAAAAAAATTTATGTATTTTTTACTATAAAATCTTTGCACTAAAGTTAAAAATCACATCTGGCTGTTTAAAAAATACTTAATCGTAACTTTTCATTTCTAGCTTTGTTTTTTGACTTGCTTGTTATTTATTTTTATTAAATGTGCCACTTTCCTCATGAAATCTGGGTCTATTTTTTGATGGTGGGTTGAAGTTTTGACTGGGCCGGAAATTTGTCAGGAATACTTATTAAAGTTTTTATTAACTGAACAACAATGGTTTTGATATTGAGGTTGTCGCTAAATTTTTACTCTTTATTTTGACGTAAAACGGAAAGCACATCATAGTGGGTATCATATCAAAAGGTAAAACCAAAAAAGGTTTATTTTGAGGGGATAGTCCCTCATTGTTGTTATTTTTCAACCCAACTCTACTTTTTGAAATCCAATCGGTGGGACGAAATGATGTTCGTAAAAAATTTTAATGACTATTCTAATGTCATTAAATATTCATAAGTTATTCAAGATGGTGTTTTTTTTTTTTTTAAATGTTTGAGCCAAGCTGTAAATGAAACACCATCACTCTAACATCTGTCAGGGTTTCTTATTTAACTTCATTTAAATTTTGAAGATTTGTATCATTTCCTGGAATTTGATGTGAGTGGGTAAATTACTTTCAAAATTCATTTTACCAGTTCTTAAAAAGTATTTACTAATTCAAAATAGTTTTAATATTATTTTAAGAGAAAAAAAATTCAAATATCTTACACGTCATGAAATTTGAATAAAGCATCACAAAGAAAAACTAAAATGAATTATAACATTTCATGTCTGAATTACAGTATTTCACAATACATAATATGTAGAATGGATGCACCCAAGAATATCTCAATTTTTGTAACATATAATACTCTAATATTTCTGAATCAAGGGAGAGAGAAGAAATTTAAAAACTTGTAATAAATTTAAAAAGAAAACATCCATATTTATAAATCCTTTGCTTTGATAAAAATTTAAAATATATTCAATATTCCTCAGGAAATACATTAGAATGTATAAAAAAATTATAATGATTAATACTTGAAATTAAAATGAGCATTATAATTCTTAACTAGAAACATGATGGGAATCCTACATTATAGAAATATTGCTTTCGATGCAAAACAACTATTTGGAAACAGAATACTTTTTCTAAAAACCATTCACAAGCAACAGATCCTTATTTTTGTTAGACACACACAGGAAGAAAAAAAATCTTACCCGAAAATAATGCAGACCGAAATTCGTTTTAGTTTATTTCACTTTAAATAAAAAAGAATCGTTGAAGAAAGGTGAATTGTGACCATTTTATGTCACGAACTATTCTTAAGTGGAATCAGATGAACAAAAGGGTAGAAATATTTTCGACTGTTTTGGCAGGTTTCAAGCAGTTATATTATCCAGGTGGCTATTTTTTTTCCTTCTATGATTTTATTTTCTAAATGCTGCATAATTTTGAACAACTTGAGTGTATGATATTTTTCTTTGGATGACCCTATTACATTTTTTTTTTCTGGCTTTTCATCAAGAAACCAGGGCCTGACTTCGGGGCTAATCGACGCCCCCTCTCTGCTTCACTACTTTAAGAGTAATGAAGAGCCGAATTTTATGAAGGTATTTAAATTTTTCATCTCATTATAGATAACAAAAAGATTGACTAGATCCTAAAATAGCTATGGTCAGAAAAAATATCGTTCTGTCCATTTGATTGATTTTCTGACAATTCTATGTCCATTGTGCCACATGCAGTTTTTTGATTGTTAACTCAGTAATCTAGCCGCGAAAAATTCATATCCTTACTGACATTAGGGCGGAATTCGGCTAAATTTTAGCAATGACGATGGCTCAATTAAAGTTAATCAAAAAAGTCTGTATTTTTGTAAACATATCGCTTTTTGCGATATGTAAGGAATACAAGCTTCTGATTGGCACAATGTGTCCATCGTCATTGCGAAAATTTAGCTGAATTCCGTCTTAGAAAGCCATGGATTTAGGAACTATGGATTGTGTTCATACGATAGATTAATGAAGAAGCTAACTAAAACTGATGGATTTTACACTGTACTGATATTTTGTTTGAAAAAAGCTCATTAAAGAAGGAAACGTAAAATAAACTTACCATTCGATTTGGGAGGGCCCGGGGCAACTGCTCCATATGCCCCTTGCCTTAGTCAGGCTCTGCAGGAAGTCCCCAAATAGTGAGCTCGGCTCACAAGTGGAATTATATGATTGAAAAGCATCTCTTTATCTTTTATGTCTCTTTTTGAGACGAATTTGGATGTATGGGCATTTATTAAGATTTTATTGTCAACACACCAGGATTCGATGGCTGGCATTAAGTTATTAAAATTTCTTACAGCTAGATTAGGATTCAAGGATCTGATAGCTATAGCTGTGTCATCTGCATTATAGAATTTAAATATTGAAGTCAGGATTAGATTGACAACAAGAATATGATACAATGAACTGGTATTATTGCATTTAACCTTAAAACATTGGCGCAGGGTATATCGAGGAGTAGCACTAAACCTTAAAAAGAAAAAAAAAAAAAAAAAACATTACTGTAAAGTATACGGGGCAGTGCAGGGCCGCCTCGAAAGAAGGAGGAGTTACAGTTGAAGAGGGGGCCTCGGTACTGAAAATGATCTTCAGCTCTGACGTCACGCATCACGATCCATGTTTCAGCTGGTTTCTGTTGTATGCTGTGTTGATTTTATAGCGTGTTATAAATATCTCCTAATATCGTCGTCAGAAGTCACTTTACTGATTTAATATAGGTATTGGTAAATAGTTTTTAAGCTTTTGGTGGGAGAATTCAATGTATTTTTTATACAATTAGGGGAGAAAAAAATATTTTATATTGTAGTTACCCATGAAATTGGTTACATAATACTAGTACATAATAATTTTGCTCATTTTATTAATAGTACAATACTTAAAATATGTTTCTAATACGTTTCTTTTGTTATTCTATATATTTAATTTAAACCATGACTGGTTTAAGTTTTCTTTTGAAAAGTTTCTTTTGTTTTGCTAGTTTAACAAAAATTATTGCAAGATAGAATTTTTAAGAACAAATGTTTCACCGCCAGTTATTTTAATTCTTCATATATTGTTTGTATTTTTATTTATTTATTTATTATTATTATTATTTTTCTTTTTTTTAAAATATTTTTTTAAAAATTTTTTTGTATGAATGCATTAAGAAAACAATTTTAGCTTTTAGTAACAATGTTAACATTTCCCCTCTACATTTCTATAATTTAGATTGATGTGACAAACTCTTGTATTTATATCTTGATACATAATGTAAATGTAAAAATAATTATATTATTGTTATTAATGAAAAAGTATTGTTTGTATGAAGAATAAATAAAAAAATTTTATTGTATTCTGTACCTGCAAAGTTTATATAGCTCATTCAAATTCACCTACACATTTGACGAAATATGTCTGCTTTTTTTCCTATATTAATTTTAAAAAAATTTTTAAGTTTTAATTTCGTTATATACATTTTTTTATCCTCTTAAATTTATTCTTTAGTATCTTATAAAATATGAATCTTATGCCTTTTAAACACCATTTTAAAAGTCTTGTTTTGTTAAATGCTCAACACGAAATATTTTTACAATATAAGAATTAATTCTTATTAAATTTTTTTTTTATGTGACTATAGTCTCCTACCTGAAAGTATTCCAATTATTTGGTTCAAAACTTCTTATTAGTAAATATCAATTGATTGAATAAAGATTTAGTTGAATCATAAAAAGTGTAGTAGGTTGTTCAACTTATGTGGATTTAAAATATAATTTGCAATAAATAATTGTTAAGCAACATCATAACTAAATCACATTTTTATTTTTTTGAATTTAAAAAAAGGTAATTTGGAGAAAAAATATTTACCATCTATAATTAAAATATTTTAACGGAACTCATAACATTTATTAAATTGTCTAGTTATCTCTCTATACATTCAAATTCAACTTTTCTTATGGATGATAATTTCATTTGCACTAAATTTTATGAGGTTAAAGGTTTGGTAATTTAAGATGCAAAAGAAACTGGAATACATGTAAAGAATAAATTATGTTTAATTAGAACAAATTAAATTCTAATTAAGGTCACGTAATTTTGGCACAAGAGAAATTTTTAAAAATTTCTTGAAATTCGTTTTAAGTCAAGCTTTTAACTGATAACTTAATATACACATAGATAAAAAAGTTATTTCTCTGCACTACTTCACATAAAAATAACTAAATTAATATTCTTTTGAAATTATTACTAAGGAAATACAATGTTTTCGTTAAAACGAAGATTCTCTTTCTAGCAGAGCTTGAAATTTTATGAATAAAGCTTTTGACAACATTCAAACTACTAAAGAGAAAGTGAAGAAACGTAGTTGGATCGTAATGCGTGACGTCACAAAACAAGTGCGTGGCCCCCTGAACTGTAACTCCTCCTTCTTTCGAGGCGGCCCTGGGCAGTGGCACTTAATTTAAAAAAAACAACTGTGTAGGGTGAATCGGGCAACTCATACTTAATTTTTATTTATTTATATTTTTTAAACATCATTTATTTATATTATCATTTTAATGCCTTTTCTTCCCCTCATTGCTATATCGTCCAACTGAGCATGCGCTAACGTAGAATTAATGTGAATAGTCCGAAAACGTATGTTAACTATCAAACGATTTGTCAACTTTTTAAACATAGAAGGAATTTGGAGCGTGTTCCAAAAGTTTCGTGTCGGGGAATTCCCACGTTAATGGCACGATATTTTCTATTTAAAAGTCTTTTTGATACTTCCTCAATAGTTTTCTGCTCACTTTTTGTCTGCATTTCGATTTGTGTGCATTGCATTAGCACGCATCTTCGTATTTATACAAGCTATATTTGTTTTTAAGATCCTGAATCAACTTTAGTTTATCTTCGTTTTATTTCAGAATCAATCATTTGCTATGTGTGTTTTTTTTAAACTCTTCGTATTTTTTGCAAATAAAATTTTTTTTCTTTGAATTCTTCTTTCTATTTGTATCACGATATTTTATTCCTTTGAAATCACTATTTTTGATTTTATTGTTGATAAATTTCCGTGATTAAAAAAGAAAAAAAAAACATTTAGGAAGAAACGCGATTATAGCAAACATCTATTTTTTGTATTGTGAGTTCATCCAATTGCGTGATTTTTCGAATTTATAAAAGCACTTTCAAAAGATCCTGCTTATAACATAGAGATATTTCTGAGTGAAGAAAAAATAAGATATGTTCTTATTTTATTTTATCGGAATTTTATTCGTATTTGGGACTCCAGTGAGTACTGCGGGTGATTTTGGCTTCTGCTTACAACACATTGTATGTAAAGAGAAAGGTAATATTCTTAACAATCTTTATCTGTTTTAAATAGTCTCCTTCTACAAAAGGTATTTCTATATTGTTGCAACATGACTTATTTATCTACATATTACCGTTTTCCAATCCATATATCGCTACCCATCTTAGCGAGGGGACAAGAGTTAAACACATTGAACTGGAAGGAAAAAAACTATAATTTTAAACTGTATGTACCATTATGCCTTAAAGAATTATCCGAACTTTAGAACGGAAAAATTGCTTATGCATTAAGAAAAAGAAGATCTCATTGTAAGAGAATTTGCCACCCCGATGAAAATTATAAAATTAATGACTCATTCTCAGTATTTGCCAATTTTTGTGCACCCATACAATAAATACAGCATCGTGTAGAGATTGGATATGAGTTCGAAGGTCCGAGCCTGAAGAATTTGAATCCGAGTTTGACCTGAGTCCGAGATAAGCTTCAAATAAAAGCCAAATGTTGAGGTCTCGCCATTCGGCCCTTGATGTTTAAGCAAGGAAATGAGTCATTAAAATCTTTTTAATGGATAAGATTTAAAAAAGAGAAACGAAAATAAAAACTGAACGGATTGAAACTCCAAGATAACTAAAACAAAAAATTAAAAAAAGACAATCAAAATCTCAAGCTAGATAAACGTCATTTGACAATGAGTGTTAGCCTCACAAAGCATAAGTAACAGTTCGCTGTTAATACTTCCTTACGAATATTACATTTTTTTTATTACCTTTTTTATTCACCCTATATCACGAGACCCGCCCGAAACAGAGTTTTGGCTTTCGGATTGAACCGAGTTTGATTTGCCGCGGTCACCTTTATAGGGATGCTCACGTCAAATATATATGCCCCTGTCTGTGAGTGCGAAAGTGTATGTATGTAAAAGTGTTTAACTTTTTATTTATACTTTATTCTAGTAATTGGCATGGTTTATAAAAAATAAGATGGAAAATTCTAAATAATAATAAATATAAAAGCAATAAAATACAAAACAAAAATCTTTTTCAATTAAAAGATACTAAGATAAATAAGGCATAATAACAATTATCGTCAACGAAATCTCCTAAAACTGCGTGAGCCTAAAATTTTATATATATATATATATATATATATATATATATATATATATATATATATATATATATATATATATATATATATATATATATATATATAAAATTTTAGGCTCACGCAGTTTTAGGAGATTTCGTTGACGATAATTGTTATTATGCCTTATTTATCTTAGTATCTTTTAATTGAAAAAGATTTTTGTTTTGTATTTTATATATATATATATATATATATATATATATATATATATATATATATATATATATATATATATAAATTAATATGTTTCTTTGCAGGAGGGATAACAAAGACAGTTTTCTGTGCTGAAAAGATGGTGCAGTCGGTAAATGTTTATTTTAATCTTTATCGAAAATCATACTCCTTGTAGAAAAAATACAAGGGTTGTTTCCTTCTCATTTCTTAAAATAAAAAAGTCGTAAACTCGGAGATAAAAAGATTCTTATATGAGCTTTTTTAAAATGTATCTCTAGACAATTATCTTCCTTGAACCTATTGGTAAACATAACTAAAACAAGATTATAGTTTATGATTACGTTTGTTTATAAAAACAGTTCAGTTTAAACTTTTCATTTCTGTCTAGCGTAGTGTTTTCTTCTTTTTGTTGCCAACGTGAGGCAAGAAATTCCATGAGCAATATAAGCGTTTCATTAGAGTCGTATCCTTTATTCGAGGTTGTGTTTTGTTCATTTCTCGGCAGAGCTATTTATTTCTCTTACAAGGTGGCAAATTTACAAGTTTCTGAATGAAAATTCTTTTCTCATGTAGGCAGCGAAAAGTTGAAACTGGGAAGAATTGAGAGATTAAAAGAGATCAACCAAACAAAGTATTTACAGGTTTAATGATTGGTAAAATTTACTACCTTAAAAGCTACTGAACTACTAAATTGTTTCAGCTGTATATTGCTACACTATTATCATGCAAAAATTGAGAACTATTCAACATTTTCAATATTATTTGACTAGTTTGTTTATTTTTTTAAAAAAATTTAATATTTTCTTAAATATTTCAAAGTTTTATTGTCCAAGCAATTCTTTTTAAGAAGATAGTAAAGTTCGAAATTAGAGATGTGAATTGAGATGATGTCATCTTTCCGGTCTCTTGAATAGGAGCTTTTTTTTTAAAAGCATATTTTTACTCAAAAATTTTAAATAACTCAAGTGAGAACAGTGGAAGCAAAAGTTTTTAAAGATTTTCTATTTGCAGATTTTTGACAAATATCAATTCCGTCTTTTTTTTCAGGATATAGATTTTGTGTTGTTGGCTTTCGGTGAGTATTTTCCAGACCACGTGACCAACATGAAGACTTTATTAGAGAAATGTTGCGAAGAGCAAGAAAAAGGAAAGGAGGTAATAATAATTTATTATTTCAGGAGAAGAAAATTTTAAACCGTATTTCAAGCCTCGTGAATTGTTACAAAAGTAAATTTTAATAATAACGGTTGCAAGAAACGCGTTTCAAGTTTTTCGCCGAAAGTTCTGCCAAGAGAACGCAGCCAATACCCAGGGCTAAAGAGAATAGAAGGGCTGGTTCACTCCTTTGAAGAAACTCTCGCCGCGCCAAGCCTCCGATTTTCTCTAGTGACGTCACTTTGGCGCAAAGCTCGCACTTTTACTTCAAGAACAGAGCGTTTGGCTTTAACTCTAATTAATATTGGAGCATTTCTTTTTGTGACATATTCTAAGACATTTGTTATTTTCTATAATGACTTTCCTCAGTTTTTCCAGTGATTTTACAAAAATTTAAAACTATTAACAAAATTCCAGTTTGCGAGATTGCAACTTGCAAAAATTCTGATTGAAAAACAAGAGGAAAAAATATTTTTTCCGCGTGCTCCCTAAAGTAAATGTAAAGAATGGATTCCGAAATGACGCAGTTAATATTGCAATACGTTTAACAGCAATACGTTTTTTCTAACGTTAAGAACTTTTATAAAAATTCATTATCTAAATAGAAACAGCCTCGTTACTTCAAAAAAAAAAAAAAAAAAAAAAAAGCAGGTGAAAAAAAAAAATTAAAAAATGGATAAAGTCAAAGAAAATTAAAACGTAAATAAAAAGTATAAATAAAGTATGTAGTGTATAGTTGAAATTTTCCTAATTTCATAACATATTTTTTAATGTAGTTATTCTAAATATTTATGATTTTTTTTAAAAATTACATTCTCTTAAATTTAAGTATCTATAAATTATATCATCTTAAATTTAAATATCTATAATCAATTGTAAAATTTCTAATGTCATTATGAACCTAAATTATTATTTTGTTTCAGTAATTAGCGTTTAAGGTTAATGTTTCCTAATGATTAAGTATAAACAAATTGCTATTAACGGCATATTTTAAAATCAGAGATTCTAAATTTAACTCAACTTATAAAAGATGTTATAAAAGAATATGTAGATAAAAAAATGTCGATATATGCTTTCATTTTTCTTAATAATTAAAGTTAAAACTGAACTTTTTAAAATAAAGTATTTATACTGTCATTTTTTCCAACTAGTAAAATATTTTTATAATTTTAAAATGGTATTTTTTTAATATAATGGCTAAGAAAGTTTATTTTGAACTATGTTTATGAACGGAAATAATGTGTTAATTACGTAAAGTTTGAAAGCTAGTAACCAGAAAAAGTCTAACTTATTTTTACAAAGAGAAAGATGTAAAAGTTATCATAATATCTTTGATTGCGATCACCGAGATCTGTGGACACATTGAGGAGGGAAGTCTAAGAGCGAAGTGAACTAGCCCTGGCCGCGGATTCTCCTTCATGACTCATTTAAAAGAAAGAAAAAGTAAGTCCTGACAAACCAAGAGAAGTTTCAACTGCTGAAGTACTTCAAACTATTAAAATGCAAACAAATTATGCGTTTATTTTCATTTGTATATTTCTTTTCAGTATTTGAAACTTCATGGCATACTCTAGGCAAAGAATATTCTCTATATTCTTTGCTCACTTTTTCTACGCTTTAAATGAGTCATGAAGAAGAATCAGCGGTTCCGGCCTCATCTGCCCCCAGTACAAAGTAGCCTTCGTGTGAAAGTAATGGATGGGCAAACTGTTCAAAATTCATAGCCTCTTCTAAGGGCAGTCATGTCCATTAACAAATCTGAAATTTGATGTCGGGAGGAAGATCCATGGATCAGCACAAGCAGTTTTTAACAAATTTATTGGTCATCCTGACCTGTGGTGAAAGAAAGGGGAATGTTTGGCCGGGAATGGTGGAAAATCATCCAACCATCGCTGATTAAGTTCATCGAATTTTTGTTTTATTTCCTCCATGAACTGGCTGCTTTCAAAAAATGATAAATCAAAAAGGAACACATATTTTGTTTTAAAATTTTTAGTCCATAAAAGTTCTAAAAAGGATCAACAGTTCATCTAATAACCCTTATTTTCAATATTTTTATGCATATTCTGTGTCGAATGATCATCAAAAGCAAATCAAAATTAAATAAATAAAAATATCAACATAATAAATAGTTGTGATTGCCTTATGACGATCACGGGTTACCCATGGGTCAAATGCTTTTTCTTTCTGGATGGACTCCGTTAAACATTTCAAATCATGGGTTGCAAAAACCGTTGCATGTGTCGCCATAGCAACTAGCAACACATGCAACGACGCATGTTTACTGTTACTCTTGAACACAGTTGAAAAATGTGTGGACGCCATCTAATCCAAACCAAGACCCATTTTGCCAATGGGTAATAAAATAAATAAATAACAGATGAATATAGAAGTCAAGAAAATGGAAAACAAAAATTTAACCCAAAATCCAAGATGTTGAGGTTAGAGACCCTGAAAAGTGATACACTTTCTGAGTCTATCGCGCGGTTTCACTTTTTATCTGTGCTACCAATTTCTTAGAATATATTTGATAAACCTATATTTTATTCATATTTCTTAATTATTAACTGAAATATAATTTTGTTACATTTCGTGAAAAAAACTTAATAAAAAATTAGGTTATTTTGTAAAGTATTAAGCTGATGTCATTCGCTTTTTTTCTTCTTTTTATTATGATAGAACTATTGTGTTTAATACTTCTTATTGTTTATATAGGCCTCCTTGTATTATTATGAAAAAAGAATAAAAAATGAAGGAGATGTAAGTGTTACTCATTTTTTCTGCTATCTTTCTCAAAAGAAAATCTCATATAATTTAATGAATCGTATCATTCCTATTTTATGATTATTTTTTCCGCATTGAAATAAAAATGCGTTTTTGCCTTCATAAAATAAACATAATAAATATTATTCGTCAAGAATAATAAATAAAGGCGTTTCAAACAATCAATTGAAATAAACAAGAAACTCAAATAAACCAAATTATGATAACGCACTATAAGAGACCTTAATGATCAGGTGACACTGTATTGTTTTTACTCGGATGAAACCAGTTCGGCCTTGTTTACGTTCAATGGGTTAAATGAGACGATATATAATATAAATTTGACGAGAGGATAAATTAGACGATATATTATATAAATATAGAATATTTATTATATCAGGTATTATATTATAATAATTAGATCAAATTATTATACTCACTATAGTGTTTCGATAATGACATGTTTTGCACGAGTTTATAGGCAATACTTTTATATTTAAACATAGGGGCGATTTTTAATATACGTACTTCCTATATGTATTTATTTTTAACGAAATTCGTTACAATGTTAACCCATTGATAAATGAGCTTAAACAAGTACAAGCCGGTTTCAGTCGCGTAAAAACAATGAAGTTGTATAGTGTCACCTAATAATTAAGATTTTACATAGAATCTTCTAGCGTCTCATAATTTAGCCAGTGACTGTACTGTCATTGATAATTTAAATAATAAGTAAAAAATTATTAAAATTCATTTTGCAAAAAAATTATAATATTTCCTTTAACTAAACAAGGTTTATAATTGGGTGTAGACATTTTTTTTATATTTGCATTGAATAGTTCTTAAAGACCTGAGCAAACTGTAAAATTAGCATTAAGAAGCTACAACTTCTACCCTTGCTGACTAAAACCTTTGGGACTTTCCATAGTGTGGTTGATATACGAGGGTTGTCCATAAAATAAGGTTCCCAACGAATTCTCACAATGAAAAATATGTTTATTGGCATTGAATAAAACATGTTTGGAAAGCTTAGACTTCCCTCTATTTTTCGATATAATCGCTGTTTAGATCAATGCATTTTTACATGCGGTATACCATCTTCTTTATGCCTGAGTTATAGAACTCTACCGAAGATAGCTTAAAACCTCTTCTTTCAGCTCTTCGTCGGTTGTTAAATGCGTCCCTCCCAAGTGTTTCTTTAATTCAGGGAAGTCATGGTAATCGCTGGGGGCCAAGTCTAGGCTGTAAGAGGGGGGGGGGTTGTAACAGTATTCCATCCAAATCTGTTGATGACGTCAGTTGTGACACGGGCGGTGTGCGGACGAGCGTTGTCCTGATGGAGACGCACTCCATTTGTGAGCATGCCTCTCCTCTTGTTTTGAATCACGCGGAAGGTTCTTCAACGTCTGACAGTAGCGATCCGCATTAATTGTTGTGCCGGTAGGCAGGAATTCGCACAACAACAATCCTTTCCTGTCTCAAAAGACACTCGCCATCCCTTTGCCGGCAGACAAAATTTGCTTAAACTTCCTCGGCTTCGGCGAGCCTGGTTGTTTCCACTGATGGGATTGTTCTTTTGCTTCTGGTGTCATGTAGTGGACTCAAGTCTCGTCCTCAGTGATAGTAGAGTCCAAAAATTCCTCGCCATCGGTTTCGTAGGCATGAAGAAATTCGCGGGCCGCTTCCACACGTTGCCGTTTGTTGTCATCCGTCAGCATTTTCGGGACCCACCTTGCACAAACCTTAACATATCCTAAGCGGTCTCTCAAAATATTGTGAATGCAGACTTTCTGACATCAGGGATCATCTCGCTGAGGTCCCGAACCGTCACCCTTCGATCTTTTAGCATTGCTTCTTCCACTTTCGCAATCGCTTTGTCCGAAAACATTGGCCGGCCAGAACGTTGTTCGTCATGGACGTCTGTACGTCGTTCTTTGAATTCTTTGCACCATTTGCGCACATGTTACACACTCATACACTTGTCCCCGTACACTTCACACAGTTGGGAATGAATGTCCACCGGAGGAACGTTTTTGCACACAAAAAACGAATCACAGAGCGTAATTCGCGCCTGGCGTGAGAAGCAAATGGAAGCTCCATCTTTCACGGCTACCAAGACAAGAATGAACGTTGTAGACAGCTCGCCGGGGAGGGAACTGGGAGAAAAGAAGCTAAGCTACATGCCAGTCTCGCCAAATGCCGCCTAACAGCGTTCCTAGCGTCCGCAGCTCCTTGGGAACCTTATTTTATGAACAACCCTATCAAAGGTTAAACTTCCACCCCGAGACGATAATTCGAAAAAGAAAAAATAAATTATTTTTGCGTCTCATTGCAATTGGTTAAATTATTTAAAAATGAGAGCATTAAAAGTGAGACACATAAAATTTTATCTCAGTTAGTGAAAATCGGATCATCAAGCTAAAAGTAATTTTTTGAAGTCATTAAACTGTCCCTGATAAAGAAGTTTTACATAGTAAAAGCTGATTTTTGCTTCATTGGTTTTTCTTTTGGTATGAAATGGAGTGCGCCTCTTTCAAATATAGTCGCGAATAATATATATGTTTTCGTGGTGTGGGTAATGGAGATTGCCTATAAATATATTTCGCAAAACGAAATTTTGTAAATCGAATTTTCAAAAACTAAATCAGTTTTATTTTCGCCCAGTGGAAATTCATAGGTTTTTTATCCTCCTCTTCTTTACAGGAAGGCAGGTCTTAACACTTTTAGAAAAAGAAGCAAAGGATCATATTATTTTCGCTTTATTACTTAGACTGCAGCAGAGCACTAAGAGTAGTTACTGTGTTGTCTCTTTTTTGTACTACTTTTTTCAGACCTAGTGTAGTGAGTAGTGCGATACAAAAAGCGATTCCTGGCAACTACTTTTAACGTTAGTCAAGGGCGCCGGCAGGGGGGTGCACTTGCACCCCCCTGGTTTTTTTTAAAAGCAATTAAAGAGATACAGAAAAACAATTTTGTTATAAAAAAAAATTATCAGAAATATTTTTATTCAAAAATAAATAATTAAGTAATTATTGAAACATAACAATTAAAAAATTGTCTCATCAAACAAGAATTGTAATCGTCTTGTTTGCTGTCCAAATCTGTTTATACCTTTTTCAATGAATTCTGAGTCATCATGGCAGTTTTATAGACCGATTCCATGTTTTGATGCGTCGCATTGTACTAAAAGTGCGTTCAATAGTGCACGTAGTAGCTGGAAGAGTTAGGTCAATTTTGATTGCCTCCGCTACAGCTGGATAAAACGTTGTGGCCTCAATAACTAAATCGATGTAATCGAGGGATTCATAAGAATTTTTTCTATTCCTCCACATTTCGTACCACGTTGTGGCTTCAGTGATGAAATTCGGTGAGAGCAGAT
This sequence comes from Parasteatoda lunata, assembly GCA_949128135.1. Taxonomy (NCBI): domain Eukaryota; kingdom Metazoa; phylum Arthropoda; class Arachnida; order Araneae; family Theridiidae; genus Parasteatoda; species Parasteatoda lunata. The sequence continues at coordinate 106,544,576 of OX421977.1, read as the reverse complement.
CTTTATACATAGTATATAAGTATATCTTCTAAAACTTCAAGATATGACGCTTTGTCCAGTTTGTTCATCGCATTCGGGTGAAGCTGCAAGAGTGAAAATGCTTTTCTTCGTGTAGAAGAAAAACGGTCTTTCAACGAAGATATAATGGAGTCCAAATAATAAATAAATATTGACCTCCAGAAAAATTCTTCTGCGTTTTCAGAAGGCATATTCAATCTATGAACTTGTCTAGATGCCACTTGAAGTCGATTCATTTCAATGACTAATTCTTCGCATATATGTTCTGGTTTCGTGAAAATTGCAGTAAACTCTTCAGAAGCATTGTTTCGATGAACTTGCAGCACATATATCAATTTGACTACATAATCAGTAACTTCTTTTAGATCTGTGTTTACTTTTTGCAACTGATTGCACACAGGTTCAGGTTTTGCAGAATAAGTAGCAATAACAAAAAGTGATACGATGTATGTTGGCGTTGTAGCAGCTGTTAAAAGTATATTAGCTTTCACATTGGTGTTTTTGTTTGCCGCTTTTTCTGTAAGGCCCTCTAAAAGCTTTTATAATTCTAACAAACTTTTTCAGAATATCGTCTGGTACTCTTGTACTTTTCTGACCATCGTGTTTCACAGAGTAAAGGGATGTTAGTAATTTCTTTTCGTCGCAAGGTACTTTCTCTAAAAAAGCTAATTTCCTTCGCTGTCCTTATAGTATTCTGTACTTCCTTAACGCGGTTTAAGTTGTTGATCACGAGATTCAATATATGATTGGCAAAATGAAAAAACACAACTTTTGGATGTTTGTCTCGAACGCTACGATTTTTGAACGCTACCTTCTTGGATAGCCATTGCCGTACAACAGTCATACCCTTGACCATAAATCGTGTCATATCCAAATTGCAATCATTCAGAAATTGAATGATTGTTTTTGAAATAAAGTGAGCGTTCAATTCTTCTAGTGGGGTAAAGCCGAGGAATTCTTCACGCATTGTCGTTTTTTTTTGTTACTCTCATCAAAATGTACATACCGGACACCGATGGATAACTGCTCTGTTCCACTAATATCTGCTCTCTCGTCGGCCAATACCGAGAAAGCAGATGCCTTTTTCACATCTTTGATTATTTCATCTCTAAGCACGTCAACTCATTATGTATTTGATGTGAAATGTACCGTGCATTTCTTGGTCCTGATTCCAAATGTGCCTTCAAAACTTCGTCTCCAGATTCAACACGAAAGTGCAGCAGATCTTTGAGAACAGATCCTTCATGATTTTTGCCCCGAAAAAGAAGTTCAAACATTCGAAAGTAATTTTTTATCTAAACTGTCAAAAAAAGATTTTTTTCTTGGCCAGATATCTAAGCTATATTTTTAAATTTCATTTAATAAAATATAAATAATATTATATTTTCCATTAGTTATTTAGTTTAACAAAAGTGTATAACACAAACTGACTTCTCACAACCGTAAAACTTCATCAACAGAATAAATACCAATGTTAAGCGTGCACAAACACGTTAGTATACGAAACTACTGTTTGTAGTTATTTGTGTTTCTTGTGGTAAAATTTGCAATTACAAGAAATTCATACTTTTTTTTAAATATCTTGTTAGCAATGAAGAAATGTATCTTGAAAAAAATTAACAGATGAAAGTATATGTAATAGCTAAAAAAACAAAAAATGTAATAACAGTTTATTTGTAATTTTTTTTTTGGGGGGGGGGGGGTTAGTTTGTTAGATGGTTGCACCCCCTTTATATTATTCTGCCGGCGCCCTTGAATTTTAGTAAAGCTCTAACGCAACTCAAATTAGATGGGATAGCCTGGTGGATAGATGTCCAAGAGGTCGTGGGTTCGAACCCCGCAGGCCGAAGATTCCCCTTGCAGTAAATGGTGACTGATGCACGTTAAATCTGTGGAGTCCTCCATGTTCCCATAACAAATCAACACCTCTGGGGGCACTGATCCAGGAGTTTCCTTGTCTTCTGGATTGGGTTCAAAATGACAAGGCTACGGAGTTGAACATCAGTAGTCGTAAATTGGTTCGGCTGTTCAACGACGGTTATAAATAAAATTTGATGGTTACAAATCTTCGCGTCAATGGATGCAATGAAAATGACTGCAGTGGAGGAATTACGTATTTAGAATCACGTATAACTGAAACTTAAACTATCCATTATGAAAAGTAATGAATTAAACACTCGAATGTACACAAAATATGACCATCCTGAATAACTTTTGATCGGTTCTTCACGTTCCATCTGAATGGTTCGAGGGGATGACCTCAAGTGCAGACGATATTTTAAACTACGAAATCAGACACAAAAATGTACTTTCTCTGAATAAATGTATCTTTTTTTTTAAACGAATTCCTGCCCCCATAGCCGCAATCTTGGAAATAGTGTCCCCCTAGTTGGGTTAATAGAGTTATCCTAAGTTTAGACCCCTTCATATTAATTTTATTTTTTGCGTACTTCGTTACATCTCGAGAACTTTTTAAGCGAATTTAAAAAAATTTACTTACAATTGTAAAATTCGTTTATCCGAAGATAATCCCATGCAGAAAAAAAAAAAAAAAAAAAAAAAAACTTTTAGTGAATGCTTATTATTTTTTATTTTTTTATTTAATAGTCGAAAAAATTTTGAATAGTAAGGTATGCAATTTTTTGACATCCTTTTAAAGTATGTCATTTTGCATGACAAAATATAACATTTGAGTGAAATCGGTCGAATAGTTCCTGTTAAATCGATTTATAAATATATACGGCTTCTTTAAAATTCGATTTCTCAGAAAGAAAAGAATAATGTAGTTTTTCCGACCACTGAACTGCAATTTATAATCACTTTATTTTTTCAGTATTTGAAATTCTTTCCTTTTCTAAAATTGTCAATTTAGAAGAACTGACATATTTTGCAGTGTCCAACGAAGTTGTCAACGTTGTTTCATTGCTGAATTTCCATTTATTACATTTCTAGAAGAAAAGTTTCATAATGTCGACGAGGACATTTTGGTGAAAAGTTACGAATTAGGAGGGGCATAAAAAAAGAAAAAAAACTATTTTTATATATTCAGGAGTCCTGTTTTATGAGACGAAAAGTACACGTTTTATGTATAATCATTACATTGTTTAATCATTTCATATTAGAATAATAATGCATTAATATTAAAAAATATATATATTAATTTGTTGTATATTTCAGACTGATCACACTTTTGAGCAGAAAAAAGGATTAGCTGAAGCTAGAGTAAGTGACCTTGTTGACTTTATATATATATATATATATATATATATATATATATATATATATATATATATATATATATATATATATATATATTTATATTTATTTATTTATTTATTTATTTTTTCTTCCAATGGCGGGCACTTGGGATGTATTGTCCCATTGGCCTTATATGCCAGGATTGCTACTCTCTTCTCGTTACCCAGTGGGCACCTGTGGCTGGCAAAGCCACGGCAGAGGAGCAGCGTCGCCCACGTCACACAATCACAAACCTGTTTATAAGGCAGGACACATTCACACAAAGGACATAGAACACAGAGAGAGAAAGAAACACCCATGCCCTGAGTGGGATTCGAACCCGCAACCATCGGCTCCGCAGTCAGGCACGCTAACCATTCGACCATCTGGTTGGCCATATTGAAGGACGGACCGAAGCTGTGTCCGACAAATCCCCTTTTCCAGGGCCTCCCCTTACACCAATCAATTAAAGAAGTCCCTTACCAGTCCAACCATGACAGGGGTGAAAATTTAATAAAGCCAATAAAGAAGTGTAACAAAGTGAATAAAAACCCAAATAAGAGATCTATAAATGATAAACAGAGTTAACAGAAATCGATCACTAGATCGATGAGTGAGCAGCAGGAGAGAAAAGATTATGATGGTATATATTCGGATCATTATGAGTTCCCTAACATTTTGCGTTTCAAATGTCTCTCTTCTGTTGAAAATTTTAACCGCTTTTTTCTTTCTACTGTCATTGCCTCCTAAACTCGCAATGCGAAACACAAAACATTTTCTTTGTTGTTGCCCCTTCTGTATATAAAGTAATAATTGTAAAACTTAATGAATGGCTACTCCATGTTGAGAGGTCATTTTGAAATACAATTAGTTCAAAATAACTACCCAACTCACGGACATTCACACTATAAATGAGTTATTTTCGTTTCCCAAGGTGGTGCTCTATGTAGTAGTAATAGTAGTTTGATTGCTGCAAGTAAGAGTAGGCGAGAATTTTTGGGTTTTTTTCCACACCGCTATACCCTATCCACTGGAACAAAAGTGTGTCTTTAAAATAGGTATGAATTTAGTTGTGTCATAGGGCTAATTATATTTTTGCAACTGTGAACTATATTAAACAATTTTATATCATTTCATTTGAAACCATTTCGGAAGCCTATTTCGAATTCATATTAATATTTTCTATGCGCATGTTTGATTAACAAACTAATTATATTTTTAAAAAAATATTGTGCTCATGCATCCTAAATGTATGCTTTACAGTCTAACGTTATTGATTCTTATAATTATAAATTTTAGTCTTACTGAACATGGTGGCAGTTACCAGGTAGTAAAAAACACATTTTTGGTGTCTCACCACAAACTATCCTTGTTTCTTGGTGTCATATAAAACTATCTAAAATAATTGCCACTATTTTCGGTGTTCAGAAATTTTTTATGGTGTCATTAAAATGTCATTCCATGAGAATATCGAACCTAGGCTATATATACCCTAGCAACAATTAGCCCTAGTCGGGCTCATAATTGTCTCAACATAGGTTATTCCGCCGAGTGACCCATAGTGAGGGGTCTATATTTTTTTTGGGTCCCAGAATGGCTCTACACAATATAGACACTCTACTGGATGTACTTTTATGTACGGAGGCCTACCTATAAGAATTAGTAAGGGTTTAATCTGTAGAATTGGGCCAATATATAAGAATTAATATGGGTCTATATAATCTATGGATTTGGGCCAATATATAAGAATTAATATGGGTCTAATCTATAGAATTGGGACAATATATAAGAATTAATATGAGTCCAATATTCAAAGTCAATCTACGACCCATATTACAAAATATAGACACCCCACTATGGGTCTTGTATTGAAAGCTACTATGGGACAATTCTATAGAATATAGGACCCTTACAGTTGTTGTTGTTCATTTACGTCACACTGGAGCTGCACAATTTGGTTATTGGCGACGGTCTGGGAAACATCCTTGATGATGATCCGAAAACATGCCATCACAATTTTGATCCTCTGCAGAGGGGGTGGCACCCCATCCCCCGACGTCCTGCACGTGAAGTCGAGCACTTTACGGTCGAACAGTTTAACGAGGACCCATACCGCACACCCTCGGTCCCTACGCATACTGATCCAAGCCCCCCCCCCCCCCCCCCGCAGCCAGTGATGCTTGACTTCGGTGATCTGCTGGGAACCGTGTCTTAACGATCAGTCCACTGCTGGACTTGCTATGTAGGACAAAATTTGGATCTATTGGACCTAAAAAGACAACTAATATTTAAACATTTTCTGTATCGAGTTCCCTTTTAAGGGATTTACAATACCTACTTATAAAAGAATTTATTTTTTCGCTCATAAAACATTTTCGTTTATTTTACAATCGTCAAAGTACAGTGAAAGCATTTACTTTTGAAAAGAATTATTTTTTTCTTTATTTACCTATTAAATTTCTGATTTTTCTATTAAATATCTAGAATAATTTACATAAAAATTGGATAGAATTTCAAAGGAGAAATTTCTTTTCAAAATTGTCATGTTATTCACAAAAAATTTGACATGCACGATGAAGTGAAGAATTATTGTGTTGTTACATTCTTCTTCACTTTTAGTCCTCATAAAATTTATGAAAGAAAAAGCTTGCACTAAAAAAGAATGAAGTGAACACATAAAAGTTTTTAAATCTCATATGAGTTATCCAATTTTCTGTGGCAAAATGAGCGCCTGAATTTTCTAACTTAATCTTTAAAAACGAAATAGATGTTTCTTAAAGGAGAAAAAAAGAATGAAAAAAAATTTTATTCACAGAAAAACTTTTAAAAATAAATTTTACTTTAAAATTAATAGCATTACTCAAAAAAGCATAATTATTCATTTCGACTAAAAATAAAGGCCGCGTTTAATATTCAGATTAAAAATAAATCAAAAATGAACTAAATTTAAAAATTCACTTGAGTCTCTTTAAAGTCTGAATTAACTCCTCAAAACTCTTAACCTCAAAAAGTGTTCCACACATAGCTTTTTAATTTCTACGGGTATAGTTCTAATTTTTCTTCTTCTTTTTTTTTTTTTTTTTTACTTTATCACTTTATATTCGAAGTCTAGTCTATTCTTTCATATTCGAAGATCTAGCAAAGTATATCCTCAGTAGATAAGAGAAGTCTACACAATTTACCATTTACGTATTGTACACTTCATGGCCATATTATTAGACGCACTATAAGATTCTATGTAAAATTATAATTATCAGGTGATACTATACAGCTGTTTTTACTTTATCACTTTATATTCGAAGTCTAGTCTATTCTTTCATATTCGAAGATCTAGCAATATCCTCAGTAGATAAGAGAAGTCTACACAATTTACCATTTACGTATTGTACACTTCATGGCCATATTATTAGACGCACTATAAGATTCTATGTAAAATTATAATTATCAGGTGATACTATACAGCTGTTTTTACTTTATCACTTTATATTCGAAGTCTAGTCTATTCTTTCATATTCGAAGATCTAGCAAAGTATATCCTCAGTAGATAAGAAAAGTCTACACAATTTACCATTTACGTATTGTACACTTCATGGCCATATTATTAGACGCACTATAAGATTCTATGTAAAATTATAATTATCAGGTGATACTATACAGCTGTTTTTACTTTATCACTTCATATTCGAAGTCTAGTCTATTCTTTTACATTCGAAGATCTAGCAAAGTATATCCTCAGTAGATAAGAGAAGTCTACACAATTTACCATTTACGTATTGTACACTTCATGGCCATATTATTAGACGCACTATAAGATTCTATGTAAAATTATAATTATCAGGCGATACTATACAGCTGTTTTTACTTTATCACTTTATATTCGAAGTCTAGTCTATTCTTTCATATTCGAAGATCTAGCAAAGTATATCCTTAGTAGATAAGAGAAGTCTACACAATTTACCATTTACGTATTGTACACTTCATGGCCATATTATTAGACGCACTATAAGATTCTATGTAAAATTATAATTATCAGGTGATACTATACAGCTGTTTTTACTTTATCACTTCATATTCGAAATCTAGTCTATTCTTTCACATTCGAAGATCTAGCAAAGTATATCCTCAGTAGATAAGAGAAGTCTACACAATTTACCATTTACGTATTGTACACTTCATGGCCATATTATTAGACGCACTATAAGATTCTATGTAAAATTATAATTATCAGGTGATACTATACAGCTGTTTTTACTTTATCACTTTATATTCGAAGTCTAGTCTATTCTTTCATATTCGAAGATCTAGCAAAGTATATCCTCAGTAGATAAGAGAAGTCTACACAATTTACCATTTACGTATTGTACACTTCATGGCCATATTATTAGACGCACTATAAGATTCTATGTAAAATTATAATTATCAGGTGATACTATACAGCTGTTTTTACTTTATCACTTCATATTCGAAGTCTAGTCTATTCTTTCACATTCGAAGATCTAGCAAAGTATATCCTCAGTAGATAAGAGAAGTCTACACAATTTACCATTTACGTATTGTACACTTCATGGCCATATTATTAGACGCACTATAAGATTCTATGTAAAATTATAATTATCAGGTGATACTATACAGCTGTTTTTACTCGGATGAAACCGGTTTGCATTTGTTTGCACTGTTGCGAAGCGCTACCGCTCAGCCACCGGGCGTCATTTATATATTATTATTATTATATCGTCTTATTTATTCAATCGTCAAATATATCTTATCAATCGTCTACTTAACCCATTGATACACTAACGTAAGTAAGTGCAAACCGGTTTCAGTCGCATAACAATAAAGCTGTATAGTATCACCTGATTATAAGATTGTACATAGAATCTTAGAGTGCGTCTAATAATATGGCCAGGGACTGTATGTGTGTGTCAAAATAATGGCCAATGAGAGTTATTATTTTTTTTTACTATGAATGTTTTACACTTTAAAGTGAATGTTTAGAAACAATCTTGGAACAATGTATTCTCTGATTGATTTTAATTAAATAATAATGATAATTGAATTCAATAAATTGTTGACTATTTTCAGGCTTGCATGATGTTTATGGTGGAAGACTGCATACTTAAAAAAGCAATGGGTATGATTTAACATACAGATGTATTATTTATCTTGGTCCCAAATAAACATTCATTCACTTGAAAGCCTATTCCTCTTCTACATAATTCGCTTTTAGGGTTGAAGAGTGTCTTTTAAATAAATTAGAAGGAAAAAAAAAACTTTTTTAATTGATGGAAGACATTTAACAAAAAGCGAGTTTACAGAAAGCAGCAATTTACTTAAGAGTTGGTATAAAACTTTAATCCGCATTTCTTGATATCCTTTATCTTTTATTATAAAATTTTCATTACAACTTGTATGTTTAATAGTTTTTGAGGCTTATTCTGCTCTTTAATAGTCTTTTTGATGAAATACTTATGAGAAGAATATTGAATTTTTCTTCTTGTGAGTAGTATATAAAATGAAAGTTTAGGAAACATGAAAAAAAAAAAAAAACTGTGAAAAATCTTTTTATTATTGCCTCGAGCTTCGGTGAGCAAACATTTTGTTAAAGTAATGGTCAAAAATATAAATATTAAATCAAGCTACTTTTTAGAGCTTCATGATTTCCATTATGTGACCATTCCTTAAAATCGATTTCTTCAAATACAATCAGTGGCGTAGGAGGGACAAAATTATACATTACTTGATTAATAAGCTAGTCAGTTCGGTAAGTAAGATGTAAACAGTTTTTCGTCATTAGAATATACGTAGCTGCAAACTTCTTAGTAGAAACAACATTTGACGTATTAAATCTTCAATTTAAAGTTTTTTACCCACGATACCTAATCAATTTAAAAACATGATTTATTTATTAGCTCTTCAATGTTTCATTGTTAAAAAATCTTTGCTTGTTCATTTTACTACCATTTTGTAAAGTCTTTTTCAGCGACCGTACAAGTTGGCAGATATATGTGTGCGTGCGTCGGAGGGCCTCTCTAAACATACAATAAAAGTACGCCAATGAATACAATCCGTTCTCAGAAGGGCAGATGAAATGGCTGTTTTGGGGGACTTGTTCGCTATAACCTCATGTTAAAATAGCAATAAAAAACAGAAATATATATATTTACCTGCTTTATTTTGAACAACTATTATAATCATCCTGGGTAGACTGTTTTAGGTCGACAAGCGCTGATTTAAATAGCTCTGTCATTTTATGAAAGCAGACATTTTCAGGGTTTTTAAAAAATAGAACAACTTTTCTTTCTTCAGCTGCTGTTTGTGTTCTTTATTAAAATTGTAAGAAGAAAACATTTCTGTCATAATACCAGAATTAAATAAAAGCGTACACACTCAGAAAAATATGTTTTCCTTTAAAAAAAACTAGCGGTCATTTTTAACAAACAATTTTCGTTTTATTTTGAGTTGAAAATTCATCCCCATAGCCAAACTTTTCATACCTATCAACAGAATAACTTTCCAATATTCCACGAATCTTGTCTCAATAAGGGTTGAAAGGGCCTTTATTTTTACGATATTGGCGCCTATCCAGTACTATCCGATTCACCCGATCAGTCCTATATAGAATTGTCAGATTCATTTACATATTCATTATTTAGCCAATGCAGTCCCTGGCCAAATGATTAGATGTATAATCTATGTAATCTAAGATTCTATGTATAATCGTAATTATCAGGTGATACTCTTTTCAGCTTTATTGTTTTGACGCAACTGAAACCGGTTTGCACTGTTTATGTTAGTGTATAAATGGGTGAAATTAGACGATATATAATATAAATATCGAATATTTATTATATCAGGTATTATATTATAATGACCCAATTTTTATACGCACTGTAGCTTTTTAATAATGACATGTTTTGCACGCGTTTATACGCAATACTTTTATATTAAAACACACATGTAATGGGATTTTATAGATGAAATTTTTATTATGTTTGATTATGTTTAACGTATTGCATTACTTTGTTAGCCCATTAATACACGAACACAAACAAATGCAAACCGATTTCAGTCGCGTAAAAAACAATGAAGCTGTCAACTGATCATTAAGATTTTACATAGAATCTAACAGTGCGTCTCATCATTTGGCCATATATAATACATTCTAAGACCAATATCAAAAATTCCACTCCCTCGGTGCGTGTTCTTATCGAATCCATATTTAGACAATTTTGATTCTAACTGGGGTTGTTGCTGTCATTCTCCATCAGTGACTTCTGAATAAATTGACTGGCTTTTCGAAGGAATTCTAAGGCTTCTAAAATGTTTACAAAAGAGAGTCATAAAAATAAATGGCCACACTTTAGTGATCAAAGGCTTAACAAGAAAGATCTCACCTGGAAGTGATTTACGATGCACCTTTCTTTCTCCCGACACCATCTGACCCCTTCAATCATTTTATAGCATTTTGATTTATACCCTTCATTTGGAAAAGATTGGGGTCAGAAGGGACTGCATGTTCACACTTTTTCTACATATGATTGGAATGTAAACAGTTGGGGTTATATATATATATATACATTAGAAGGAGGTAACCAATATCCCCCCTCGAACATACATAAAAACTACGTCACTGAATGTAAATACGTTTTTTTATGAGTTTAATGGAAGTTGCTGGATTGAAGTGAATTGTATAGCAGATAATAACTTTAAGAATATCATTTGAAAAAGAGATTCTTTTAACAAATTCATCTACTGACTTAAAAGAGTGAATTTGTTTCAATAAAAAATGTTCGAAATATATTTTTTATTTAGATTTTAAAATCATTTTTTAAATCATGAATATCAAATAAATGTTTTTAAAAAAAATTAAATAAAGTTAAATATAAAGATTTATTTCTCATAAAGGAAAACCACCCAATAATTGAAAGTTATAAATAAAATAAGCTAGTGTGATTTTTAAATTGAGAAATCGAATCCTTAAAAGTAATGAAAAAAATTGAATCACTTCGGGTCTTTTTTTTTTTTTTCAGTATTTCAAGATAAAATCGATGAAAACAATATCATTCACTTTTAACTTAACATTCTCATGTACTATTTTTGATATAGAAAAGATAACTTCTCAGCTTCCGACCAGGTGGCACTGAAATGGGTATCGTAGCCACATTATTACAACTAGACACTGCGTAGTTGCTGCCAGGGGGATTGGGCCTATCCTTTGGAATAAAATGGGAAACCTCACAAGCTAATGTTACGATTGGTTAGATTTAGAAATGATTGGCCATTTTATTGTTATTTTGTCTCATTGGAAAGCGTAAAATAAATCAAAATAATGCAGAGGTTATCAGTACTTTCGCAGCAATTAAAAGAATTAATTTTTGAAAGGCACCTCATTAGTCATCATGTACTGCATAAAATAACTTAGCATACTGCCACGATTGAAAAACAAGTACTTTTTATTAACCTCTGACATTCTATGAAAGGCTGACTTACAAAATATGTAGAAAAATGTATGAAATGTAATTATTTAAAAAAAATGAAACAATTTATGAGCATATCTGACATTATGATACTTAATTCCTTCCTCTTGTTTTTCTTCACTACGTCTGAATGCTAAGTAAAGAAAGATAGCATTAACATTAGGTTATAGCTATTATATTCCTAAAACAAAAAAATTATATACAGTTATCATGTAATACTATACAGATTTATTTTTACGCGACAGTTTACACTTGTTTACGTTCGTGTATCAATCGGTTAACATTGTAATTCAATACGTTAAAAATAAATACAAATAGAAAGTATCCCGCATAAAAACCCGTTACATGTATGTTTAAATAGAGTGTGTATAAACTTGTGCAACTCATGTCATTATTAAAACACTACAGACAGTCTCATAACTGGGTCTAATTATTATTATATAATACCTGATATAATAAATATTCCATACTTATATATTATATCGTCTCATGTATGCATTCGTCGAATTTATATTATATATCGCCTCATTTAACCCATTGATACACGAACGTAAACAAGGGCAAACCGGTTTCAGTCTTGTAAAAACAATTAAGTTGTATACATGATAATAAAGATTTTACATAGAATCTTGTCTCATAATTTGGACTGTAACAAGTTAGATAAATCATCCACTTTTTGATCGGTTTCTAAACGGTTTACTTTTTTTATTATTATTTTACATCTATAATCATATTATTACTAATATTTTTCTGGTTATTGATTCATGAAAAGAAGAAAACTATTTATATAATATGATCAAAAAGAAAATAAAACAGTATTTGAAACAAGTCAGATAAATTTTCATCTCAGAACAGAAATTCAATCAATTTTCTCTTCCATGAGGATAAAAGTTTTTTTGGTTGAAAGTTTTCAATTGGAATGGGTTGACATGGATCGACCGGGGTTATTGCTTAAAAATTGAATGTCCAAGGGATTCAATTTCGTTCCTTGAGGAGGCTCTGAACGGGAGGGAATGTAATATCGAGCGCCAAATCTCAGATCCTAGGATTATTTATTCCCCGATAGACTGCAAATATATTTCATTCAATGTAGCCTTATCGTTTCAACAATGACTTCACGACGCCATCTTGAATATTATACAAGGTGAAAAATTAAAATACTTATTCGCTTTGTATTAAAGCATCTATTATGGATTTTTCGTCCTTTAGGAATGGCGGCTCTCTAATTATGTCATGGCAATGCGTGAAGAAACTGTCCATTGAAATCTGGTAAGGAAGTGTAATATTTTTTTAAAAACTTAATTTTGATCTTTACTTATATAAAGTTGTTACTTTTAATAAAAAAAGCCTCTTAAATGTTTCTTGATTTTGGATAAGAGCACTAAGAAAAAAGAAAAAAAAAAGCGTCTAGATCAACGTAGTTTCAGTTATTGCGGCCTTTTTGTTTCTAATATAAAACATTATCGAAAATGTAAGTGAGTCTAAAAAAAATCCAAATTTAAAAATGACTATTCAGGACATCCATCTTGTATTAAAGAAGAAAAAGAGAAAGAAAAACTTTTTTGACACACATAGTTTAAAAGAAGGTGAGGTTATTCATCGAGCCTATATTTATGATCAGTATTTCTTAATTTTAAGGGATAATGAGTTCATTATTTTAATTAGATAATTACTATTATTGAGTAGATAATTAATTTAATGAGATAGTTTTTTACCATAGTGCTTTGTTACTAATTACTTTCACTCAATAATTACTTTTTAAATCCCTTCATAAATGATTGTTTTAAGTAAATATCATTATAAATGCCTCTATTATTTACTTCATGAATGTATTTTTATTTCTTAAATATATTAGTCATTAAACTGCATTATTTCTATTTTATATTCTTTGCCCCATTTATTGTAATAAAAAAATATATAAATAAAAAAATACCATTCTATTAAGATATTAAAAAGAAGTGAACGTCGGTCCTTTCTTGTATTGCAAAGGTTATAAAATAAAAATGAAAAATACTTTTATTTTAATAAACAAACATAAAGTTTTTGAAAAATTTCAAATAAAAAAATAGTGATTCCAATTCACAGAATAATGTTATTGTTTAATTGATAGTTTATTTAAGAAGAAGGTATATACAGTCGAACTTCCATATTTTTCTCTACTTTGCGATTTTTTTCAAAGAACCAAGAACATTTTGGAAATTTCTTCGTAAAATAACTTCCAAATAACGAAGTGAATTTTCTATTTAACGAACTTTGCTTTTAAATCCACTTTCCCTATTTCCCAAAATATTTCAGAACATTTCAAACTTGTTAACGCATTCTATGAGGGTAATTGATTTTCGAAGCTGCTTAACTTATAGAGAAAGAATCCCATTTTGTTTGCATTTCAAACAAAAAACTCAGGCAAAATTAACTGATTTAATCAGCAGCAATTAAACTTGAAAACACATGTGGTAATGTATGATTAATTTGCAGTTATAATTTTATACAGCAAATAAATTCTACTATAATTTTATACATAAATTTTTAGTTACAATTAAAACATTTTTAAATGTTTTTCGCCTGAGATTTTATTTAGTAAAAATGCGAAAAGCTAATTTTATCAGTCAAACCCCGCTATAGTGAACCTTCAAGGGACGTTCACTATAACCACTATATCCGTACTGAAAACAATTTTTCCCTTTTATGACACATTATTTAAATAAATGATCCATAAAAAGGAATAGATAAATGAACAATATGTAGTTACATGAAATGTTTAATTTTTTATTACTGTTCGTCTTGCGTACGAAACATTCAGGGATGGCCTATATTTACGGATCGGAAACTGAGATAAAAGAAGCAAACTAAAAAATACTTATGGCTACATTCCACTCAATAGATGGTTTAACAAATCGGTATATGTATTTTATGTAGAAATTTCAAAATGACCAAAAAGTGAAGAAAAAAAATTATTTAAAGACGGAAAAAAATTCATAATATCCAATTTCCTCTCTTCTTTTGGTTCACTATGTCCACAAAAAAATATCGCAATAAAAAAATTAGAATTTTTAAAAAAATAGCCGTAAAAGCTATTAAAAACCACAAAAATTATGATTGGAACTGCACAAATTGATCAATCAAAAAATTATTTCCTATTTTTGTTCAATTTTTCAAATAAATAATCAATAATGATTTAAAAAAAGAAATAAAGATGTCTTCTATATTTTCCCCTTTTTCGTATAGGATTGTTAACATGAAAAACAGAAAAATGCCCCGCCCTAAAAAAAAGTCTGCCTAGAAAGTTGGCTAACTTGTCATAAATCTACACTTTTTGTTTCTTTAATACCAATATTTTGACGAAAAGTAGTGGATTATTGGAGTAGCCGTAATAATGAATTTATCGTTATATGCTGTTTTCGTTACATCGAGTTTTCACTGTATTAGAAAAATTACATCCCGAACGCTTTTTCCTATCAAAGTGTGGCTTTTTTAAAAATGTTTTCCCATTTTATTGGAACTGATCATCTGCACACCAATCTTGTGCTTAAGAATAAAGCAATTCTAACTTACAGTTCATTTTAACAATAAGCTTATTCATTGTTTACGTTTGTTATTTAAATACAACTTTCTTCTTTCCATACCAACAATACTCTAATTTAATTGTTACAAGATTAATAACGAAACATTGCTTTGTTTCAAGTCATTTCCATTTTGACAGTGGTGTGATCAACTTGTTCTTGTTAAGCTCTTTTTTGTTTAAAAGCGTTTTAAATACCCACTGGCATTATGAAGTGGTTTAGAAGGATCTGCATGTTCTTTTCTAAACTCAACTCCTGTCCAATACACAACGTTGGACAGGATGAACAATTGGATTTTCTGAGCCAGACAGAATAATTATTCTGTATGGCCCAGAGAGATTAATTTAATCTCTCTGGATGCCCGGATAAGTAGCATCAGAATGTTCTGAGGGTTACGCTGTGTCCGGACCTTTTCTTGCAGTTACTTTTTCTGTGATTGTTGGCTTTAAGACAATTAAAAATCAAAATATTGCTTGAATTTTACACGATTTTTGGCCGAAGGACAATTAAAAATCGACCCTATCCGATGTGGCACCACCTTGTCGCGGCTTTAAACAAAGAGTGCCACAACAGCTTCAGTAGCTTGAAAATTAGAAGAGAATACTTATATATCGCAGTATATTAGACAAAATTATAAAATTTCATATTCTAACTTAATAGTACTTTTAAATGTAAATTCATACTTTAACTACTCATAAAAGATATTGAATGTTTTTAAATAGCTTCACTTTTAAAAAAATCTTTTTGTCACCATACTATTCATAATTAATATCATTGATTAAAATGTTTTAATTCATGTAACTAAATAGTTTTAAAAAATTGCATTGAAATTTAAGGATATAATTCAAAACGAGGAATTTTTTAAAAGCCCTGACCTGAAAAATCAAACTATTGTAGTCGCCTATGATGCTTGACTAATTTTCGTAATAAGTACTAAAGGAAAAGAAAAAGCTTTCCCTATGAAGCAAAATTGATACAGAAATAGTACTAAATTATTTAGGAAAAACGTTAAAAATCATCCTATCATTACTGATGCAATTGATGTTTAATTAATTTTGATAATAAGTGAAATTAAGCTATGTTAAAATCAAATTCAAGGAATAAATGGTACCGTTTAAGAAAAGCAATGCAAAACTATTATTGACGCCCATAACGGTTAGCACTTTTGGCAATAAGTACTAAAATTTAAAAAAAAAGTTATTTATTCTAAGAACCAGAAAGGAAAATTGATAAAGAAGTAGCACTCATTAGTTTAGGAAAAATACAGAAAAATCGTCGTTTTAACGCTTAAATAACTTTGGTAAATTGGCTCTACTGATATTTTGGTAATGGGTGCAGTTTTAATAGGTACCAAACATTGGTATTTTTTATTTTTTATTAAAACTTCATCCATACTGAGAAGCTTTTATGTAGAAAGAGTCACGAAATAAGCATTCCTTATTCGCTTATTTCTTTTATATATACATAATTATGCCTTTAAAATGTACTTCTATAAAAATAAATAACTTAAAATCAACTGTATTTCAAATTGAAAATTAAAATGAATGAAGAATCAGTACTAAATCGTTTTGGAGAAAGGTGCCAATGATGCTTGATTCATTTTAGAAAAGATACTAATAAGAATTAAAAAATTAGCTACATACTAAAGAAGAATAAAAATGAATGGAGAAATGATATCAATTCATTTAATAGTAGTAAATCGCCATGCTATTATTGATGCATGTGTAAAAGGTACTTATTAAAATAAATCAATAAGTTATGTACAAAATCAATAGGTACGAATGGGCTGGTGCTTCATTCATTTTGAAAATAGGCACTTATGGTATAATGGGTGCAACAATATGAAGATTGCATTCATACTGTTTAATATATAGAATTTTTTTTTTTTTTTTCCTCTTGATTGTGTTGGATTAGTATGAGTTGGTCATATCACAGTTGTATTGCTTTTACGCGACTGAAACCGGTTGTTTGCACTTGTTTAAGTTCGTGTATCCATTGGGGGAATCATATTAATTCGACACATTAGACTATATATTATGTAAATATAGAATATTTAATATATCAGGTATTATAATAATTAGACCCAATTATTAGACGCCCTATAGTGTTCTAATAATTGCATGTTTTGTACTAGTTTATACACAATACTCTTATATTTAAACATTCATGTAATGGGTCTTATAGCGGAGATTTTTTATATACTTCCTATTTGTATTTATTTTTAACGTATTGCGTTACAATGTTAACCCATTAATACACGAACCTAAACAAGTACAGACTGGTTTCAGCCGCGTAAAAACAATAAAGCTGTATAGTATTACCTGATCATTAAGATTTTACAAAGAATCTTAGAGAGCGTCTATTCATTTGGTCAGGGATTGTATGTAATACAGTTAATTATTTTGATGGGATAACTATTAGAAAGGTGTTTTGCTTCATTTAATAACGTAAAGCTATAGGCAATAATAAAAAATAATGATAAATAAACAAAATTTCTTTATTGTGTCTCTAAATTTTGGCATGGTTTAGTAATGTTGTTTCTATTATTATTTATTGATAGTTTTTTTCACCCCGTACGAAAAATGGAAATTATTATTAAATGTTAGATATTGAGCTATGGAAATGTTATTTATTCGTACAGGATCGATTCAAAGAAGGAATTGTTTCTTCATTTAAATGTGACATCATGCCGATCTTATCTCGTGAATGATATTCAAAAAGTCCATTTATTTTAAGAGAGGAGAAAAATAACGGGGGAGAAGATAATATAAAAGTTTCACACGCTACCGGATGACGCCTTTCTATCTTCATGCCATCTGTTCTCTCCTTCAAATGTGGTGGTACTAGAAAGTCAATATGGAACTTTATAATGTAAAAAAAAGAATTTTTCAATGGTTATCATTTTGAAGAATGTCTACTTTAAATGTTTTTTTTTTTATTATTTATTTTTTATTTTATTATTTATTTTTTATTTTATTTTTGTTTTAATAAACAATGGATTTTTCGAATTGCTTATAAAACATGTTTCTGAAAAAAGAAAATCACGCAAAAGTAATATTAATTTTTTTTTACAACCAAAACTCCAAAAATAAATTAAACTCATAAAACATCTTTAAAGAAAATGTACTGTCCCTGGCCATATTATTAGACGCACTATAAGATTCTATGTAAAATCTTAATGATCATCTATACAGCTTTATTGTTTTTAGGCTGCTGAAACTGGTTAGAATTAGTTTACATTTGTGTATCGATGGGTTAAATGAGACGATATTTGACGATAGGATAAATGAGACGATATATTATATAAATATAGAACATTTATTATTTCAAGCATTATATTAGTCTATTATAATAATTAGATTCAATTATGAGATGCACTGTAGTTTTCTAATAATGACATGTTTTGCACGAGGCAATACTTTTATAGTTAAACATACATGTAATGGGTTTTTATAGTATTTATTGCATTTCAATGTTAACCCATTGATAGAGGAGCGTAAACAAATGCATCAGAGTAAAAACAATAAAGCTGTATAGTATCATCTGATAATTTTACATAGAATATGCGTCTAATTAAGTAAGACCGTTCTTATGGAGAACACTTAGTAGCCCCACACGGCATCTCCAAAAGTATCACATTCGTTTCATTTGATTTCGTAAAGCGACTGATTTCTTGTCACTTAAAATGATTCAAAGGTAACAAGTATAAGTTAAATAGCATTTAACATTTTTTCGTCTTTCGAAATTAAATTTAACATTAATCAAACATGATTTGCAGTTTTCAATTTACGGAAAATTTTTGAAATAATAGCATATTTGCTTGATTTGCAGATTCTATAGGGTTTTAGAGTTTATAAATTCAATTTCCTTAAAGCATCTGTCACTTTGTTCGTCATAAGGGGCAGAAGGAATTGTGTTATTGACATGATATCAAAACTTGAGAAAATAGACAAGGAAGAAAAAAACACGCTTAACATAGATTTTAATTTATAGAACGTTTATTAAAGGACGGTTTAAGCATATTTTGATACGGTAATACAGTTAATTAGACGCACTTTAAGATTTTATGTAAAATCTTAATTATCAGGTGATACTATACAACTTTATTGTTTTTACGCGACTGTTTGCACTTGTTTACGTTCGTGTATCAATGGGTTAACATTGTAACGTAATACGTTAAAAATAAATACAAATAGAAAGTGAATAAAAAATCTCCTGAATAAAAGCCCATTCCATGTAAATTTGAATATAAAAGTATTGCCTATAAACTCGTGCAAAGCATGCAATTATTAAACAGTAAAACAGTGTGTCTAATAATTGGGTCTAATTATTATAATATATAATACCTGATATAATAAATATTCTATATTTATATAATATATCGTCTAATATATCCAATCGTCGAATTTATATTATATATCGCCAAATTTTACCACTTGATACACGAACATAAATAAGTACAAAACGGTTTCATCAGCGGAAAAAAATAAATCTGTATAGTATCACCTGATAATAAAGTGCGTCTCATCCAGGGACTGTAATTAGAGATATTAAAAAGTGTTAGTATCACACTGATATTCACGGGTGGAAATCGCTTCCAAACTAGATTTTATTTATGCTTCCCTTCCTCTGCTAAAGAGAGTAAATGATCCACCATTTACTCTCTTTAGCAGAGGAATGATAATAAAGTGCGTCTCATCCAGGGACTGTAATTAGAGATATTAAAAAGTGTTAGTATCACACTGATATTCACGGGTAGAAATCGCTTCCAAACTAGATTTTATTTATGCTTCCCTTCCTCTGCCAAAGAGAGTAAATGATCCACCATTTACTCTCTTTAGCAGAGGAATGATAATAAAGTGCGTCTCATCCAGGGACTGTAATTAGAGATATTAAAAAGTGTTAGTATCACACTGATATTCACGGGTGGAAATCGCTTCCAAACTAGATTTTATTTATGCTTCCCTTCCTCTGCTAAAGAGAGTAAATGATACACCATTTACTCTCTTTAGCAGAGGAATGATAATAAAGTGCGTCTCATCCAGGGACTGTAATTAGAGATATTAAAAAGTGTTAGTATCACACTGATATTCACGGGTAGAAATCGCTTCCAAACTAGATTTTATTTATGCTTCCCTTCCTCTGCCAAAGAGAGTAAATGATCCACCATTTACTCTCTTTAGCAGAGGAATGATAATAAAGTGCGTCTCATCCAGGGACTGTAATTAGAGATATTAAAAAGTGTTAGTATCACACTGATATTCACGGGTAGAAATCGCTTCCAAACTAGATTTTATTTATGCTTCCCTTCCTCTGCCAAAGAGAGTAAATGATCCACCATTTACTCTCTTTAGAAGAGGAATGATAATAAAGTGCGTCTCATCCAGGGACTGTAATTAGAGATATTAAAAAGTGTCAGTATCACACTGATATTCACGGGTAGAAATCGCTTCCAAACTAGATTTTATTTATGCTTCCCTTCCTCTGCTAAAGAGAGTAAATGATCCACCATTTACTCTCTTTAGCAGAGGAATGATAATAAAGTGCGTCTCATCCAGGGACTGTAATTAGAGATATTAAAAAGTGTTAGTATCACACTGATATTCACGGGTAGAAATCGCTTCCAAACTAGATTTTATTTATGCTTCCCTTCCTCTGCCAAAGAGAGTAAATGATCCACCATTTACTCTCTTTAGCAGAGGAATGATAATAAAGTGCGTCTCATCCAGGGACTGTAATTAGAGATATTAAAAAGTGTTAGTATCACACTGATATTCACGGGTAGAAATCGCTTCCAAACTAGATTTTATTTATGCTTCCCTTCCTCTGCTAAAGAGAGTAAATGATCCACCATTTACTCTCTTTAGCAGAGGAATGATAATAAAGTGCGTCTCATCCAGGGACTGTAATTAGAGATATTAAAAAGTGTTAGTATCACACTGATATTCACGGGTAGAAATCGCTTCCAAACTAGATTTTATTTATGCTTCCCTTCCTCTGCCAAAGAGAGTAAATGACCCACCATTTACTCTCTTTAGCAGAGGAATGATAATAAAGTGCGTCTCATCCAGGGACTGTAATTAGAGATATTAAAAAGTGTTAGTATCACACTGATATTCACGGGTAGAAATCGCTTCCAAACTAGATTTTATTTATGCTTCCCTTCCTCTGCTAAAGAGAGTAAATGATCCACCATTTACTCTCTTTAGCAGAGGAATGATAATAAAGTGCGTCTCATCCAGGGACTGTAATTAGAGATATTAAAAAGTGTTAGTATCACACTGATATTCACGGGTAGAAATCGCTTCCAAACTAGATTTTATTTATGCTTCCCTTCCTCTGCCAAAGAGAGTAAATGATCCACCATTTACTCTCTTTAGCAGAGGAATGATAATAAAGTGCGTCTCATCCAGGGACTGTAATTAGAGATATTAAAAAGTGTTAGTATCACACTGATATTCACGGGTGGAAATCGCTTCCAAACTAGATTTTATTTATGCTTCCCTTCCTCTGCTAAAGAGAGTAAATGATCCACCATTTACTCTCTTTAGCAGAGGAATGATAATAAAGTGCGTCTCATCCAGGGACTGTAATTAGAGATATTAAAAAGTGTTAGTATCACACTGATATTCACGGGTAGAAATCGCTTCCAAACTAGATTTTATTTATGCTTCCCTTCCTCTGCCAAAGAGAGTAAATGATCCACCATTTACTCTCTTTAGCAGAGGAATGATAATAAAGTGCGTCTCATCCAGGGACTGTAATTAGAGATATTAAAAAGTGTTAGTATCACACTGATATTCACGGGTGGAAATCGCTTCCAAACTAGATTTTATTTATGCTTCCCTTCCTCTGCCAAAGAGATTAAATGATACACCATTTACTCTCTTTAGCAGAGGAATGATAATAAAGTGCGTCTCATCCAGGGACTGTAATTAGAGATATTAAAAAGTGTTAGTATCACACTGATATTCACGGGTAGAAATCGCTTCCAAACTAGATTTTATTTATGCTTCCCTTCCTCTGCCAAAGAGAGTAAATGATCCACCATTTACTCTCTTTAGCAGAGGAATGATAATAAAGTGCGTCTCATCCAGGGACTTTAATTAGAGATATTAAAAAGTGTTAGTATCACACTGATATTCACGGGTGGAAATCGCTTCCAAACTAGATTTTATTTATGCTTCCCTTCCTCTGCTAAAGAGAGTAAATGATCCACCATTTACTCTCTTTAGCAGAGGAATGATAATAAAGTGCGTCTCATCCAGGGACTGTAATTAGGGATATTAAAAAGTGTTAGTATCACACTGATATTCACGGGTGGAAATCGCTTCCAAACTAGATTTTATTTATGCTTCCCTTCCTCTGCTAAAGAGAGTAAATGATACACCATTTACTCTCTTTAGCAGAGGAATGATAATAAAGTGCGTCTCATCCAGGGACTGTAATTAGAGATATTAAAAAGTGTTAGTATCACACTGATATTCACGGGTGGAAATCGCTTCCAAACTAGATTTTATTTATGAGAGGAGCTTCCCTTCCTCTGCTAAAGAGAGTAAATGATCCACCATCAGCTGAATCTTTCATCGTCTCTGAATCGCCCTCATCCAAGAGAGGGGGGAGGGGGGCTCACAATTTCGTTTCTAGAGGTAAAAAGAGGAGAGAGAAAAAAATAATAAATAAATAAAAAGGGATGAATTCCGAAGAACCTTTTGTTTTTGGGGTCCACTCCATCAATGCCCCGTTTCCAGATTCCCCGGGGTTTCCTTCTCCGTTTATTTGGAAACTACCAGGGCAATAACTTAATCCCGCACCTGCTACCGGGACAGCCCCGTATGATCAATTACTGTTCGCGCCCTCTAATTGTACCCAGGGCTCATGAAGAGAGAGGAGGAGGCAATAAAGTGGATGATTGATGTATGAGAGGTCTCTCGAGGAATCAAGAGGAATCATCAGACCAATGGAATCCTTAAATGGACAATTATTTCATTTTACCTCAATTTTTAACACTCACCTTGGCTTATTCTAATAAACATAGATGAAGGCTCTGCCTAAAAAAATAAATAAATAAATGGATCAATGAGTGATATACAGTTAAACCTCGCTATAGTAAACACGGTTTATAGTGAACTCCCGTGCCTTACTGCACACGTATAATCTCCAAAAAAGAGAGGATGTCGAATAGTATAAACTTTTTTCTGTCTTCCACTGACTTATTTTCTTCATATTTTCACAATAATTAAGAAATTTCTATTTCAAAATAAACACATATACCGAAAATGCCATTTATAGCATGGAATGCAGCCATAAGCATTTTTTCTCGTTTGCGTCATTATTGAATAGCATCGTTGAATGTGTTTAGCCTGGGTTCAGTCGATGAATTGACTACTTTTATGTGCTCAAATCGCAGATGAGACAGGTTTAAAAAGCGGAATAATATAAATTCGGGGAAAATTATCGGAGAGTCGGGAAGTCTTTCCACATCTGATGTTAAAGATTGTTCATCAGCTAAAGGTAACTAATTACTATTATTATTTATTTATTTATTTATTTATTTATTTATTTTTTTGTGCGTAAGACAAAGAGTCATAAAAAATAAAAGTGAACACATGTTTGTTACTACTTATTATTTTTCAGTCATTTTTGTACTTCATTTCATGGGTCATTTATTTAAATAATGTATAATAAAAGGGGGGAACTAATAGTTAAAATTGTATGCGGAATGGTTATAGTTTTTCTAAACAGCCTTAATGTTTGCGGATACAGTTGATTAAAAAATGCTGGTGACTTTTTGTACGAACCTAACACACAGTTTGTAAAGTGTCTGTTCATTAAGTTTCACCCAATTATGAATCGATGAGGTTTTTGCCAATGACAATTTTTCCTCTACCATTTAAATTATTTTGACAAAACGGATTTTTATAAACTTGGATCTTTGAATCAGTTTCGTGAATTAATTTAGTTTCAGTTAGATTGTACAGATTTCTTATGATTCGTTTTTATATTGTATGACGTGCTTTATTTTTTTAATAATCGTGTTTGTCAGAATGAAGCACTGTTAATTTTTTATCCGCTTGCTTTAATACTAATAGTATTGGTTTCAGGTCATCTGAAAGGTTAAATAAACAAAGACTTTTCGAGATAAAACAAAGATTCGTTTTAATGTATTGCATCATTTTCGATGGGACTGTGTGAAGGCAGTTTGAAATAAGCAACCCATGCAGAAAATTATTCATTCGATTACGAAAATTTTTTTAAACAACGAATTTTTTTATTTTTACTTTAAAGCAATTGTATTTAAATAGTAATAATTCGGTGTTTAAGGAAGTGCCTCAAAAGAAAGATACGATTTTAAACTTTATATACCGATTAGTCGTAGAGAATTATAAGAACTTTTGGAACGGATAAATAACTTTTTTAAAAGTGAGATTTCTTCGCGAGATTTCTCCATTTCAAAGACCCACATTGAAATGAATCAATCCTTCTAAATATGTGAAAATGTTTATCAGCTCAATCAATACAGCGGTCTAGTTACTTTTTTAAATATTAAGAAATGAGATTACAAACGCTTTTCATTTTAACAAAACTGTAATTTCTCTTCATTGTAATGTTTAGCATCATTTTCATAATGAGCAAAGAGAAAGCTGTCTGAAATTAGGCTTAAGCTAAAAGTCTTGAATAACTGTCACTAAATCATAGCAATTATGAAAATAGCACAATATTCACTAAAATGCGTTATTTCATATAACGGCAGAGAGTTCCAAAATAGCAAGAAAAGGCGGTGTTTTAGAAAAAGAAATGTTCCAAAAAATGGCTGAAACACGACACGTCAGGAAACTTTTAGAAAGAATTGTGTTTGCTATCAATGCTTAGTATAAAGTCAAAAGTTTGGTTTTGATTTCGCACATAATAACTTCTATTCTTACTTTAATCATTTCATTGTTCGAAATAAGTTCATATAATAAAATGGCAATAATGACTCATTGTGAATGGAATAAATTCTCCGACGTAACTAAAGATTAATGTTTTCTTCAACTGATATTAGAGGAGGGTTTGAAGCACTTGGAGGTGTCATTTCCGGGGCTCTTCTCTTATACTTAAGATTAGAATTCCTTAAAGAGACGCCTCATGAAAGTAACGTTATCGTATCTTTTACAAACTTTTCCATCAGGAAGAGCTTTGCAACTGAGTGTGTCAAAATATTACCAAAGTGGATTAGAAGATTCCCAGATGTCCTCCAGAAAGCAGCAACCTGTTTTGCCACCAAATGTTCCTCTTTTTTTTTTCCTCCCTTACAAGATGGACAGAGGGATCTTTTCCTGAAGAATGCTCGCTTAAAAACAGCCCAAGATACCTCCACTCCACATTAAAGACATGCGTATGGAACTGATAAGATAAACATATGCTCCATACATTTATTAAATAGGAATGTCTCTTGAATAGTCGGAATTGTTGGTAATTCGCTGATTGAAAAATTTCCACAAATCAAAGAGTGTTGATTGGTAAGCTTATCTGATTTGATTTGTTTTTCGTTGATTCAGCTAGATGGGGCTCAATTTTTTTGCACAATAACGCAAGCGCTCAAATAACGTTAGTGTTAATTTTTTACCATGTAATACATAGTGAGAAAATGTTAAGTTAAATAATAAACACGATAAAGAGACAAAATAGAATTAGAGAATTGTAAGAAAAATAATAAGTTTTATTGACTACACATAGGTCATAAGTACATAAAACCTGTAAAATTAGATAAAATGCAAAGAAAACAAGGAAAAAATATTTTTAAAGAAAAGAAGAAAAAAAACTATTAAATTAAAAAAAAAAATTAAAAATTTGTCTTAAAAATTGTATATTTTTCAAAATTAAACAATTTTGTTATTAAATATTTACCCCTAGGAATTAATCTTGCTCTGTAATCATGACGATAATATTAATTTAAATTTTTTTGGGGGTTCAAGTATTAAAGAAAGAAGAAATTATCTGCGTTGTTGACTTATACGATAAAAGGAATGATTTTAAATTTAATATAAATGAACTAATTACATGGAAATCTAATGTTTTTAAAAACATTTATTTAAATACTATTTTTAATCAAGTAAACAAATTTAAAAGAATTTGTAGTAGTGTTTATTTATCCAAAAAAAAAGGAAATAAGCAGACTCTACTAAAATTTGAATAAATAAAAAATAAGGCTGGTCTATAAACGGGCTATGACGTATGTGTGGCTGAAATCGTATTTTTGGCCATAGGCTGTGCAAAAACAAGAAACGCACACTCACAAAGCAGGTATTGGCATCAAATGATGCATTCTTCTAATAGAGGACTTTTCTCAGCCACAGAAAATTTAATATCGGACACCGCACAAAAGAACATGAAAAGATCCAATAGAAAAGGGAAATTTTGCGAGAGAATTGATTATATTTACGTTCAAATAAAGAAAAATAAATTGCACATATTGGAGAAAAGAATACATAAAATAAATTAAAACTTTCGTGATAGAGGGCGTAAATAAAAGATTAAAAATAATTAAGAAAAAAAGTTAAAATAAATGAATAAGACAATGAAAATATGAAAACAAATTAGATAAATATGACAGCCAAAGCTAACGTCATTAAGGGGTACCAGCTTCGGAAGTCATAAAAGCAAAACCTTTTCTATCCGGAGAGCAAGACAAAAGTCTATAATTGCTCTCTCTGTACCCCAAAGGTTTTGCCAAATTCCAGGAAAAGAGTAGAATACATAATATACAATATAAAATACATAAAGCAAATACAGAAGAATAAAAACAAGACAAATAGATAAGAATAGTACGAACAAAAGCTTACTTGAAATAAAAATCCAATAACTAGATAACACAACTGACTGCGAGACACAACTAAAATAAAATAAACATAAAAACACCCCCTATCCTGCGCAGTTTAAAGAAAAAAAAGACAGAAGTGAAGAAAGTAGTGACATCATTAATAGAAAAGCTTGACCTGGGAAACTCGCTCAAGACTTGGATTTTGGATAAGACTTGGATTATAATTTAAAATAGTTTACAATTTAAGCTCCGAAATAAAATAAAAAAATATTTAGCAGTTCAATTCGTAATACAAAGGAGCAAATAATATTATTTTTGTATTTGATAGCCGATGGTAACGACATATATGTCACGCACTCAACTGGTTTAGTAGTTGATACTTAACGACGTTTTAAACAAGCAGGACAGAATGCATTGCTGTATTCTACTGTTCGCAACCGATTAAAAACATGTAAAAAAAACTTCTCTTCTAGTAATGCTTTCACGAAGAACAACCTACAAAAATTTCTTAAAAAGGAGTTCATACTATTTCACAAATGAGCATCTTTTTTGACTCTTTATTTCTCAGAATAAATGGAATTGTGTTTTGTTTGGAATGATCGAGAGTATTCAAATTTTTAATTCAATGAAACAAGTCATACTAAAACATCCACTTCAAAAATCAAATCAACCGTAACACTTGATAAAGCATCCCTCCTCCTTTTATTAAAAAAAATAATATTTTTTTATTCTAAAATGAAATTTTTTTTTAAAAGAGAAAATCCCTAATCTGATTGTGCATAATTATCACAACAAATGTAAGATTTATGATTCGCGAAATCGAGTCGTTGGGGTCTCTTCTCAATATAAAGGGTATCATTTTCACTGATAAGCTACTGCCGTTCTGTCCGACCAATCAAATTCGCCTTCGTTCATCGGTCATAAAATTTCGGAATTGGAACGCAGAACTAGAGTAATCTCTTCATTTCATCTTCTTGCAGCTCTCTTTCTCCATTGTTATTCATGATGTTTACATTCATCGTCCTTTAACTGCGACCGGGGTTCAGAACAAAATGGAAATTTAATGTCTGAAGGAGAAATCGTTTGAGCAGAGGAGACCAGATAAATTCTCTCGTTTGGAACGATGAATAATTTTCGATTACTAATTATGAGAAGTTCATTTCATTCATGATTTAAATAAAGATGCCAAGCATTGGGAGTTCAATAAATTGAAAATTTTTGTTTAATTGCTAAAATTTAGAGAAAGTATCAACTCATTATGAAAACAATGAACTCTTCTTTAAAAAAAAAAAAAAAAAAAAAAAAAAAAACGTTATTGCATTAAATGAAAATTTCTTTTGATTTTTTTCCCCCTAACACTTCAGAAAGTTGAATCTTCTTATTCTCACATTTCAATCGGAGTTCATGAACAACGATTTCTAAAAATAGTGTTCCTTTCTTTCATCTAATATAAAATTACTTTCGCCTATACTACCATTACACCGCATCCTAATTAATCTTGCTGCCTTTTAAGCATAGCTTATAAGAAAGCTCTTCATAGGCTTATAAGAAACTTATAAAGGATCAAAGCAATATTGCTGAGGAAAATAAGTAACACGGGCTTTAGAAATATTTCAAGAATTGCCAGATGAAAAATCACTGAATAATTGTTGCAAATTTTTAGGATAATGCAGACAATTAAATGCGATCCCATTTCGTCATGGAATTGACAACAGTTATGAAAATATATTATTCCTTGAAAATAGCTATTGCAACATATCTTGACGAAGTATCACAACCTCGTTCATTAGCGATAGTTCAAAAATCAGTGAAAAAAACTATTTTCTTTTTATAAAAATTTAAAATGAGTCAATAAATTTCTTATGCATTATGTTAAAAGAAAGTATTTTGTAAAGTTGAATTCATACGTGCCTCCTGGGTGGTGCTAAATGAGCAACAGCGTTCGGCTATGGCAGCTCGCGGCAAAGCGAAGGAAATGAATTAAATTGTTGATTTGTTTCTTTTTTTTTTTTCTGCTCCTTTGTGATACAATGAGCTGTCAAATTTTCTGGATTGAATTCCTAATAAAGCCATATGAAACGCAGTATTTTGTAAAGTGATTCTATCTATTTAAATTTTCAAAGATTTATTTGACATTTATTTATGTTAATCTCATTTTAGCATATTTCAATTGTAACATAACATGTCGAATGCTTAAATTTCAAAATTCGTTATTACTAGCAGAATACCCGTTGTCATACGGGGTGAAAAAAATTGAACTATCAATAAATCAGTACTAAACAACATTAAGAAATCATGCACAAA
Organism: Parasteatoda lunata; assembly: GCA_949128135.1. Classification (NCBI taxonomy): domain Eukaryota; kingdom Metazoa; phylum Arthropoda; class Arachnida; order Araneae; family Theridiidae; genus Parasteatoda; species Parasteatoda lunata. The sequence continues at coordinate 106,515,177 of OX421977.1, read as the reverse complement.
ACTTATACATCGACACAATGAATATAGCTAAAATAATTAAAAACATTTATTCATTATTATTTTCTCCTTGCCGGTGACTTTATGTTATTAGATTAAGTAAATAACGTTTTCCTTCAGCCAAGCGATTTTCCTTCTAGTATCGGAGTAAAAAAAATCCACACTATCAATACTAAAACTGCACCGCATTAACACAGTTTTAATAGGTACCAAATATACTAATTTTACTCATATTACTATATTTGGTATTGATTAAAATTGCGCCAACTACCATGATACCAAAAGTGCCTATTACCAAAATTAGTTTAGCACCATTCGTGTATGGCGAATAGTATGGCGAATTTTTGTATTCTCCCGGAACGAATTAATATAATTTCTCCGTTAATTTTGTGCACAGCTTATTTCTTTATTTCAGTTTGTTCCTACTATATCAAAATTAATTACTAGCAATTTTTTCACGTTTTACCTGAACGAATTAGAACTATTTCTCAATTATTTTGCTTTTTAGTACGTTGATTGTGGATTTATTTAAATTAGTACCTATTTCTAAAATTAATTAAACGTCATTAGTTTGAAAAATAGTATGACGATGGTTTACTTTTCAGCTAAACGATTTAGTACTATTTCTCCGTCAATTTTGCTTTTAGTACAATTTTTATTTTTTATTTCAAATACCATTGACTTTAACTATTTAGTTTCATAGAAATACGTTTTAAGGGCATAATTATATAAAACAAAAATTAAACACTGTTTACATATCACTTAAATGCTAATTTGGTAATGCAGTCTACCTATACTATCATGCTCATGCTGATCATTTTATAACTGTCGTTGAACAGTTGACCCAAATTTTCAGTTTACGGCTAAGAATGTTCATCGTCGTAACCTTGTAATTTTGAGCCAATTTAAAATACAAGGAAACTCCTGGATCAGTGGTCCCAGAGTTATTGGTTGTTCATGGGAACTTGGGGGTATTTGTGAACCGACAGATTTAACGTGCACCAGTCACCGTTTAATACACAGGAATTTTCCTGCCAGCTGTATTCGAATTCCCGTTCTCTCGAACACAAGTCCAACGCCCTACCAACTAAATTATCCCGGACTATGCTGATCATTGAATTTATCGGACATTGTGAATTAAAAACAGTTAAATATCTAAGAACGAGCAATAAACTCCTTTTTTACCACGTTTATATTAACTTGCCTTCGTGTATGTCTGTCCGGGTGGAATTTTGTAATCGATTTTAAACTAACTTCTCGACTAACTACAAACTTCAAATTTGTCACATAGTTCAGAATTGGATGACAATGTATGAAAGTGAAGAGAAAGAAGACATGCAAAGTAAAATAAAATTATAATTAAAAAAAATTAATATTTTTGCGATTGTCTTTTGTTGTCGATTCGATTATTTCAAATTAGTGTCACATGTCAGGTGAAAAGTTTTTTATTGTCGGAGTATTTTTATTGGCTGAAAAATCACGTGGTAGGATCCAGTTTTTCCTCATTCATTTCCAGATTGCTTTGGTTGTTATCAGCCTAAAACTAAGAAATGTCGTAAAGGTATTGTTTTTCTATAAAGATTTTTGTATCCCTAATTTAAAATTAAAGTTCTACTATTTTACTAGAGGTCTTGTAGTAGTCTTGACACGATGACGAAAGAGACAGCCACTCAACGCAGGCGACGACTGGAGAAAAAAAAACAAAAGCGGTTAGAGACGCTTCAACAAGAATCAGAAGCAGATACGTTTGCAATATTAGCTAAACGGCGTAAACAAGCGGCAGAAGTTCCGAAAAATCAGCGTGTTGTCGGACGGAATAAAGATAAACAACGAATGGCTGAAGGAATCAAATCGCTTGAGAAACTCTGACTCAAGAGCTGGAGAGTCAATTCAGGAATATGAAGAAAGACTAAAACGTCGACGCGAGGCTTATGCTCAACGGGTAACTGATAGGGCAGATGGTAAAAATATAATTGAGGGTGCCCCTTAGCGAAATTGGCGACTTATGTTTGGCGCCATTCCTGTTTGCGCGGAACACCGTGGTAACAAAAATGGAGGCCAAAACGTAATGATATTTTTAAATAAAACATTGTAAAATTTCAATAAAATATCGGCCAAAACTTTATAAAATTGCAATGAACCCAATATAAGCAAAATTAATAAATCCAATAAAATGCATTTTGAATTGAAATAAAAATTAATGGAGTAAGCTTAGCTTCATTAAGCTTGAATATCCACAGATTTAGGTGCACAGAATTCTCTAATAGCAGTTACTGTCTAAATTTATCATGAATAGAATCTGTGTACCTCCATCGCCACATAAATTTGGCGAAATACGAACCGAAAATGGCGTCTGTGTTACCGGACTGGCGGTGATATTTTTTTCTCTTTTTATGACTGCCCACATACCTTCAATCTTATTGACCAGAAGCAAAAGAAACCTTACCAACCGGTATCTAACGTAGAATTAATGGACCTCTAACATTATATATACCGTTGAACATTTAAAAATAACGCTAAAATCTAAACCAATCAGAATCACGATTGGGTTTCAACATCGCCCAGCTTGGCGATCAACCGTGATCACAACTTGGCGAGTATCGAGGGGCACCCTCAAATATAGTCCACCCGGGCAGATTTCTACTCAACCATAGACACTTATTGCGATCACCCTTTGGAGTAGATTAGTTCAATTACTGGCATATGCCGATGATATCGATGTCATAGGAAGGTCAGAGAGAGCTGTGAGAGAGGTCTTTCTGGCTCTTGAAACTTCTGCCACAAATATGGGCCTTACCATCAATGAAGATAAAACTAAATTTATGGAATCTCCAGCCATAACTGTAAATCACGAGTCTTTACTCATAAATGGTTACACCTTTGAAAAGGTTAGTGACTTCAAATACCTTGGAACAATGATCAATGGCCAAAACAGCATAAAAACTGAAGTAGACAACAGAATTAAAATGGCAAACAAGTGTTTCTTTGGACTAAGAAAGCAATTGAGATCAAGCCTAATCGGCCGAAAAACTCAAATTAAAATTTATAAGACTCTTATTATACCTGTACTGCTCTATGCAAGTGAAACATGGACATTAAACGCAGACACTCAGCGTACTCTTGGTGTTTTTGAAAGGAAAATCCTTAGAAATATTTTTGGCCCAGTACAGGAAAGAGGCTGTTGCGAATCAGATACAACTTTGAATTATGTAGACTCTATGGACAGTCACAGATAGTGCAGGTCATCCGAAGCAATAGATTAAGATGGCTTGGCAATATCCGGAGAGGTCCAGAAAATAATGTAGTCCGAATCGCCACCTTTAAAAATCCTTCGGGAGCTCGGGCTAGAGGAAGACCTCCAACTTGATGGCTCGACGATAGAGCTAAAGATCGAAAGGCATTAAAGATAAACAACTGGAAAAAGGTCGTCATGGACAGGAGGAGTTGGAGGCTACGTGTGGTTGAGGCAGCCAAGGCCTGTAAGGGGCTGTCGTGCTGAAGAAGAAGAAGAAGAAGCTATAATATATTCCAGAAGAAATGCTACCCTAATCTAATAGCTAAATGTCGTTTAACGTCAGCAAAGCCATACATGCCACCGGAGCTTGTCGCTTAAAAGGATTTGCTTGTATGCTATCGATGCAATACGCACTTGAAAAGCTCAAAAAGTCATGCTCCATCTAAGGCGTATTGGAATAATTTGCTACCAGGTGATATTCCTGGTGAAATTGCAGCAGGTAACTGAGCCAGAACGACATTTACTTCACCGCATCATTCCGTACATCAAAGTTATTAAATTTCCAGGCAGATTTGGCCAATACGGTTTTAAAGGACATGCCACATTATTTGCTTTCGATATCTTTGAAGTTAGTGAAAAACTGCCTGAAATGCTTCCTCGATTGAGCTCAGATATAGGAATTATTGTAATGACTGAAACTCTGTAGAACTGAAATGTAACAAGAGACTAACATATCACCAGATCGAGTCCACAAGGCACTTGATTGGCTTATTGCAAATAACCCACTCTATAAAGAAGTAATAGTAAATAGATTTGTTCGATTAATTACACAAGATGTTATTCGCGTTATTCCGGCTCTGTCAAAAGGACCAAACGAACCTAATGACCAAAATGGCGATTCTCCAGCTCGTAGTGTTTTCTAACGAATAACACACTAAAGCTGTTTAGAAAATATTCAGACAGGACAGAATGGTGCAGCTGATATAAGTTGGATTGTAATTTTTTTTCAGTCGAAAAAAAAAACAAAAACAAAAGGGTTACACCTATTTTAAAAGCACTTTCAGTTTCCTGAAATTTTATATAAAGCACTCTTCCTTTGCGAATAGGCTTAGAAAAATTTTGATTTTTTTTGTCACTTAGAAAAATCACTTAGAAAAATAATTTTGTCACTTAGACTTAGAAAAATTTTGATTATATTTGCATTTTACGAAACACAAGAAGGATCCATAGTTTGACAACCAACCAAACAAACTTCAAAAATCATTGCTGTTTAGTTCCTTGGAAATTCTCAATTGATTATTATTTCTTGTTTCAGCTCAGAGTAAAAACTTAAATCTCTATGAAAAATTCCTTTTCATATTAATTTTAAAATCATTAATAATATTTTCTCTTCAGTCATAAAAATCTTCAATTGAAAAATAAGATATGTATGACGAAAAAAAAAAATGATATTTCAAATTGAAATAACCTTATTTTTATATAGAGAAAGGATGGTCTGGTCTAAAATTTTATATAGAAGCTAAAGAACATTAATTTTTTAAGTTATTATATCTAGATCTCTGGCAAAAACATGATTACAATCATGCGATCAACATGATCCAAGCAAGTAGTCCTTCCATATTTATCACATTTACAAAGATAGTGTCAGTTATTTGTAGCTAAATCAATATAATTACAAATAATATTTTTGAATTGTTTTGCACATTTAAAAGTAGGTGGGCAATTTAGTTGAATCGGGAGAAGATACTTATTACGTTGTTATATATATATATATATATATATATATATATATATATATATATATATATATATATATATATATATATATATATATATATATATATATATATATATATATATAAATAACGTCGTTGACGAGTGGAAGGATTAAAACAGGTCTTAGGCCGAGAAGGAGGGTACAAAATTTATTTATTATTTATTAGACAGAAGTAGTCATGAGAGTGTGTACGAAAAGTTGCGCTCCTTGGTTATATGTAAGGGAAAATCTTGCAAAGTAAATCCGTAAAATGTTTCAATTTAGGGAAAGAGGGAAATCTTAGAAATTGCTATTGGTTAATTAAATAGATCACGCGATTCCCACGAAGCTTAAAGGGAGAAATATCTTTGTTTAAATTTATGCATAGTTGAGCCAAAAATAGATTTAGAAACAGGATGTGGCTTTTTAAAAGTATGATAAAGTGTTTCGATTTGAAATTAATTAGTAATAAATTAGGAGTTGTTTTTAACGAAGAAACTTACATAAAAAGATTAATAGAAGCTTTTTATGTTACATATATATACATATATATATATATATATATATATATATATATATATATATATATATATATATATATATATATATATATATATATCAAATAACAGAGCAAAACCCGAAAATGAATAAGTTTCAATGCTTTTATTAATACAAAAATATTTTTATAATTTTTGTATTACATATATATATATATAGTGTTTACCGAATAGCTTACCTTGAGATTTCTTAATTCGTGGGTGTTTGGAGGGATGGGGGGGAATAAGAGAGGATTGAGTGAAAGTCAACGTAAATAATCACCTTTCTAAACTATCAACAGAAAAAGCTATTGAAATGTCTCAATTTCACTAGCTGCCCATTGAGGACTGTCCAGCTGTCCGGATGGACATCTGAAATTATCCGCCCTGCGCAACAACACAATAGAGTGGTCACGTAACAGTTCACACCCTGAATTGCTGGACAATACCTCTTTTTATAGTTGCGGATAAGGAAAGTGAAATCAAGGTAGGCGCGTGGGGGTCATGATTTGACCATTCAAACGTTTGTTTGCTTATAGGGGGCTCTCTCCCCCCCCCCCCAGCTTCAACTATAGCCCTGAAAATCAAACTAAAGTGAGATTTTTGTAGAAAATTCAGAATTTTCTCTCTGTGTCACACCTCAAAAATAACAATTTAATTATAAACTGTAATATAATAATCCAAGTAATAAAATAAATATAAGCAAAATCCTCAGAGTCAAAGGAGAGTTTAATTTCGATTCAATCTAGATGAGTGAATTCTAAGGGAAATTTATTTATTTGATCAAAAAAATATGTTTTTTTTACTTAAGTCTTCTATGAATAACTGAACATCTGTCAAATCATTCGAAATGAGGCATAAAAAATGTACGTTATGTGATTAAATTAAACATTTATTTTAAATTAAACACTTTGTGAACGAAACATATGAATTAACAACAAATGTAAGCACCGACATTTTATTAATTAATAATCAATACTGAAAAGCAGATGATAAAATTATTCCTTTATTTATTATTACTTTTTAGCCCTTCACGGTGACTTAACGAAGCAAAATAGCAGTTCATCCCATCTGAATGAAGATTTACTGTATCACTTGCTATTGATCGTGGTGCCAATATAAAATTTATCAGGTATTATTCTCCGATACTTATTCCATAGAGCAGCCACTTACACGCTATCTCTACTGCTCAATAATTAGTGCAGTTTTAATATTTTACATAATGTCTATATTGGTATATTTCACCACTTCCCTAACCAATTATTTTGAAGAAAGAAATAAAAAATGCAAAAGATCAACATATTTTTTAATTTTAATTATAAATACAAGGAACTAAAACAAAACATAATGTTTTAAGATGAAATTTGAATGTTTTTTTTTTTTTTTTTTTTTTTTTTTTTTTTTTATGTGTAAGAATTATTTAATTTAAAATCAGTTTATTATCTCGAGTTAAATGAAAGAAGTTAAATATGAATCTTTGTATGACAGTACTTAAAACAAGGGGCATCACAAAATGCTACTTTTCAAAAATCAGTAAAGGAATAAGGCAAAATAAAACTCTTATTGCTATGCAACCATCGATCACACAGGACACGTGTGCAGTCCAACAATCAAAACTCGCAAATAAAACTTGGCTAACTTCCAATTACAGCAGATTAAGTTTTTTGCTTCTGACCGAGTAAAAACGTGATAAACAAACTGTACTGACACATTATGCTAAGCCCGAGTTTTCTCGGAATGATAAATATTTGCAATATATGCGTACCCGAGTTAACTCGGGATAATCAAGGAATTTATCAGAGGTAGCAAACAAAAGTCGGATAGAATACTTATAAGGAACACCTCACTTATCTTGAAGCAATGAATATTTTGTATTCTAGGTAAAGATGCGTCGCAACAAAAATAATGAGGTTCTTTCAAAAGATTTCTCAAACTGACCTTCAATAAGCTGTTTCAAGTATTTAAAAGCAGCTGTGGAAACTATTTTTTTAAAATTCTTATTCTTTAAAATATTAATATTTGTCAGCACTGGAAAAAATATTTGCAAAAACTGCGGAGAATCCGCAGTAGAAATAAAATCATAATAAGTTTTACACAAATCAAATAAACGTCGATATTATTAGTATGGTGATTTTTTCTTCTAAGCCCTAAACGGATGAGTTTCTTTTTTTTTCCCCCTTTCAGGTTTGCATTTTAGTACATAGTTTTTTTTAAATTTCAATTCATATATATTTGCAAAATTAATTAGGCATCATTGGCGTTAATGATCGATTTTTAATCTTTCTCCTAAACGACCCATGTTCCATTAGTTTCAATACATAACAATTTCTTTACTTTCAAATTCGTTTCATTTTACAGAAACAGTTTCAAAAAAAATGACTACACTAGAAAAACTGCTATCTTTCCGAACATAATGTTGAACAATCCAAAAATATAAATATTTCAGGAACACTATGGTTATCACCCAAACAAACATTCATATACACTGTTAAAATTTTCATTCTAAAATTGTGGTAAAATAACTGGCAGCTGTCTGTCCATCTGATTAACCGTAAAATTTATGGTAAAGAGCATTCTTTATGGTTTTGAGACCATTTACAAAAAGTATGATCATGAATGCAAAACTATACGGCTTTTTAACCATTTCTCAAAAACCAAGAAAGAAATTAATTATTTAACTATACATAAAAGCTCGTAAGGTAATGGGAATTCTTCATCTGTTGAAGAGAATGGAGGAAATAGACTTGATATCCAGCTGTGCCTGTCATGACATTGACAGATAAGCTATGAACTAAGTAGCTTCATTAGGTGGTTCCGCGATAATAAACAGTTTGTTTACCATTTTATTTGTGATTATTTGACTGTTTTGATTAATTATGGTCCATAAATTGTCATTTAACCATTTTTCCGAGAAATTTCCAACAGTGTATGATTTAAAAGATTAAAGAAATTAAATTAATAAAAGGCAAAAATATGACAAAAAAATGAAGAAAATTAATCAGTCAAAGACAGAAAAAGTTCCTAATATCCAACTTGCTCTCTTTTTTTGGTTCACTCTACCCACAATAAATAACATTATACGTGTGTAGTAATAAGGCACGGGAGCGAACATTTCGTTCACTCTATCTGGGAGTTCACTGTAAACCGTGTTCACTCTAGCGGGGTTCTAGCGGGGTAGCGTATTAAATAAAAATATAAAGCACGTACAAAAATTTTTTTTAGTTATATTTATTTATTTATTTTGAGTCATTAGTTTTAATAATTTTTTTAGCAATAAACTAGCAAACATCACTTTTTAAAAAAATTGAAAAAATAGTCTATATTATAATTTAAAACAACCTATGAGAATATTCCATTTTTCCCAAATAATCGAATCGAATTTCAGGATTGATCAGGAGAATAGCGGAGTCATTTTAGTAATAGTTAAAAATAAATAACTTTCCTTTATATCCGTCACCAATTATCCCACTCATATTAATGCAACACATTTATTTTTACCAAAATTTAATGAAATAAAATTTTATTAAATAAAATTAGCTAAATATAATTTCATAAAATTTAATTTTGGTAAGTATAAATTTTTGTTGGCAATATTGATTGCTTCAATAATTACAGAATGTCGGAATGAAGTTTTTTTTATTGTATCTAAGCAACACATGCTTTCTTACTTCTTGGAAAGAATTAGTGAGCTTTATTATACCTGTGTATCTATATTTATTCTGCTTAAATAGTAATTGTTAGGAAATAAAGATAAGAAAGGATGTTTGACACAGGGTTGGCAGGGTTTAAACCAATTGGTTTAAACCGTGGTTTAAACCATGGTTAAAACCATATGGTTTTTTCCTCAAAAAACCCATTTGGTTTTTTCCCTAAGAATAATTTAAAATTGCATTTTTATTTATTTATTTATATTCATATTTTTCAAATTGTTTGATGTTGTAAATAAATTCAACTTCTGGCATTGCTCAAACAGGTGAAAATCTTTATGACATTGCTGTTAAATCGATTAAAAAGTGCCAGTCAGAATTTAAGTGTTCAGTATGTTCATTAGTGACGGATAATACGGGCAATGTTGAAAAAATGAGAAAAATGATTGATGAGTGTGAAGTTGGGGATGAAGAATTCAGAGTTATTACTTATAGATGTGCTGCTCATATTTTGAACTTACTGGCTGGGGATATAAGTTATCCAAACGTAAAAGAACAAATGTTATAAAGTATTTTAGGAATAATCATTTTGCAAGTGCATGCTTTAGAAGAGTCACAAATGCACCAAAGTTAATTTTGCCATGTGAAGTTCGTTGGAATTCCTTTACTGACGACGCCTTAGAGAGGTATCTAAAATCCTGGCCCATTCTAGTAAACATATGTGAAAGTTATAAGGATCAGATTGTTAAAAATTTAATTTCAAACATTTCATTGAAAAGAAATGCAGAAGATTACTTGCAGCAGTTAAAACCAATTAGTGTAGCTCTGGATAGAGAGAAAATTGTTCGATTGGAGAGACTGTTTTAATTTTTAAAAATTTAAAAATGCAAATGCACGATAAGAATTTCAATAAAGATGTACTGAAAAAATTAAATCATCGTTATAAAATGGCAATAACAACAGCCCACCTTCTTGCTTTTCAGTTGCATCTAAAAGCTGATGATGAAGATGATTACCAATTGTCAGCACATGAAAAAAAATGGCTTTAGAATATGCCATGAAAATGTTTCCTAAGAATAACTTCTTAACTCTGTAATTAAAATTTTGTGCAAAAAGTTTTCCATTCCAAAGGTTTCAAAAGGAATTTATTGAAAACTAGACGCTTAAGGCGGCAAGCTGTCCGCCAGAGTTTTCCTTGTCTTGCTACAAATTCAATCGAGCTTGGGATGTTGAAGCACGATTTTCTTCTAGCCTTCTTCGACGTTCCTGGGATGTTTCTCGGGTCCTTGCATTTCTGGTTGAGACACGATTATTTTCTAATCTTCTCCCGCGTTCTTCAGATGTTTCTTGGGCCCTAGCACTGCTAATTGAGACACGATCCTCTTCTAATCTTCTTTGACGTTTCTCTGATACTTCTTGGGCTCTAGAATTGCTTGTCGAAATTCGGTCATGTTCCATCCTTCTTTAACGTTCCATAGACGTTTCTTGGGTCCTTCTTCTTCTTTGAGAATCTCTTAATATCTTTTTCTTTGACAAAATACAAAGGTTTTTGGAAGGCGGTTCTGCCATGTCAGTAATCGGGTTTTTAAGAAGTCAACGAATACTTTAGAACAACAATTACTATAAAAGCAAATCATGAAACTTCAATATTAAAATTTAAGTGCTTACCTGCAAACTGAAACTTTCTGAAAATAACTAATTACATTTTATAAAAACTGTTAAAGTAAAGAATAAAAAAACCAAAGAGATCCAAGGTAAGTGTGATCGTTCCTTCAAAAACAATTAAATTCCTATTTTATATATTATATAGCTACAACGCTTAAGAAAAAAAAAACTAAAATGCTAAATACATGAAAAGAACACGAAAACGAATTAATTTTTTATGGTATCAATTTCTATTTCTATATAATTTTTTTATGGTATCAATTTCTATTTTTATATCGCTACAAAAATTATCGTCTTGAAAAAAAAATAGAGCGTGGAACGAAGGAGAAAAACTTATTATAACAATTATGAACAGCGACAAATATATCAAAACGAAGCGTTCTATTTACGTATCGAATATGTTGCCACATTTTTAATACAAAAGTTAAACTTTTCTCCACTTTGATAAATGTAAACTAATGCGAACCCTACAATTAAATTATTAATTCCTTCGCATATTATTGGTTTAAGTTGTCGAAAATTAATATTTCAATTGTAAGGTTCGCATTAGCATACATTTATAAGAGTGGAGAAAAGTATATGCATTTTTGAATATGGCTCTTTGAAGACGAAAAAGCATAGATTTTCTTACAAAATGACTGATAACTAAAAAACTAATCCATATTTTTGAAAAAGAAAAAAAATACTTCTTCATTATGTCAAAACACAATTATGTGTCGAGTTTCGTGCCTGGGCGAGGCTTCTGGGGCGATATATTGTGATTACAAACACACACACAGCCGCGTTTATTATTATGTATAGATGTAACAGTTATAGAATGACGGCGAATGCAAGAAAACGATATTAAGAAGTTTAATGCCGACGTGTTTAAGGAAGTTGAAGTAATTCTTACTGTGAAAGCAACTAATTACAACGAATGTTGAGAGAATTTTTTCTACTTTTGGAGTTGTACAATCAAAATTGGGTAACAGACTGGGCTTAGAAAAAGCTGCAAAGCTTGTTTTTTTGCTCGAAATGTTGAATCCTAAGTGCTAAATCCTAAACTTGTTTTTCAATGGTAAAAAAAAAAAAAATTCTCTAAACTTTTCCTGTTTTTTTCCCAACCCTGTATTTAAATATAAAAATTTTAATAACATTTAGTGCGGTTTGATATAATTGCTTGTTATTTATTTTAATTGTTCTTGGAAGTAATTTTCATTTTTTTCAGTATGTATATTAGTTGAAAAAAGAATGTCAGAAAAACCTGGTTTAAACCGAAAAAACCTGGTTTAAACCAAAAAAAAAACTGGTGTTATGGTTTTTTTTCTCAAAAAACCTGGTTTTTTCCCAACCCTGGTTCGACAAAATAAGAATCATTTTATTGCTGTTGAGAAGCTTCCTTCAAAAGGCTTCATTTATTTGAGTAACATTTCAACAATTCTCTTTTTTTCTTTTTCCCAACTACCTCTTCGCAGAACTGCCCTCGAAGTCTCAAAACATTCTTCTCAAAACGCCTTATTTAATATTTCTTTTTAAAATGTGCTGGAAGAGCAAATAATTTTTGAATGAAAGCAGGGTACAGAGTGCTCCAATGAGGAGAACCGGCATCGAAACCCAGTCGATACAAATTCCGACCAGAGTGCTGACGTGAAATATCCGCAGACGGATCATGGGTTAGAGTCACCTTGTCGTCAGGATCATGGGTTAGAGTCTCCTAAGCGTGGCCTTCCTCTCCATGTAATGCAAATGTGGGTTAATTCCATCAAAAGCCACGAAAGCAAATTTCTCCAAATATTTGATACAGGAGTTCCCTTGTCTTCAGGATTGGGTTCAAAATGAAAAGGCAATGGCATTGAGCATTGGCAGTCGTTCACTCAGGATGAAAACATGTTAAAAAAAAAAAAAAAAAAAAAAAAAAAAAAACTCTATTATACCAACGCTTCACAAAAACAATCCGACGAGCTTCAGTAGAATATCGTGACAGGATAATAATAAATAAAATACGATGCAATGTGTTCTTTTGAAGCGTGAACACTATTTTAACAAACTACATTCGCCGGCTAAATTGCGCTATATGAATACAGCTTTGACGCGGTTGTTTGCATTTCTTTATGTATACTGTATCAATGGGTTAAATTAGACGATACACAATATAAATTCGATGATAGGATAAATTTTTTTAATTTTGTAACCGTCGTTGAACAGCCCATCCAATTTCATGGGTTTACGACTACTAATGTTCAACTCCGTAGCCTTGTCATTTTGAACCAATCCAGAAGACAAGGAAACTCCTGGATCAGTACCCCCAGAGGTATTGATTTTTTTTGGGAACATGGAGGACTTTGAGACTCGACAGATTTAACGTGCATCAGTCATCATTTACTACACGGGGAGTCTTCGGCCGGCGAGGATCGAACCCACGACCTCTTGGACATGGGCCCTGCGCCCTACCGACCAGGCTATCCGATAGGATAAATTAGACGATATATTATATAACGATAGAATATTTATTAAATCAGGTATTATATTAGTATAGTACAATTATTAGACACAACGCACTGTACGCACTGTAGCGTTTTAATAATGACATGATTTGCGCGAGTTTGTATGCAATACTTTTCTATTGAAACATATATGCAATGTTTTTTTATTCAGGAGATTTTTCAAATGCTTCCTATGTGTACTTATTTTTTACGTATTCTATTACAATGTTAACCAAATGATACACGAATATGAGCAAGTATAAACCGGTTTTCAGCCTTCGTAAAAACAATAAAGCTGTATAATATATACTAATAACTAGGATTTTACATAGAATCTTATAGTGCGTCTAATAATATGGCTAGGGACTGTATAGAGGACTCAGGTATTTAAATAAATGTTATAGAATTTTTAGTACGTTCAAAAGTATGTAATTATGAGTATTATTTAAGTACTTAAACAAATCAAAATCAGGCATGAAAGAGAGGGGTGGAAAGAACTTTTAAACGTAATTTTCGTCAAAAATGATGAACATAAAGAAGATAAAACATTCAGAAAATGAAGAACATTCTGAAAGATTCGTTATAGGGAAACAACCACATCGTTTTAGGGAAAATATTTGGAATATTATTTCGTTATAAAAAGGTATTCTCTGAAACTATGTTGTAAAGAGACTTAACATATTTAGTTCAAATTTTGTGCCATTGTAATCTCGATTTTTAACAATACCACTGCAATATGCAAAAAAAATAAACTTTTTATAGTATATTTATTACTGAGTTTGCAGATGGTTCGCTGATTCACTGTAAAAGCAGACTCTGAGTAGAACAGAAAGAACTCCTGTGTTTCTTTTAGAAATGTCCTCATTTTGTATCTCTGGTATTATGTATAGCCATCCATCCCCATCTACCGGTTTAACAAAGGGATGCGAAGGTTGCCATGACGACACACTGTGGGCGTGGCTAGTTATAGACCACGCCCTCCTTCCAAGCCTTCTATGGCCAGGGCTAGTGGGATGGAAAATTCAAGGTGATGTGGAACTATTTATTTGCTTCAAAACTCTCGACATTAAAGCACATATTTTTATGAAATTGTTCTTTGTTTTTTCTTTAAAAAAAATTAAAAAAACTGCAGTTTTTTAATCTTTAAAAAAGCCTTTATTTATTTAATTTTTCCGCACAAATTCTTTCTTCTTATCGCAAAATTAAAGGAAGTAAAAATTAAAGGAGAAAAAAAAATCTTGTAAGATTATAATAATGTTTCTAATGGTGTAATGTTTTATATTTTCGGGTGTACTGTTCTTTTTTTTAAATTTTGGGTGTAATGTCAATCACACCCAAAACTGTTGTAACACCCAAAAATCGTAAAAACCAACATGTGTTTTGGGTGTAATCAGAATCGGTAAAACTTTCATGTATTTTTTAGTGTAAAATTCGGGAAATGGGAAAAAAATTATATTTGCCATGTTTTCTTTTTCTCCGCACCGAACACCCTAATTTTATATGTTCGCTTTTCGAACTCACTTTCTGTTTACAAAATAATTTTCTTGTGGTTGGTAAAAATAAAATTTTAACAAATTCAGTAAAAACGATTTTCAAAATGTGTATGTTTATTAATTCTGCTTAAAACTTATAATATCATACAGGATGTTTATGCCGACAACTCATCGAATATGTAATTTAATTTTTTCTGTAAAATTCGGAAATGTGATCTACTTGAGATAAGTTACGAGTTTTAAAATGTGTTTCAACTAATTGCCAACAATTATATGAATAAAATTTTATACCAATAGCTGAGCCGTGATAGTTCAGGGGATAGAGCGTTTGCCTTCTAGTGAGGTGAACTGAGTTCGAATACCAGTGATAGCTGGTCGATACGAATTTTTCATCCGGCTTGCACCGACCACAGTCGAGCTGCTTTAAAATATTCTCTGAGGTAAACGGATCAGGGATTATAGACCCCTTGCCTTCAGTCTAACCGTGGGTGGTTTTCGTGGTTTTCCTCTCCATGTAACGCAAATGCGGGTTAGTTCCATCAAAAAGTTCTCCACGAAGGCAAAATTTCTTCCAATACTTGTTCTAGGATTGTCTTCTGGATTGGGTTAAAAATGATAAACCCAAAAAATTGGGTCAACGACGGTTATAATATAAAAAAAAGTTAGAAGAATGGAAAATTTAGAAAAAAACGTATACAAATCACTATTATTGATGTAATAAATGCATTAATTAATTTAGGTAACGCATATTGAAATAAAAGAAAGGTAGAAAAACTATTGAGAACATTGGTGCTTAATAATATTGCTACTTTTATTTTATATCCATCGTTGAACACCCAATTTTGGGTTCAACTCCGTAACCTTGTCATTTTGAACCCATCCAGAAGACAAGGAAACTCCTGGATCCCCCAGAGGTATTGATTTGTTTTGGGAACATGGAAGACTTTGCGACTCGACAGTTTTAACATGCATCAGTCACCATTCAATACAAGGGGAGTCTTCGGCCGGCGGGGATCGAATCAACGAACTCATGGACATTTTGTCCAGTTGCTAATAATGTATTAATATGTATATGTATTATTAATATGTATTGTTAATATGTATGGTTGGCCGGGATAGCCTGGTCGGTAGGGCGCTGTGCCCATTTCCAAGAGGTCGTGGGTTAGTTATATGTATGGTTCGATCCTCGCCGGCCGAAGACTCCTCGTGTAGTAAATGGTGACTGATGCACGTTAAATCTGTCGAGTCTCAAAGTCCTCCATGTTCCCATAACAAATCAATACCTCTGGGGGTATTGATCCAGGAGTTTCCTTGTCTTCTGGATTGGTTCAAAATGACAAGGCTAAGGAGTTGAACATTAGTAGTCGTAAACCCATGAAATTGGGTCGGCTGTTCAACGACGGTTATAAAATATAAAATAAAATATCTGAATGTGGATGTGTATGTGGAATATGTTTGCGAATTTTGCTTCATTTAATAACGTAAAGCCTAGGAAAAAAGCAACAAATAATAATAACTTTTAAAAAAATGGAAATTATTTTATCAATTGAAGGACGTATTGGAAGAACCAGGTAAGTGACAGTTTCAGAGAGACATTGTTCAGGATAAGAGATAAATATCTGAACTATTTTATTACAATTAATTAAGAATTAGAGCTAATAATTACTTACCACTGTATTAAGATGACATTCCCTGGCCAAGTTATTAGACCCACTATAAAATTCTATGTGAAATCTTAATTATCAGGTGATTTATTGTTTTTACTCGACCCAAACCGGTTTGCACTTGTTAACGCTCGTGTATCAATGGGTTAAATGAGACGCTATATAATAAAAATTCGACGATTAGATACATTAGACGATAGAATATATAAATATGGAATATTTATTATATCAGGTATTATATTAGTATATTTTAATAATTAAACCAAATTATTAGACACATTGTAGTGTTTTAATAATGACATGTTTTGCACGAGTTTATAGGCTTTTATGTTTAGACATACATCTAATAGGTTTCCTTTTTTTTTTTTTTTTTAATTTTTTTTTTAACGTAATTGAATAACAATGTTAACCCATTGATGCACGAACGTAAAGAAGGGTCTCGTAAAAACTGTATCACCTGATAAATAAGATTTTACATAGAATCGTATAGTTTCTCTAATTGTATATGTAAGCAAAAACAGTTCTGTGCTGCATCAAATGCTTTACTTCTTCATTAATTTTATTCATTCCGTGAGCTAGAAGACAATCGGAACGTAGCACAAAATTATGAGAATGAAAAAAAAACAAAAACAATTTTAATTCAACAAAGTTAAATGAAAGAAGAGTCGAACGCACCGACGAAGGAGTGAAGAATCGACGAAAATCTCTTCATTTCACCCTAGAAGTAGTGCGCGTTGTTTTCGGATTAGGCTTAGGCTGTGTTGTGGTACGAAGTACCTGCCCGCGGAGCGGGCACTTCACTTCTTCATCTGAGTTGATGCCGACTGGGGTACTGTGTTTATAGCAAATACAAGTGAAGTAGCAGAAGCACTGGGCGACGTAAGTTTAAACTTATTGTCGTGCTTATATAAATGGGGTAAGTTAGGTAAAAAGCTAGGGGTGGATACTCCCGAGTCGGCGATCACATGAAGGTCACTTCACCTCTCTGGGAGTATCCATGGTAAGATGAGGGGAGGGGTAAACTTATTTGTAGTGCCTTGAGAGGACACAATCTGATGTTAGGAATGACGTAATTGGATTGTAAAGTCTCATGTCTGGTATTAGTTCTTTATTCAATAGTTCATTGAAGCCTACTGGGTCAGGGTTCTTGGCTTTGCTGAAGAAAGATATGTTGAGCTTATTGATAAAATCGGTGATGGTGCTGATGTTGAGGTCATTTCTGGTGGCTCTATTTGGAATGTAATACGGGGCACCAGTTATTCGTCTTAATATTTTGCTTTGAGTAACCTCAAGTTTCTTTTGTTGAGTTTGATTAATGCATCCCCATGCGGGGCATGCATAAGTTAAGATTGGTCTTATACACATAGTGTATAGTGTCTTTTTAAGGTTTAAGGGGAATGGTGAGCAGGAGTTTAATAACGGCCTGAGGCAGCTGTAGGCGGCATGAGCCTTGTTGATCACTTTTTTGATTTGAAGATTCCATGTTAGGCTACTGTTAATAGTAAGTCCGAGGTAATCAGCTTGATTAACAATTGGTATGATTTTGCTGAATAGTATCACATTATTCTTTATGATTTTCTTCTGTTTCTTTCTCCTTATAATTATGAGTTTTGATTTTTCGGCGTTAATTAGTGTTTTGTTATCAGCACATCAAGATTCAATCTTAGGCATGATGCTATTCATATTTTTTATTGCCTGGTTAATGATCTGATGGCCGTATCGTCTGCATAATATGCAATCATTTGGTTGTTGCATGAAGGGAAGTCATGAGTTAAAATTAAGTAGAGGATAGGACCTTTTGGTTGAAAAATGTCCATTCAGTCTGATCTGGAATGTCTTGTTACTGAGGTAGGAGTCAATTATATTTGGTAGTCCTTGATTAATAAGTTTGAGTATAAGAGTTCTATGCAGCCAGACGCGGTCAAATGCTTTGGCCACGTCTAGTATGAGCAGAGCGGTGGCCTCGTTCTTAAAAATTCCTTCACTAATGAAGTCAATAAGGCGTATCAGTTGTTTAGTAGTAGAAAGTTGCTTCCTAAAACCAAACTGTTCTTTAGGAAGGAAGGTTAGGAGTGGTTCTAGCCTGGTTAGGATAATTCTTTCTAACATCTTCCCCAGGGTGGGCAGGAGGCTGATGGGCCTGTGGTTTTCCGGATGCCTGGAGTCTTTTCCGGGTTTTGGAAATAATATTATTACTGCATTCTTCCAGCTATTAGGGAAGTAGTTCAGATTCAGGCAGGCATTATATATGTTAATAATGTCTCTAATTTTGTTGCTGGGTAGTTGTCTGATCATTCTGTTATTGATGTTGTCCTCTCCTGGCGACTTTCTATTGTTAAGCTTTTTAATGATGCTAATAACCTCATCCTGGTTAACATTAGAAATTGGGTTATTACTATTTTCGTTGGTGATGAAGTTGTTATAGTTAGAGTTCACTTGTTCTTCGGTGTTATCATTACTGGGGAAAGTATTTAAAGAAAATTGTTTTTCAATTGTGTCCGCGAAGATGTTCACCTTATCACTATCACTGTATATATTTTTGTTGTTGTGGATTATAGGCTTGTTTATGGCTTTAGTCGTTTTAAGAGCTTTTGACATTCTCCATATGGACTGGTCATTGATATTAAGACTAGCAACTTTATCGGACTAGGTCTCATTTCGGTGGTTAATGCACAAGTTTTTAATTTCCTTATTAAGTTTATTTAATTCTCTCTTGTCTGAGGGATTTCTATATTTTTGCCATTGCTTGCGCACGTAGTTTTTGTAGTGTATTTTCTCTTTAATATCACGTGGGAGCTTTTGATGATTATTAGAGTTACTAGTGATGGTGGTAGCGTCATTCAGTGCATATTGTAAGTCTTTAGTGATCTTAGTAATATTGTTCTCAATATCAGTATTACAGATTGGTTGTGGATATTCATTTTGGTCGACTAAGATATTGTGGAACAGATCCCAGTCTACAGGGTGTTTCATATTGAATGGGACAAAAAGAATTGCGCAGTGTGACTGCCGTAATGGATTTATTCAGCCGAAACAAATTTATTCTGCAGCTACAATTATACAAGTTTTATTTGGCAACAGGGAAAAATCATCGAATGACGAACTCGCCGCTAGAGGCGCTGTTAAACAAAATGCCGTCCATGCGGGAGAAAGCGTACTGCGTTTTCCCAAGACATGCTCTCCAAGTGTTTGCTCCCTCAGCTGTTTCTGATTTAATTTTGCAGCAAGATGGTGCTCCCCCACATTGGAATAACAACGTACTTGAGTTCCTGAACGAATGTCTACCCCATCGCTGGATTGGCCGTGCTGGGCCACAGGATTCGACATGTCTTCATTGGTTCTAATGGTGAGATCGAGGATTTTAGCTATATCATGCAGATTTTTTCCATTTTTGTTATTTACTCTGGCTCCCCAGATCGTATTTTTTGCATTTAAATCTCCTCCTATGATACAGTTTATGTTGTTAGGTAGCAGGGATTTAATATCATCAGTGGTGAGGATATTTCCTGGCCTGTTATAGATTGCCGTGAACTTAACGAAGTCTTTATTGTTTTGATAGAATAAAATCGACGTCTCTTCGTAGCCATTATTGGCAGTGTTACTATAAAGCGTGGTTTTAAGGCTTCTTTTGGTGAATATGGCAGTGCCGCCTCCCCGGCAAATAGTTCTGTCTGTTTTGTAGGTATTGTAATTAACAATATTAAAATTGTTACTTGCATTAGCGTGAGTCTCAGTCACTAGGGCAATGTCTATGTCGTGGTCGTGTAGGAAGTTTATGAACTCAGTTAATTTTGTAGATAAGTTAGCAGCATTCCACAGCATTATTTGTATTGGTTTCCACCTATAGGTTGTATTATTCATGATTATTTTTATTGCACTCTTCATTTATTGTATCAACAGCTGCATTAAGGGCTGGGAACCTTTTTGCTGCATGTACTATGGCTACTAAACCACCAAGGTCTTTGAATACTTGTTTTGCTTCGTTTACCATGTTTTTTAAGTCTTCCATTTCTGACTTTTGTTTTCGGATTGTCCAGTCGCCGTGTTTATATACAGTCCGCTATAGTGAACATGGTTTATAGTGAACTTCCGGATAGAGTGAACGAAATGTTTGCTCCTGTGCCTTGCTATACACATGTAGTAATATTGTTCATGGATATAATGAACCAAAAGAAGAGAGGAAATCGGAGAGTTCTTCCTTTTTCGGTCATTCTACATGAAATACATACATTTAAAATCATCTTTTGAGTGCAATGTTTTTCTTGTTCCCTAAATTCTTTGTGCGCAAGACAAAGAGTCATAAAAGTGAACACATTTTTTGTGACTACATATTGAATCATTTTGTATTCCTCTTTATGGGTCATTTTCCTACAAATTGTTTGCAGTGCGGTTAGAGTGAACCGAAATGTCGAACCTGCTAAAAAACAATCGAACCTGCTAAAAAATGAGGTTTTCAGGTTTATGACAGTTAAGAATTCTCATTGTCTTAAAAAAAAATAATGAATTATGGATTTTAAGACTTTCTAAATTCGCATTAAACAAACGAATATAATATAACATGCATTATTTTATAAGTAATAAAATGGTATCGAAAAACATGTTTATTTCCATTTGCTTGCTACAGTGTCTCTTTAATGATTCATAATCATTTCAACAATTTCTTTTTCATTCATTATAAAAACACTTGTATGGTTTCTAAGGCTTAAATTATTTTATTTTCCAAGTATTTTTAGCAAAACAATGCCCTCCCCTTTTTTCTTACATAAAAATCTGCAATTGCAAGTTACGTAGAATTTTTGTGTAAGACATGTTCCCTCTCTCCATAAACTCATTCATAATTAAAACACTAAATGCAAAAACATCGCCATTTAGGATTTTAAATTAAATATTTTAGATTTCCGTTTTCTTGATATTTTTGATGGTATTATTTGAAAGCACAACACTTTTCAAAAAAAAAAAAAAGGAGGAAAATAAAGTGGTTGCTTTCTTATATGAAAAGAAAAGTACTCGATCATTTTTAGAACTTCTATTGATTTTTCCTCAAAATTATGAAGCAATAAAAAATGCGCGATTTTCGGTTATGCCATAAACATATGCATTAAAACAACACATTTGTTAGTTTTTTAAAATTAAAATGTATTACCGTTAAAGCTGATTAAAACCAATTTGGATGATCCTAAAAATTATTATGACCTAAACTGAACCAAGACAGAGATATTTATAAAAAAATAATAATAAATATACAAAATTTGAAACAGACAAGTGTATATTACCTGCTGATTGCTACAACTGTATGGGCCAAAAAAAAAAAAAAAAAAAGAAAAAAAACTTTGCTTTCTATGGCATAGTGTGACGAAATATCCATGAAAATTAAATAAAGAGAATGCTTTGAGAGTCACGCAAATATCATCATCAAAAAACTAGAGCAGAAAAAATAAAAATTTATTTCATGTCAATATTTATTCTAGTTTAAAGTCTTCCCAACCCGAATAATAACTGCTCATCAATTAAAACAGCCGTTTGCACTCTTATTGGTTATTATGGTTTCCCCTGGCTAAGCGGGAGGATGCCTAGCATGGAGCCTAGGATTACTCCAGCAGACGCAAAATCTAATAAAATTAACGGATCGGCAACAACAGCTTTTAACTCCTTTAAAATGAAAGACCTCAAAAGATCAATTTTATAAACAAATGCGGAGGAAAACATTTCGGCTACCGAATATTCGCTGCTGCTGCTGCTCAGATACATAAGCACTGTGATTAAGGAGAACATTTTTATTTCCCTGGAGATGGCATCAAAATGAAAGCAGACGATTAGAAGGCTTCAATCTTAGGATTTAAAGAGTCCAAAAGGAGCTCTATTGTTATGGTAATTGTCGAGTAGAGTTCGAAATCATCAAAAATTATTTGGAATTCCTTTCTATTCATTGGCTTATTCAATGCATACATTTATTTTTTTAAAATTTTATTATTCATTCCATTAGATTACTCTTTGAACAACAAAGAAGGACTTCCTTTAAATCTTTTTACAAAACTTTTTTTTAGCTGTACTAATTTTTGCCAGTCTAATTAATCTTAAACTTTAAAATAGCAGCATTAATGATAATTCTTAATCGTAGATTATCTTTACATCAGTCTAATTTTCTCATACAACAAACAAAAAAATATATATATATATTTTTAGAAGTCACTGTTGTCATTAGCTGACTGACCCCATGAAACAAATTCTTTTAAAGGCCGAAGTGGAAGAAATCAAAAAAGAAAATAAAGTTCTTGAGGCATTATTGCTTTTTGGTAATTCATAGCACATTTTAGATGTTATCCCATAAAAACTAATTCTACTGAAAATCCATCCTTATTTATTTTTGAAAGGAAACATACTAAATTAAATTGAATCAAGTTGGGAAATTTCTTTCTCAAGGGAAAATGGTTCATCCGCACTGAAGAACAGGCTTCATTGAAAGAATTGTTTTCTATTAATAAGAGTTTGGCAAGATAGGTTGCTTGTTCTGCATTTCAGATAAGTCAAAGATAATAAAGGATAACATAACATTTTAACAACTAAATTTAAAAACATCTAGGATTATAATCAAACACTTAAAACAGAAGAAGAGAGAAAGAACAAAATTTTACGACATTTCATTTAATCAAAATTCAGTTCAGTTCAGGAAGAAGATTATAAAAATGCATTGATACGGTACTTTGTATGTTGTTTACTGTTGATTTCATGCCTGAACGCAACTAAGGGAGACTGCAATGAATACGTATTTTAGTGCTTAAACAAAATAAGGACTAAAAAAATAAGAAGCAAACTGTCGCTCATAAAGGTTAAAACATGAACACGGTGCTCAAACGAACATCCTGAATAACTTTTGATCTATTGATCGAATCTTCACGTACTTCAATCTTAATCGTTTCAAGGGCTGACTTCAAATAGGCTAATTAATTTGTGCAGACGATATTTTAAGTTACGAAAGAGACACTGTACTTTCTCCAAATAATGTACTTTCTCTAAATAAATGTTCTCTAATTTCTTCGAAAATTGAACTTCCTTTTTTTTCGGCCGATTTGGATTTCTGACCCTCAAAATAGGCTCCCAATAGTTTGATCGGGCCGAGATAACCTGGTTGGCAGGGCGCTGGACTCGCGTTCGTGAGAACGGGTGCTCGAATCCAGCCGACCGAAGACTTTCCGTGTAATAATTGGTGACTGCTGCATGTTAAATCTGTCCGGTCACAAACTCCTCCATGCTTCCATAACAAACTATACCTCTGAGGGTACTGAATTGTAGATGAATCGTTCTCTGGTTTAGGTCAAAATTACGATCTGTGGATGAATAAATAGATATATGAATTGGTCCACCCTAGAAACGTGTGCGACGTATTGGTGTGGCAGAAGTCGAAGTCTCAACCATAGATGGCGCCACTGGAAAACAAGAGCAGTCGCACCCCTTGCTTTAATGGCCTATGACAACAACACAATAGTTTGATCATGCGAACAGTCTGAATTTTGGACCGCTAAATGATCATTTCACTTTTTTCATATTTTGTCAGAACTTTTTAAACGAATCGAAAAATGTTTGTGATTGATTATAAAATGTGTGTGTCTTAAGATGATTCCTTAGAAAAATAAATCTTAATAATTGTTTATTATTTTCTGATTATATTTAATATCAGTCGAAAAAGTTTTCCTTGTAAGGTATGAATATTTTTTTAAAAATTAAAAAAAAAAAAAAATTTCATTGACAAAATTTTATAGAAAACCTTCGAATAATTCTCGAAAATATTTTTTCCCGCACTATGTTATACCTTAGATGTCTCCGAACTGTTCAGGTGCTGTCACCCCAGCTGTAGAAGGATCATGTTTTAAATTTCACCCATAGCAGTGTCGTGTGCTTTATTTTTAAATTTCAATTATACGTTTTACTAGCACTCAGAACATGCCACCTGGGAGTGAACTGAACACACTTCATTCGGCTTTGATTTAGCTGAAGGACCTCTTATTGATTGACTTATTTTAGATGTCTATAACACGACGACATTATTATATTGATTATACTTTCTCTGATCAAAAATATAATACATTTAAGAAAAATGTCGCGTGAACTTGAAGCGTGACACCATTTGTGGAAGGAAAACTAAAATATAAATCTTAATTATTATGTAACCCGAATAAGTATGGTTAAAGCAAAAGTATAAAACGGTTTATTTGTTTATACGAAATGTTCACTTTTGAACTTTTATTCCTGCCCAACTTATTGCTCACTTTGTTTCAGTTTTTCGTTGCCAACACGAGGAAAGAAATTTCATCCGTTATGTGACACTGTAAGCACTATAGATTTACATAATGAAGTCAACAGAATATTTATAAAACTTCAAGAAAATAAATGTCTTCCGCAAAAATCGTTAGTCTCTTCTAAAAACGACTTTTAAGAATAAATAAAATTTAAAAAAAAGATATCGAATTTCTAATTGTTGCGTTGCTAGAATGAAGGTTCAACGAAAACGCCATAATGAAAGAGATCAGTCAAAGTATTTCGTCATCTCTAACATTTTCGAACATCGATTTAATATCAATTTAATGCTGCGGATTTTAATATGAAATATATTTAGTGTTCGTAATATTTTGAGATCACTTTAACAAAAATTCCTGGAGATAAGAGTCATTTAAATGTCGACGAAATCATTTGAAATAAATGAATCGAAACATATAAAGAGGAATCTAGTTTAATTTGAATAAAATTGTATTGTATTAAAAGCTCATAAATAGTATAGATTTCATTTAATTTGTCCTATCGGCATTAAATATGCATTATTCACAAAATTGAGGATCGCAAAAATGAAAGTTTGGAATAGTTTTTGGTGTAAAAAAACATTCTTTAGAATTGAATTCAAATGGAAGAATGATCCTCTTCGAATAATAAAAGAGAAGAAAATCTTCGAGAATAATGAAAGAGCTCCAATGAAGATAATTTGCTTTTATATTTCCTATTTCTCTTTTAATCCATAATTAAGAGACGTGACTAATTAATTAGTCTCTTAATTAACCATGTCGTTAATGAGCAATTAAGGCGACTTGTTCACCCCGAGTAAGGAATCGAAAACGTTGCCACAGATTTCTAATTTAAACAGTTCCCCCATTTGAAGACGCAGAACAATGTCTTCAGAAAACTTCCTTTTTTTGTTGTTGCCATTTTTCTTCAGAAAAGAATGTATTAGGTGTGATCTTTTGTTCTAATTTCATTTGCATCCGGGAATTCTTTTTCTATTTAGAACGTAATTGGTTTTTGATTGCTGCCACTCAAACGTTTTCCTTTAACAAAAAGTTGTTCTTAACTCTTCTCTGCATTAAAATGGATGAATATATATTACACTCATTTTTCGTGCAAAAAAAAAAAAAAAAAAAAAAAAAAAAAAGATCGAATGACGATAAAAAATTTATTTCACGTCATCTCATTCGACATTAATCTAAAGGAACAAAAATACCTTATTTTACGAATTTATAGCTAAATGTAGGAACAAAGTATTTGACAGTACTTGCCTTCTGAATGAGATAAAAGCGATTATTTTTATCTTTTTGCGCAACCTTTGAGTATTGCAAATTAAATCGAAATATTAATTTGATTTTTTTTATCTTTAAAAATACTTCCTCTTTTCGCATTTATCTCTTGAAAATAAAGCAGGAAACTAAAAACTAAATTTCAATTCTTCGTGTACCTCTTAATGCCTTGTTTGGATTCATTTGGGTACATTGTATAATGAGAATTAATTAATTTCAATGATTCTATTCATTTCTTTTGAATAAACATTTTTGACTCTAATATTATTTTTCTTGCTTTTCTTTCTTTCTTTTTTTTTACTCCTAAAAAATATTTAACTTTTTTTTTAAGTAGAGAAAGTTGCATGCAACAATTTTATAACACATTTATGTTCCTTTTCTTTGTTCTTTCATCTTTTGATACTCATGCCTACTAGCTTAAAAAGAATTCAAGGGAGGTTCTAAAGCAGTTTATAAAACAAAAAAGATGGTTCACGTGTCATCATGTTCTGGAACAGCACACCCAACCATGGCTACAAGCACCCGTTTCTCAAGGTTCTATCTTCTGTAGCCATAGTAGAAAAGCAGCATCATTTTCACCCTGGTCAGATGACGTGAACAGTGCCTGAGCTGGTAACCTTCTCCAACCTTTCACACCACAGTTACAAAAACTGCATCGTAAGAACACTGTATTTAATGGAATAGAAAAAAAAATTTTTTTATTATGTAACTGAAGTCATTTTATAACAACCCACTATTTCAGTTTTTCCTAAGGTACTCAGAGACTCTACTCATGGTCTGAGATAATGCAATCAATATATATTTAAATCTATTGATGGAAGAAAAAAAAAATTATTTCTTGTCAGACTCTCCTAAAGGTTCCTGTATTCATCCTCATTAAATAGTAATTCACACCCTCCCCTCAATTGATCCCCGGGATTATCCTGGATCTTTCCGGAATCACTTGAAATTCTATTGTTGGGGGACAGGTTAAATGTCCTTTCATCCCTATTCTGCAATTAGTTTGCATTCTCCCCGAGTAAGGGAGGAGGAAAATCCATCATTTATCACAATGTAGAGGATCAACTGGTTTTTCTATTAAATGTCTTTTGGCAACAATGAGCGGGCGGCAACCCTCTCCCTGGTAAGACACACGCATAGGAGGGGACACCTGTAAAAAATAAGAAAGATTAGAACAAGTATTTAATGAACTCATATTTAATAAATATCCTTTCATCGAGTCAATATCGATCCTATATTTCACGGAATTTTCGTAAGCAATAAGTTTCATTGCAAAGTGTTTCTGCCTCTGTTTAGGAGGGATCGCTTTCTCGGATGAACCATTAAAAGGCACCAGAAGTTGGGGGTGATAAAAAAAAAAGTATTTTTCTCTAGAAATATGTTTTGATTAATTTTAATTCGATTCTTACACGCGGCGGCTTATTATATAATTTGTATCCCGCGGAAACGAAAGTTGTGTATCACAAAATGCTCTTTCCCTGTCACATATTATTAGACGCAATCTTTGTAAAATATTAACTATACAGCTTTATTGTTTTTATGTGACTGTTTGCACTTGTCGTTTCATAGCAAAGTGTTTCTGCCTCTGTTTAGGAGGGATCGCTTTCTCGGATGAACCATTAAAAGGCACCAGAAGTTGGGGGTGATAAAAAAAAGTATTTTTCTCCAGAAATATGTTTTGATTCATTTTAATTCGATTCTTACACGCGGCGGCTTATTATATAATTTGTATCCCGCGGAAACGAAAGTTGTGTATCACAAAATGCTCTTTCCCTGTCACATATTATTAGACGCAATCTATGTAAAATATTAACTATACAGCTTTATTGTTTTTATGTGACTATTTGCACTTGTCGTACCAATGGGTTAAATAAGACGATATAATATATAAATATAGAATATCAAGCATTATATTATAATAATTAGATGAGACCCACTGTAGATTTTTAATAATCACATGTTTTGCACGAGTTTATAGGCCATACTTTTCTATTTAGACATACACGTAATGGGTTTTTATTCGGAGATTTTTTTATATACTTTCTATTTGTATTTATTTTTAACGACAATGTTAACCCATTAATACAGGAGCGTAAACAAGTTCAAACAGGCTTCATTCTCGTTTAAACAATAAAGCTGTATAGTAGCTGTATAGTTTTTAAATAATATCTATTTGCTTCGGTTTTGTTAAACCTACACTGTAGAGCCGCGATGGCTCAGGGGATAGAGCGTTCACCTTCCAATGAGACGAACCTGGTTCGAATCCTGGTCGATACGAATTCCGGCTTGCTTCGACCACAGTGTTGATGTGAAATATCCTCAATGGTAGATGGATCATGGGTTAGATTCCCTTTGCCGTCCGGCTAACCATGGTAGTTGTTCGTGGTTTTCCTCTCCATGTAACGCAAATGCGGGTTAGATCCATCAAAAAGTCCTTCACGAAGACAAAATTCTCCGAATACTCGATCCAAGAGTTCCCTTGTCTTCTGGATGGGGTTCAAAATTACTAGGCTACGGAGAAGAACATTAGTTACCCAAAAAATTGGGTTGGCTGTTGAACGACGGTTATAAAATAAAATAAAAAACCTACACAGTACGCCGGGATAGCCTGGTCGGTAGGTCACTGGGCCCATGTCCAAGAGTTCGTGGATTCGATCCCAGCGTAGTAAATGTTGATCGATGCGCGTTAAATCTGTCCAGTCACTAAGTCCTATATGTTCCCACAACAAATCAAAACCTTTGGGGGTACTGATTCAGGAGTTCCCTTGTCTTCTGGATTGGTTCAAAATGACAAGACTACGGAGTTGAACATTAGTAGTCGTAATCCCAAAAATTGGGTCGGCTTTTCAACGACGGATATTAAAAAGAAAAAAACTACACCTTAAAAAAAAAAAAAAAAAATTTTGTGGTACATAAATTTTTTACAATTCATGTAGTCACATTTTTTAATTTACTCATGTTATAATTTTATTTATCTATTTATTCATTTTTTGTTTGTTTGTTAACTGACAACACATATTTTCATGAGCTTTAGAATCATCATGTTTCGGGCATCACTGTAAAAGCATTGTTTAAAAAACAAGCCCATTTTTAATCATATTTTTACACCCATTCTTTCAAACAATGGATGGTTGATGTTGTTAGGCTAAGCACAGATGGCGCTCGGGTCGTCATAAGACTTCCGGGTTCCATTGATTTTTAGTCCTGAGCTTGAAAGAGCACACCATCCAATTATACGCGTTCTTTCACTTCAATGAAATAAATGAATTTGGAAAACTCCACAAGATCGCTATCCAAAAAATAACAAACAGCCAAATAAGGGATAACGCATCAAACTTGACACTTTATATATATATATATGTTGTGATATTCATTTTCTGAAATTTGTTTAAAGCTTGCGACCTGTTAGAATTTAAAATTGCAGAAAACTCGTATGAAGGGTAAAACTACGCGTGAACTTATTCACAATAAGAAAACGTCTTAGAATGTTGACACATCGCCTCGTTAAGCCTAGTATAAGCGGGATGTCTCGTTATTGTTTACATTCAGTCACGTATCCAAAGCGCGTGATAACTCAACATCAAAAATGATGGCAACTATACACGAATTACATCAAATGTTGTTGTACGGAATGGTTCACATTCTTTTCACCACTCTCACGTTGTTTAGTGTTGAGATAAACGTAGATTTTTTGTTTGATAGCTCGACATATTTAAAAATGAAACAAATGTCACGAAAATAATCACAGCTTTTTATTACTTTAAGAGTGATTTTTTGTGTTCAAAACTCTTCCAACGTATCTTTTCTAGCTAGTATACAGTCCCTGACCATATTATTAGACGCACTGTAAGATTCTATGTGAAGGTGATACTATACAGCTTTATTGTATACCTCTTTATTTTACGCTCCTGAAACCAGTTTGCACTTGATTACGCTTGTGTATCAATTGGTTAAATTAGACGATATATTGTATAAGTATAGAATCTATATATATATTTCTCTTACACGGCACCCAAAAAAAAGCCTCATTACAACTTCCCGAATGGCAACGTTAAAAAATCGACCAATGATTGCATCTAAAAAATGTCACATGCCAAAACTAGCTGAGGTGGCTCAACATATAGCGCTTTTAAAAACGGAAACAATAACCAGAGTGAGCATTATCAGGTTGTTCAATTCAGCTGCGGCAAAAATAAAAATAAACAACTTAAAAAATAAAAATGCTGTTGCCAGCCATAGAATTTTTTGAAAGTTAACTTAGCAACATAAATCAAAATTATGATACCTGAGCGCTTGACGTAACAAATCCTTCAATTCTTTAAGTGTTGTATTGCCAAATGCCCAAATTAACAATTGCAATTTCAAATTAATATTGAAATGTACAGGTTTAGAATTTTCTACAGTGAAAAGTTTTCGGAACTTCAGTATTCAAAAAAGTATACAAAAGCTAGACGTTAAGAACGTATCCAATGAGCGAGCATTGGATTGCGAAGCAATTCGAAATGAACTGCGAAAGCAGATCCGGGGGTTGGTGAGCGCCAGCGAGCAGGGGGCGAAGCCTCCTAGCATGTATTATATTAGTACATAATAATAATTAGATCAAATTATTAGACTGTTTTGCACGAGTTTATAGGCAATACTTTTATATTTAAACATACATGTAATGGGTATTTATTCGGGAGATTTTTTATATACTTCCTATTTGTATTTATTTTTAACTCATTGCATTACAATGTTAACCCATTGATACACGAACATAAACAAGTACAAACCGGTTTCAGTCTCGTAAAAACAATAAAGCTGTAAGTATCACCTGATGATTAAGATTTCACATAGAATCTTATAATGCGTCTAATAATTTGGCCAGGTACTGTAAATTAATGTATGAATTTTTTAGAAACATTTCAAAACTATACTTAAATTAGCTTTTTTAAATAACTGCGTAAGTTTTCGCTAAAAATTAATCTCAGTTTTATTGATATTTTTGGAATGTTTCATTTTAATGTTGTAAAAAATTTATTTAAATTATATTTTTTCACAAAATTATTTTTAATAGTATATTGAATATCTGTTATATAAAGTTATTCAATGCTTTTTAAGAAATAGAATATGAAGAAATGATTGTCTTAAATAAAACAGTGGCCAATCATGAAATAAAGAGTTATTTTTTCTTGATTAAATATGCTCAGTGAATATACAATATTTACAACAACGTGTTACAGGGATCATCAGTTCACATCTTATTACAAATGAATATGTATACATAGAATATATAAAATTAGCAACAATAATGAGGATATATAAAAAAACTTCTGAAACTTTGGATAAAAGTGATTTCATCATTTTCTGAAGTTACCAACAAGAAAAGAAAAAAAATGAAAAACGAAACTAGAAAAACGGTTGTACAGAAAACGAAAAATAAATAAAGGTGAAAAAAACAAAACTCGAAAGAACCGCTGTGGCCAAGAGAGGTAAATAAGAACAAAATCCATTTCCATGCACTTTGGAAATGATCTCGTGACGTTACCAGGGGGCATTCATATGAATGCAGCGAGATTTCAGAGCATCGAGTAAAGAATTTCGGCACTTTTATTATCATCTTTATTACATTTCATATCAACTATTTTTTGACTTCTTGGGACTCAATGTTGGAACTGTGTTTGCATGCATCTAACAATACCTGTAACTGCCTTGATTGTGACTAGGTTGGTGTTTAGATAAAAAGCATGTCTCTAGCGCTCTTAAGCTTAACGAGTGTATAATAACTCATTTTAACTTTTTCATGAAAACATTTTGCAGTCTCTTTAATAGGATAAGAATTCAATGCTGTGCTTCACGATGAGTCAGTACACGGCAAAGGTTATTTAACCTCTTCAGGAACAGTCCAGACACGACCAGAATGTTTTTTGTATTTGATCTGATGTATTTTAACATTGGTTAAAACTTTTTGATCCATTATCTGAGTTTTCTTTTTGTTTAAATTTTGAAGGGGGAGTAGACTTGTATGCTTTTGTAGTATAGGATACAGCTGCTATTTTATTTAAATGAAATTAGGCTAAAAAGCAAAAATCGTCCGGTCCCGTTCCGATACTGCTAAAAATTCTGGAGTATAATGAGATGCCACCCATTCTGATGTGGAGATAAATTAGAACTTCTTACAGTGCATTAAGTTACGTTTTCTATTTACCATTTTGCTTTATTTCCATCTATTCATTTTTGCTTACTGAGAACTCCTATTTTTGTACGAACCCATCATTCAAAAGCACTTTGTTTAAATAACAAGTACAGTTTTTGTATTTTTTTTATTTTAGGCAATTGTTATTCTGTCAATTTTATATCATTTTCTGCACGATAATTACCATTCTGTACTTAAAAATGTATTTACTTTACCTAAACATCAAAAAGGGTGGCCGCAGGGCTTCTTTCGTCCTGAACAGGTTAAATAACAAAAATTTTGTTTCATGATGAGTGAAAAAGTTAAAATCTTCTCCATACAGGGGGTGGATAACACACTTCAATACTAATATTCATATTCCTCAAGAAAGAATCATTTTATAACTTCAGAAGGCAATTTCTCAATAAAGTTTAAAGGGACCGACAATAAATTACAAATGGAAAAAAGTATTTTTAAACACTGAATGCCAAAAAATGTAGGAATAAATATGGAGATATGAACATTTTAATAAAAACTATTTTTCTTTGTCTTCAAAAAGAATTCAATTTTTTCCCCGCGCATGCGCAGCCTAAAACAACGACTTTAATGACTCATATCTTGGGCAATTTTAAACAAATTTTTCTAAAATTTTAAAGCAATAATTTTGCGATGAATTCTAAATTGCTCTAAAAATGTTGTTTTATTTTATCAAATTTATTTTTTTTTTTTCTTCTTTTTTTATGAAAATGTCCATATCTCCGTAAATATCTAAGTTGGGTTTGCGAAATTTTGTGCAATTATTGCACATAATAACCAAAACAATTGTTACAAGTTACAAATAGTTTGCTTTTTTTTTAGACATAGGGTGTCCAAAAACACTCTTTTCTGTTTGTAATTTAATGTAGGTCCATCCCTTAAACCTCTAAAAGCTTTAAACTTCATTGAGAAATGAGATAAACTTCTAGAAGTTATAAAATGATTTTCTGAGAAACATGATGTCGTTTCCATTATGCTGTCCATTCCATTACACTATCTTAAGGGTGCTTCCCAATAATCCTGAAATAGAGGGTGATATTCCATCCCACACGGATTCCAGCGAGAGGGTAAAGTGCAAAAGATTTCAGTTTCTTTCGAGATCTGTTTTGTAAGGTTGGAAGAGTTGTGTCGTTCTTGTTGGCGGTGTCGGCAGAGATGTCGGAGTCGGGGAAGAGTCTTGAGGGGCCATGGGAGGAGTAGGAGGACTGCCAGGAACCCTCGTCTGAAATCCAACAAGTTGACACCTGCAGGGATCGACGCAAGGTCCGAATGTGGTGAATTGTGCTTCCGGGCGAACGTAGGTGCTCAGAGTTTGAGGAGGTGGTGGTGGCCTCGGGGGAGGAGGTACGTGATAAGGGGTTGGGGGATAGCGTGTGGCAATGGAGGCGTAGTATCCGGCCAGTGGAGGTGGGTAACCTGAGTAAGCAGCGTTGATGATGTAGGCAGCAAAATGTGGATCCGTGTAAGGCCAGGTAAGAGCTAGTCTCTGACGCTTGTCTTTCATCCTTCTGTTTTGAAACCATACCTGTTAAAAACAAACATTTCTTTTAACATCACTTTGATTTGAAAGAAAATTAACCAGCGCGACTATTATATGCATGGCAGCAACGCACATAAAAATTTACACAACTTCATTAAAAATTATTATTACCCATTGGCAAAATGGGTCTTTGTTTGGATTCGATGGCGTCCACACTTTAAAACTGTGTTCAAGAGTATTAGTATACAGTGCGCATGCGTTGCTTCGGCGACCGCTGCTGTTTTTCTTTTCACTAGCAGGCATTTTTAATGTATTTACATAATAATAATTTAAAGTATTTTTATATTCTTATTATGAACGAATCATGTCTGGCTTGACGATGATTTCAATATAAATATGAAAGCCGAAGAAGGAAAAGTATTTTATGACGTCTTGAAACACGCAGGATATGAAAATCGATCCGACGACAAACATTTATGGAGACACTTTTTGCGATTTGAAATGGTGTGGGGTTTAACGGAGTCAATCCAAAAAGAAAAGGCATTTGACCAAGGATCGTAATAAGGCGATCACAACTTTTCTGTTTCTTTTTTTTTTAATTGAAATTTTCTGTTCACTTTTATGGAATAAAACTTTGGAGGGAATAAATAAAAGTTTTTTAAAAAAAAATGGACAAAGTTCCTATACAGTCTTTGAATAATTATTCAGAAACTAAAGAATTAAATTTTTATTTAAACATTTTTTATTTTTCGAAATTCTAGTCAATACACAACACGAATGGCGCTTCTTAACTGTTTCTGTTTAAATGTTTTTGTTGACTTCAGGTGATATCCGAAGCAAGAACTTTCCTCTGATTGGGAAAGGGAACACCTGTTGTTTGAATCCGATAGGGAAAAAAAAGCTTGATTAACTTCACAAAATGAAAATTTGACTAGCTGTCCATGAAAATCCTGTATTTTGAATTATTTTTATCTCTTTTGCTTTTTTATGTGTTGATTAGTAAACAAATGAGATGTGTAACAAATGAGGAAGTTTAGGAATTGAAAAATATTTTTTCTTCTATTAATAAATCTGAGATGATCTGCTAATGCTCTGCAGTGGTGGAGAAACTTTCTTTTAATACAGTAGAAGGTTCACATAAGGAATAAAAAAGGGGGAAAATTTATAGCCAAGTAGAAAAAAAAAAAAATAAAGAAAAAGATCAAAAAATAATTTAAAATCACTCTTGACATCAGTTTTTCTTTCTCGCTTTATATATTCTTGTATGTTCTCATTTGTGTTTTGTAATTTTCTTGAATTTTTGTGATTTGATAAAACGTCATTTTCATTTTTCCCCTTTGGTGTTCCTCGATCTATTGTATTGATATATTTTGCTTCGGCTATATTAATACAGTATTAGAAAGCACTAGTTTTGAAGTTATAATAGTGTAAATGATAAAATTATATATTTTCGTTTATAATTTTGGCTGATTCTTTTTTTTTTTCTTCTTAATTTTTAAAATTTTTCCCTTTTTCATTTCATTTCTTGATTTTTTTTTCTTGTATTTTTATCTTATGTTGGGTTCCAAATCTTAAATCCTCAATTTTTTTCTGAAATTTTCTCTTTTTGTTTCACTCTTTCCTGCCCATATATATATATATATATATATATAGCAAAATAAATAAATACAAAGAAACCAGAAAAGAAAAAAAAAAAAAAGTATCATTTATTGCGCATAAGCTGCAAGTAAATAGAACTCATAAAATAAGTTCAAAATGAAGATAAAACAAAGGTAAATTACAGACAGGATTGGATTTAAAATGACAAGGCTTTGTAGTTGAACATTAGTAGTTGTAAACCAAAAAATTGGGTTGGTTGTTCAACCTAATAATAAAAATATGAAGAACTCTTTTGAAGAAACATCTATAAGCACTATATTTTTTGATTCAGTCATCCAGTGTAACCTTAAAATAGACATTTTTTATTTCGTTTTGGCTTCAATAACACCATTTGATTTGATTACCCTGAGTGGGGAATGTTTTTAAATGCTGGGGTTATGCATAACAAGCTTACGTTGCTACGTGTTTTCTTCTTCTTTTAATTTAATAGTTGCATTTTAGAGAATTTCCTTTAAACAGAATAAAAAGCAAATGAGTTTCATTTATAGGTTATTCCCAATGATATCCGCTATAGGTGATACACTTGAAATATTTACTAAGAAAATCACTTTTCATAATGTATTTCTAGATGCTGCTTTTGTTTGTTAGACAGCAAAGTATAAACGTTTCATAACTTTTCTTTATTAAAGACTGTTAAAAAACTAAAACTTTAGAATATAACTCAACTTTTTTTTGTGTGCATCTTGTATTTTCATAAAATAATATGGGTAATCGAGAAAAAAATTTGAAAAGCCTGATAAACATTTACTATGAAGATAAAACTATGAAAGATTCATTAGGAGCGCACGAGAATATTTTGAATTTATTGCGGAACGATAGGGTGCAACTAAAAATGAAATTTTTGAATGATAATTTTAAAATGGATCATTTTATAGAACCTTCCATTCAATATTATTGAGATCAACTCTAATGTGCGAATTTATAAATAATTTTTTGTAAAATGCTAAAATCAATGAACTGAATATAGTAATTTCACCTTATAGTATTGATAAAGCAATGAATACCTTAATGGTGGACTCCGGCAGATTGAGAGCGGTGGCGAGTTCACATCTCCGCGGCCTCGAGACGTAGTTTTCTCGGCAGAACTCCTTCTCAAGTCGTGCCAGCTGCTCTCGGGTGAAGGCTGTACGATATCTCCGAATGGAACTCAAATCATCTGCAATTTTATTTCACATCCTTTAGTCTCTTAGAAGAAGTTATACAAGGTAGTCCCTAGCCACATTATTAGACGCACTATCAGGTGATACAGTATTGTTTTTACTCGGATGCATTTGTTTACGCTACTCTATCAATGGGTTAACACTGTAATGTAATACGCTAAAAAATAAGTACAAATAGGAAGTACATAAAAAATCTCCCGAATAAAAACCCATTACATGTATGTTTAAATATAAAAGTATTGCCTATAAACTCGTGCAAATCATGCCAGTATTAGAAAACTACAGCGAGTCTCATAATTTGATCTAATTATCATAATATACTAATATAATGCTTGATATAATAAATATTATATATTTATATAATATATCGTCTAATGTATCCTATTGTCAAATTTATATTACATATCGTATAATTTAACCCATTGATTCACCAACGTAAGCAAGTGCAAACCGGTTTCTGTCACATAAAAACAATACAGCTGTATAGTATCACCTGATAATGAAGATTTTGCATAGAATCCTATAGTGCGTCTAATAATTTGGCCACGGACTGTTTAATCAAGAATAATGAAAAGAGAAGAAGAAAATAAAGTATTTTTAAAAATATTTAAAATTTATTTATTTATTTATATAAAAGAAAAATTATTAAAATGTCGGAAAACAAAGTAATGAAAAGATAGAATCTCTTCATCAGCTCACACCATTATATCCGCCTTCTATATTGTATCAATATTGTATAAATAAAATGTAATAAAATGTAAAAAAAAAAATTAAAAAAAGTACAGAACGAAAGTTTCTTAAGAAAAAGGTTGCTATAGCACTAGTATTTTAAAAGTTTCAGTTCAAAAAAGAATAATAAAAATAATAATAATATTAGCCCCAGAGCATCAAAATTAGAAAACAAAGCACTAATTTAAAAAAGAAAACAAAAAAGAAAACAAAATAGGACATTTGCCGATATAAAATTCGAAGGAATATTTGTTGAAATACTTATTTTGTAGATAATACTTTCCGCTTTTATAATTGAAACTTTCTTTATCAAAAGATAAAAGGTATTTTTTGCCTCTCGAAGGGAATTCGTTTTTTAGAATTGCGTAGAATGGTTAAAATAAGAAATTATAAATAAAAAATTTTTTAAAAAAGATTAGGTAGGGCATAAAATTTCAAGTTGAAAAAGATAATAACAAATTTAAGTGGGAAAAATGACTTTGAAGTCTCTGGCCAAATTATTAGACGCACCATAAGATTCTATGTAACACTTGTTTACGTTCGTGTATCAATTGGTTAAATTAGACGATATATAATATAAATTTGACGATAGAATAAATAAGACCATATATTATATAAATACAGAAAATTTATTATATATATATTGGTATATTATAATAATTACTCGTAGATCAAATGATTAGACGCAATAATGACTGTAGTTTTGTAACTTTATATTAAAACATACATGTAATGGGTTTTATTCGGGAGATTTTTTATACACAACTTCCTATTTGTATTGCATTACAATGTTACAATGTAATTGATATATTAACGTAAACAAAGGCAAATCGCGTAAAAGCTGTATACACTGTAAAAAATCTCGGTTAATGTTTATCCAATACTTGGTGCAAAGTTGCACCATAAATTGGATATTGAAAAATTATTTTATTTAGGTTGCACCATAAATTGGAAAATATGATCAAGAAATGCGTTTATGGTGCAATCGATTGCACCAAACTTTCGTACTATGACAGACACGAGCTTTAACCGTAATCGATAACTTATTTTTGTAACTGTTGACAAGATGGACGATTTTGTTGTTGAAGCTAGCTATCATCTCATGCAAGTTATCTTTGAAATTGTCAATTTCTTTTGAAGGTAAGTAACCTTTTCTTAATTATTTGCATTAATTAAAGTTCATTTCTTTCATATCAACTTTATAAATTTTGTTGTCTGTTCTGAAAGTGTTAGCTTCAAATTTCTTCTAGGAAATTATATTCGTTGCTATGAATAATTAAATATTTTAAAATCTTTACTAGCTCTTTTTCAGTAAATAAGGAGATACAACGATTTTATGTGCACAGGAAGCGCAATACCAGTGAAAAATAAAATGTAAATAAGGCAATGTTAAGTAGCATAGCTTTTCGCCAAATTGAAAATTTTTTAGGTTCGTGTTTTTATTCCATCCTACCGAACAAAAAAATTCGTATGTGCTTTTCTGTTAGGATTAAAACTCTTTATCAATATCTATGCTTTTGTTTTGATTTTCATGTTCTATTTTACTCATTTTCGTTTGTAATGTTGGTAGGCATTCGTAATTATACGAATTTTGGTCTATACATTCTAAAATGCTTTTATTGTAAAATTTTCAATGCGAATTATTCACCTCAAATTAATACTAACAAAGCGATAAACAAAGCGATAAAAACAAAGGGATATTTTTTTTTAATTCGCCAAGAATATCTTACTGAAATTTAGAACAAAATACTGACAAGAACAAGATTCGTTTTAGAACATTTAGAAATAGGCTGATTTCATATTATAATTTTTTTTTATTAATATTTTTTAACTAAGCGAAGCAAATTTTAAATGAATCAAAATATCATATTTTAAAAAATAATAAATGTATTTTTTTATTAAATATAAATAGAAAAAATACTTTGATGCTCATATATAATTAGCTTTAGATACTTATTTTTCTTATGTTTTTTTTTTTTTTTTAAATTTTTTATATATTTATTTTTCTGTAGATTTATGTATATTAATTTAGCCCACATTTGTATTTTGTGAGGGAGGGAAAAGACAACATAATCATTGATCATCAAAAACGTCATACGTATTCTTTATAATATTTACAGTTTTTTTTTTTTTTAAAACTTTTTTTTTAAAAGTTTCATTTCAATTATAAAAGTATCTTTTTTTATTCTGAAATATATCTGCTTCTATGAAACAAAAGACTTTTAGTTAAAAAGACAAACCTCACAAACAGTATACGTGTAGAGTTTTAATACCATCCACATGAATACTGCTTGTGTGTTTATCAGCAGCCAGATTCCACCCTCTTAGACTCAACACGAACTCTTTGATCTATTCAAGTGATGATCAATTTTTTCATTTATTATTTTAACAGTATTTTATTATTTATTATATACAGTTCCTTCAGCAAATTTTTTACGGGGACGCTCTGCATAAAATTCAATTCACAATTTCTCATATGGAGAAATTCTATTTGGGTGCTTTAGCGCATTTTATTTTAACAAAAAAAAAAATAATAATAATAATATTTTAAAATATCAATATCTTTCTTTCCTTTCCGGGATTTTTGTGGGGGAAAGGAGGCTTAAAATAAAATTCCCCCCTCCCTGTATAAATAGTTGGTCTCAAAAATTTTTTTCTTAGGTAGTGAAATGTTTTCACATTTTTTTACATGACAATTTCTCAATTTTTTTTAATATTGTATTTTAAAAATAGTAATTAAAATATGACCTGCTTTGATTGATCTTTCTATGTTTTAAAAAAGTCAGTATTTTTTTTAATGAATGCTGTGATGTGTATAAAAAGTATAATATATTTAAATTTTAAGATTTTGCATAAAAATTATTACATTCTGTCCATGTATACAAACATCAAAGTGATTGTAAATGAATAAATTATGTTTGAATATTGAACTGGCTCTGTATATTTTTTGTTAATATATTTCCAAGTTATGTCATTATTTTTACATTTCATAATTTACTTCTAATTTATTATTTCCATAAACCAATGTAATTAATACTGGAATGTTTCTTTAATTAGAGATTTTGGGTTGACAAATCCAATATTTGCCTACTCTTTTATATAAATTTTTATTTGTGAAAGTAAAATTTTCATTTTGAAATAATAAAATAATTAAAAAATACATTGTAATAAGAATTTGATTCAACCAAAAATTAAAATTCTTCTTTATTTTCTCTTTAGAACATTAGTGATACTAACTCTATAGCATCTGTTGGTGCATTAAATGAAATGTAAAAAATAATTCAAATTTTACATATATCAATTTGAAGAAAGAAAAAGTTTTTATATGAACGAAAATATTTTTAAAGCGCTAAAAAGCAGAGAAAGTTAGCATCATTTATAAATATTTATAAAAAAGAGAAGATAATTTAAATCAAATTATAATTTAATTATTTAAATTTATAAAAATTAAAAAAGCTATTTTCATTCTAGATGTAATATATATATATATATATATATAAATAGATAGATTTAAGTAATTAAATTATAATTTGATTTAAATTATTTTCTCTTTTTTTAATAAATATTTAATAATAATGCTATCTTTCTCTGCTTTCTGGCGCTTTAAAAATACCTAATAATGGTGCAACCTTCCTCGCTTTTTGTTCCCTTCAAAAATACCAATTCATGGTGCAACCTTCCTCCATTTTTAGTTCCCTTCAAAACACTTATTTTTGGCGCAACCTTTCGCTGCTTTTAGGCTCTTACAAAATTCCGATTTTTGGTACAACCATCTCTCGTTGTTTGGAGCTAGTGAAAGCACCAATATACAGTTAAACTGAGAACGACTTTATGTAGCCAGCAAATGAATACCAATGTTTGGTGCAACATAGCTCGTAATTTTTTAGTGTACTATCACCTGATAATTATAATCTGACAAAAAATCTCACAGTGGCATCTAATAATATGGCCAGGCACTGGATATTTCGCAAAAAATTCAACCATTGATACACATCATAAAACCAGACTATGATAAGAATAGCACATTTAGAGTAAATTAAAAACTTTAGAGGCAAAAAAAAAGAGAAAATTATAGAATCAAAGGGTTAGATTATGAAAAATTAACAATCATTCTTAACTTTATTCTTTAAAATTTCATGTTCATGATGTGGCAATAGTTTTGGAAGCATTCAAGATTTTCATTTAAAAAATAATTTGAAAGTTTTACAAATGATGTCACATTTTTCGTTATTAATTCCTCCTAAGCTCATTCAATCTTTGTCTCATTCTAAATGTACATTTATGCACTGAAAATAAAATTTCTTCCACTTATCATAATGCATGGCTCAAAGATATTTTGTTTTGAGCATGTTTAAACCAATCCCTGATTATCCCGAGTTGACTCGGGCATATTTCAACTATTTATTATCAACTATTTACTATTTATTAACTCGGGCGCAACAGAATTTGTCAGTACGTTTTGTTTTATTACGTTTTTACTTGGCCGGAAGAAAATAATGAATAATATTGCTGAAATATATAGATATATTGGAAACAAATAATAGTGCTGATAAATTGGAGGCGGACATACATGAATAATATTGCTGAATTTGCATAGGAAAATAAAAAACATATTGAAAAGGTGTCTGGAAAATATCACTTTGCGTTGTTTTAAAAACTATCCTACAAAGACTCACTCATATGTGATGTTTTTTCATTAGCCCGAGACTACTCGGGATAGTAAAGTGATGGTAAATTGAATGTTTTTACGCCTTAAAAAAATTTAAATTTCAAATTAAAACTTAAGTATTGTGTTTTGTTTTAGTTTCTTGTATTTATTAATAAAACAAATTGGGAAGAATGCAACAAAATTTACAAGAACATCAAGTCATGTAATTAAGAGTTGGATAGCTTTTTATTTCATCATCCATCTCAGTTAACTGATTTCAGGTCTTAAAAAATTTCAAGTGAATGTTTGATTCAAATCGATAATTAATTTCAAAGTGACACAAGGTATAAGAAATTCTAACAATTGCTCCAATGAAACGCTTTATTTACGTTTCTATTTTATCCTCCAATTTCGTACTTGAAGTTTTGTACTTCTTTTGGTCTACGGTAGGTCATACACCAGTTACTTCGTTGCTCCACCCGAATCAAAATTTCTACGATTATAAAGTTTTACCCATAACAAATTGAAAATAAAGAAGAAAACAATGAAAAATATGAATAATGACAACCGAAGCTGACGTCATGATCCAGAAATCATAAAAATAGTTCAAAACCTTTTCTATCGAGAAAGCTCTCGCTCTGTACCCTAAAATGGCTTGCAAGGCCTGGTGGGCACTGGGCCCATCTCCAAGAGTTCGATCCCCGCCGGTTGAACACTCCCCATGTAGTAAATGATGACTACATTCTGTCGAGTCGCAGTTCCCATAACAAGCCAATACCTCTGGGGGTACTGATCCAGGAGTTCCCTTGTCTTCTGGATGGGCTCAAAATGACAAGGCTCCGGAGTTGAGCATGAGTAGTCGTAAACCCAAAATTGGGTCGGCTGTTCAACGATGGATATAAAAGAATAATAATAAAAATAATAATAAGGCATTGCAATAGTCAAGGAAAAAGAGTATACAATTATAAGTTTTCAATTTTACTGGATGCAAAATTTTCCCCCATTGTTCACCCCTTTCGCAAAATCAGGTAAACCTTATTTCTTATCAGTTTTAAATTATAATTATAGCTGAAGCAATCCAAACCTTATTATTTTTTTTTTTAAATGTCTATTTTTTTAAATATGCATGGTTTATTTTTTATTTAATTTAAAATGAGACATTTTTTGTATAACGCAAAAAATGAATCCATTAGGAAAACAATTTTAATATATATGTAAAGATGGGGTAATACTGAGATGTGAACTTGTTAGACCCAATGAATTTCATGGTAATTGTTAGATTGAACCACGAAGTTCGTTGTTTATTTGTATAATATACATCATTCTCGAAAAGTTATAGTTCAGTCCTTCTTTTTTTAATATAAATGGTTTTCTTTTTCTAGATTAAAGAATCAAATGACCCCACTATATGGTTATAACGAGTACACACTCTTAGGGAAATTTAAAAGTATCAGTGACAGATATTTCTATCAATTTAAGATGCATGTCATTTAAATGTGAGGTAGTTAAGGCAGTACTCAGGGGAGGGACAATTGTGACTGTGACAGTTGAGGGCCAGGACTAAACTCCATAGAAAATATATAGTTTATAAATCATTCTTTCAAAAGAAAATGGAAGTTCTTTTTATCCCCATAAAAACTACAATTTCGTATAAAGGCTGTTCAAAGCATGCTTTTTGTTCTTTGAGAATAGGGGCCCGCCATAAATTTTGTTCAAGGGCCCGTATAACCTTTGCTCAGTATTGAATGAAGTTACCTTCTTCCTCCGCTGCACTGCAGCTTTCGATAGCCCAACACATCAAGGGACCGAAATGAAACAGAACTGTGAATACTTATCGGGTGAAATCCTTACAGTTCATTAGAGTATGAATCACTAGCAAACGTATAATAAGCTAGAATAATTTTTATGACTGTAATGGTGCTTTTCAGGAGCTTGGCATAACGTTAAGCAGTCTGCCTCTATTAATAGTTGGATAAATGGAGATTGAAAACTGCATTTAACGAAAGATTTTTGCTATTGAAATCGATTTATATTGAGAATGAGGAATGTCACCCGTTGTTGACGACTGATTACCTTCTATGAGACTACACATTTTAATATCGACTATCAAAAATATAGAGCGTGCTGTTTTCCCAATAAATCTAATTATCGATATTTAATTCGATGTCGATTTTGGTATCCATATTTTGGTTGCTTCCATAAAAACGAGTAGTATTCAGAATAATATCGAATTCACAATAATTATCACTTTGAATAGGCTTTGTTTACTAATTCAAAACGTGTTCTACCGAATTAGGATTCTGCATGATACCGATAAAGTACTCTTATACAATTTATGT
This sequence comes from Parasteatoda lunata, assembly GCA_949128135.1. Classification (NCBI taxonomy): domain Eukaryota; kingdom Metazoa; phylum Arthropoda; class Arachnida; order Araneae; family Theridiidae; genus Parasteatoda; species Parasteatoda lunata. The sequence goes on along the minus strand of OX421977.1, from coordinate 106,470,960 downwards.
AATATTTTCCCTTAAAAGATAATAGTATAAAGCTGGAAAATTTAAAATTCGTGATAAAAAATGTGGACTCATTACAATTATTAATAATTAATATTAAAATGTTTTAGAATTATAAATTAAATTGTAACATTTAATCTTGTAATTTTTTTTTTCTTTACATTTACGTATTTTATGACATTAACTTTTTTTTCGTTTACAATTAATTTTTCTAATTTTAACACATTTACCATTTAATTTTTATTTTTCTAGTGGTTTTCATCCATGAAATTTCGTATTTTCGATACTCTGTTCCTTACACAAACATATATATATATATATATATATATATATATATATATATATATATATATATATATATATATATATATATATATATATATATATATATATATATATATATATATATATATATACAGTCAAACCCCGCTATAGTGAACTAGGGACCGAAATGTCGGTTCATTATAACCGGGACTTCACTATAACTGTTCCGCAAACAATTTTAACTAATGGTTCCAAATTCCCCGCTTTTATGAAACATTATTTAAATAAATCACCCATAAAATGAAGTACAAAAATGACTGAAAAATAATACGTAAGAACAAATTATGCGTTCACGTTTATTTTTTATGACGCTTCATTTTGCGTACAAAAAAAAAAAAAATTGTAATCTTTAGCTGATGAACGTCAGATCCTCAACATCAGATATGGAAACACTTCCAGACTCTCCGATACTTTTTCCTGAGTTTGTCCGCTTTTTAAACCTGTCTAACCATCCATTCGAGCACATTAAAGTAGTCTCACCCAATCGCTTAGCAAACTCATCGGCTTTCACTTGTCCAGATACAGGAAGATGGCGGCTTCTTTGAATGCTGAACCCATTCAATGATGGTATTCAATAATGAAGCAAGCAAGAAAAATGCTTATGGCTATATCCCATGCTATAAATGGTATTTTGAAAATCGGTATATGTATTTATTTTGAAGTAGAATTTTCAAAATTATTACAAAAAAATGAAAATAAATCAGCAGAAGACAGAAAAAAAGTTGACGCTATCCAACTCCTTTTCTTTTTTTAGTTCACTCTATCCACAATAAATAACATTATACGTGTGTGTACGAGAGCGAACATTTCGTTCATTATAACCGGGATTTCGCTATAAACCATGTTCAGTATAGCGGGGTTTGACTGTATATGAATGTTTCTGAACACCAAAAAAATGTAGGAATAAATTTGTAACAAATACTTTGGTTATTATAATTGCACTAAACTTCGTAGTTTGAATATTTATCAGGACATTCTTTTTGCTTTAAAAATAGTCAATAAAATAAAACTTCAAAATTTGAAGAAATCGTTGAGAATTGTGATGTATATAAATAGTAGTTATTTCAATCTCATAAATTTGTAGTGGTGAGAAAAGATGTTGTTTAAAAATAAGAAGTTTATGCACAAAGAATATCTACAAATATTATAAGACAAACAAATGATAACTCCTTACCGAAGTATGATTGAAGAAAAGATGCTTTTATGGGGGATGATTCCCAACAATATCGTAAGTCATTTTTTTTTTTTTTTAAATCTTCTTTTATAGTACAAAATTATTTTTGTGAAAAAACCCTTCATAATTTTGCAACTAATTTAAATAATTAAAATAGCAATAATTTAAATAGTTACTAATTTTAATTGCTCTAAAAATCTCGTTTATTTATTATTATTTTTTAAAAAATATTTTTAAAGCCATAGCAGAAAAAAAAAAAAAAAAATACAAGAAAATTAATTATTTTTTTTTCTTCATTATTTTACATCTCAATAAATATCTAAGCTAGGTTTACGAAACTTGAGCAATTATTACATATAATAACCAAAATAATTTTTACAAGTTATAAATGTAACGCTGCCTTTTTTTGGTAAAGGCAATTTTCGGTTTGTAATTTATTGCTGGTCTCTAAAACCTTAAACATCATTAATAAGTATGAGTTCTAAATTTATAAAATGATTCTGTTAGTTTTGAGAGAGATCAAAGTGTTTCAATTCCAACCCCCGTACGTCGAGAAAGATATAAATCACTGAATATTCAGAGAAATGTTGGTGGCAGAGAATCAAATGAATCGTTAATGAATAAAATTCAAAGGCAAATAGGATAGTGCATTCAGTAAATCTTTTTCTGATTTGGGTTGTCAGTTATAAACAAAACATAAATATTTTCTTACAAATGCCACATTATCATTAAAGAGTCATTACTTAATAAATAAAAGATTTATTTTAACTAATATTTTTCTTAAAAAGTATTATTATTATTATTTTTTATTTATTATTATTTTTTTTTTTTTGAAGGAAGGAAGTTTTTATTAAAAGATTTCAAAACAATTTAGCAAATTAACATTTAGAAAATGTTTAGTTTAAGTTGGTTTACAGTTATATGGAAAACAAACATGCGTCATCGATTATTTATACTAAATAAATCTTTCTAAATAAATTCAATTAGCCTTTTTCCTTGATCTAGGAGTTACTTTATCTATTGGGGGTACTCAAAATTGCATGATTCGAAACCTCAGAGTGCAATCTTCTGTTTCATATTAATTCTAAGATAAAAATTTATCACCGAGATTTAACAACGGTAAATCTTATTGACTATAATTTTTGTAAAGAATTTCGTAAACTTTTTGTTCATATTTTTGATAGTACACGGATCGTCACTCTTTTCCTCTTCCCATCTCTCGCCTCTCACCCCCCTTAAATACTTACAAAAAGACACGTTTGAAAGCTGAAACGACATCGCAAAGTAATCGCAAACTCAATGACATCATCATGTTTGAAGACATAAATGAAGTGTGAGAATTTGTGTGTAGGCTATCGGACTCCTCTCGGATCAGTCATAAAAACCCGAATGCTCGAAATAATCATTTTGGATGGAACTTTTTCAATAAATACTACCCTAAACTAGAAATCGAATTTTTAGTTTATAAAATATCGCTGTCAAATATATTTTTGAACTTAGCTAACCATTCAATTCACTCATTTCGCTTTATTATAGTTATCGGTGGTTGTTAAGAATTTCTTTTTATTTCATAAATAAGAATAATTTTGTCTCTCTCACACGCGAAGGAAATATATTTTTTTTTTTTTTTTGAGTACGCCACTGGAAGTGAACCTTTACTGGTGGGGAAGTAAATGTTTTAGCCGAATCATTTAATAATTATTCGAATGTAATTAGGTATTTTTAAATTGGAATGTAATTTAGTACTAAGTTCATTAATATACAAAGTTTAATTTGAAGTTGAATGAAAGAAACATTTAATAATTCATATATTTTCAATACAATTATATTATGTAAATCAATTAACAATAATCTCTTCCTTTGATAAATGAACAAAAATGATAAAGCATTTCAATTGAATGCAACCTTTTAATATACATAACTTGTTGAAAGAAGGACAACAAGTGTAATGATGTGAAAACTGCTTAAGAGTTCGGAATAGGTATGAAGTGGGGAAAAATTATTTTAAATGAATCCATCGTTCATTCTTAAAAAAACAAACAAATATATATTTTCATTCGAATAAATACATGACTCAACTGCCCGAATGAAATTGGTTGTTAAATTCATTTGATGACTTAAGAGGTGCTTTTTTCTGGGCTGTTTCTTTCGGGTTTTTTTTTTTTTTTTTTTTTTTTTTTTTTTTTTTTTTTTTTTTTTTTTACCGTTGACGTCTACCCGGAAATTGATAATCTAAGAATGGCAAACAAACCTCAAAGAAACCGTAAATGTTTTCTTTTTTTTTTAATTTTCTGATTTAGAAATATGCATATTCGATGAGGGGGAAAAAATGATGCCTGCATTGAATAAAAAGTACTCTTAAATGTATGTCCTTTTCGTGATAGTGTAAAGAACTTAATCGCTTCTCTTCTTAATTGAATTGGTGTTGAAGTGGTGCTCTTACACTATAACTGATAAAAGAAGATTCACTTCTTTTGATGAGCATCCGAAACGACTTACAACACTTTCACCCATCCTTCAAATGTCTGTCGCCCCCCGCACGAAACACGATACACTCATCATTAAAAAAAGAATATTTCTCCCGCAGTCCAGCGGCGAAAATATTTGCTTTGGTTAGCATTGATCTTTTCCTAATTGAAATGACCGGATGAATGGATAACGAATCTATTTTTATGAATCAAATTCCTCTCCATGACTCTTTTAAGGTGTTAGTAAAATTTTCTTTCTTGAAAAAAGAAAAGGTTAAAAAAAAATATTTTCCCCTGGAAACCCGCAAAAATTTAAAGATGATTTTGCATCAGTTTAAACGTTTTTTTTTTTTTTAAATTTAATTTTATTTTATTTTTATTAAAACATTGCGTTTAAATTTTTTTTTGCCATTTTGGATATTTCATAGGAAGAGAAGATTTTTACTTGAGATTTTTTTTAAAAAGCAATTTTTAGTTTATTTCATCCTTTTCTGCATCTACTCTCTCTTTGCCCGAACCATTTAAAGAATTCTTACTATCTTTTGAAAATGAGAACTTGATTCTATTCTCAAAAATGCCACCCTCACCTGCTGTTTTTATAGGAGTGGCGTGCAGCAGATGAGGTCATACAGAGTCAAAGGATGAAGGCTGGTTAAGAAAGATTCCAAAAAATATTAAAATAACGAGGAAAAATTGCTATTTGGATATTTCTTTGAAACGGCAAAAGCCTAAAAATAAATAATGCCGTCAACCGAATTAGAAATATAAATGGATCATTTCTGTGATTCACTGGTAATAATAAAAAAAGTTGAATAAATGAATTCAAGATATGAATTTTTTATCATCTTTTTAATTTGACAACTTATATGTGTTTCGTGTGGAGCATCCGAAAACTTCTTTAAATTTATTTTCAGAAAGCACTAAAAATCCATATTTAAAAAAACACGCCTTTCAATCGATCTTTTAATGGATGTTCCATACTTAACAAAAAAAGATATTTAAAATGAAATTCGCTTTTCAATCTGTCGTCATGATGACAGAGTTATCTAACTTATTTCCGTCATTTCAGCTATTTTTTTTTAAAATTTTTATTAAAATAAGTAGTGAGCATCGAGTAGTGATAATAAAAAAAAGAAAGAAAAAAAAACACAGTGGGAATGAGTTACATTTATATAAGCTTATATTTTAAGCAAATAGGTATCTAGTCAACGACTAAAATGACAGAATTAGTATTGAAAATAATAAAAGAAATAAAAATGAAACATCGAAAGAAAAATGAGGTTAAAACTCAAAATGTGTAGATAAACTGAATAAAATGATTAAATGGCCCAATAAAATAGCGTTTCATTCCATTACGATCTATTGTTTCTCTTTCATCACACATTCATTATTCAAATTATAAAACAAATGTCACGTGACACACGAATTTTTTTAAAACAAAAAGACACTAAAGGAACACATTCTTCGGTTTTGATAATTTCTCTTTTATACTTTCTTGGAATAACAGAATTACATTTTTAGACGCACTATAAGATTCTATATAAAATTATAATGATCAGGTGATACTATACAGCTGTATTGTTTTTATGTGACTGTTTGCATTTGCTTATGCTCCTGTACCAATGGGTTAACATTGTAATGCAATACGTTAAAAATAAATACAAATAGGAAATATATAAGTATATAAAAATATCTCTTGAAAAAAAAAACCCATTACATATATGTTCTAATATAAAAGTATTGCCTATAAACTCGTGCAAAACATGTCAATGTTACAAAACTACAGTGGATCTAATCATTTGATCTAATTATTATAACATACTAATATAATGCTTGATATAATAAATATTCTATATTTATATAATATATCGTCTCATTTAACCCATTGATACACGAACGTAAACAAGTGCAAACAGTCACGTAAAAACAATAAAGCTGTATGGTATCACCTGATCATTAAGATTTCAAATAGAATCTTATGGTGAGTCTCATAATTTGGCCAGGTACTGTTTATATATTTATACTTTTTATTGGTTAGAAAATGATGATCTCTAATAAAGAAGGCTGAAAAGATCCATAATAAAAACTTGTAGAAGCTGATTGGAGGAAACATTGGGTCATTTAAAATGTATGAATCATTTCTTTTTTCAATTGCAAAGAATAATCTCTTTGCTATTGCTGAACGACTGACTTACTTGACAGAGAAAGGAAATAACACATCCATGCATTGTATTCATTCGTTTATAGACTCATTTTTGAATTATATGGAAAGAAAAATGGAAAGGAAAAGTATTTTTACCTTTTCTGTTTTTGTCCTCTTTCAGATCGTCTTTGATGGGTGACCTCATCTCTTCTGCGTTCCTCCCTCCTTGCCTCACACGATTCAGCCTCAAGTCGAATTTGCTCTTCTCCAAATCATCCTCGAGTAAACACAAATCTGAAGTTCGAAGACCCTGCTGCATCATCAACACAAATAAAAATACTCCGAGAATTCAACTGACGGATTTTCCCTCAGCACTACTGACGAGATGATTATGATACTCCCTCCTACACACGCACGAACTCCGCCCACCATCTTCATTTTGGCGCCCTAGTTGGCGGAAAAATGGCAGACTCCTATTTTTGCTACACTTTTATGAGGAAGCTATAATGAATTGAAGACATAAACTGTTGTCAATCGGTTCTTGAAATGGAATTTTTTAATAAACAAATCTTGATTTTATGAGTAGAAATTCCAACCAATGCTATAGCTAAGTAAAATTAACTTTATTGGAAAGAAAAAATGTGAGGAATGGATTAATTTTTTAATGAACAAATTTTACGTTTTAGTGTTTTTCAGATATAAATTATTAATATTATTTATTATTATTTATTATTATTATTAGTATTATTAATTATTATTATTACTAATAATTTATTGAAATTGTTAAATAAATCTTAGATTGTGTTTTATGATAACGATCCTTCTCTTTTAAATCGTACCATTTATATAGCACTAGGGAGAAGGTCTATAAATTTTTCTTGGTTTTAAATATTATTATGAAATTTTTTCTAAATGATTTTTTTCTCATCAGGGAGAATCAATTAGAATTTTTAGAACAATTTTGCGATGAACTGCTTTAAATATATTTAAATGTTCTTCATAGTACAAAATTTATATAAATGTACTACATATGCACACACCTGCCAACTTGTACGGTCGCTGAAAAAGATGTTACAAAGTGGTAGTAAATGAACAAGTAAAATTGGAAAGATTTTTTATTGATTAAACTAATTTAACATTGAAGAGCTAAGACAATACGATACTCAAATATGTAAATTAGTTAGTGTAGATCATGTTTTACGTTACAAAAAAAGATATATAAACACACTTTTTCTGAATAAACACGCTTTTTTTCCCCGACGGAGAAGGTTATCGATTTTTAAATCTCTCTTCCCCACCAAATAATAATAATAATATCGGAGAAGTCGCAATCTGAGAAATAAAATTATAATAGTTTAGTCAGGAAAGTGCACAAAAGTTTGGACCCCTTAATCTTTATTTAACTTTTGGTGCATTTCTCCATATCTCGAGAAATTTTTAAGCGAATTGAAAATTTCTACACAATTATAAAGTTTGTCAAAAAAAATTAAAAGCAAAAAATAACTTTTAATAATTGTTTGTTATATTTTACTATTGCATATAATAATGAACAAAAAAAAATTTGATTTATTAGGTATAAAAATTTTAGCATCCTTTAAATAATGTAATTTTAACGCCTCTTTTATTAATATAATATAATTAAATATTATATATTAAAAAAAATAACGAAAATAATGCAAAATAAAAAATGTTGAACGAAATCAATCGTCTAGATCCTGAGAAATCGATTTTTAAATCTCTCTAAAACATTATATTTTGTACAGAATTTTCTTAGGAAAATCGAATTTCATAATTTTGTGCAAAAATTTTTCGATTAGCTTAAAAAGTTCTGGAGTTTATCTGAAATACGCAAAGAAAAAAAAAAAAAAAATCATTACGAAATGCGAACTTTGGACCGCTCTCCAAACTATTGGGACCCTATTTACCTAAAACACTTGAAAAGAAGATATGTTTATTAAGAGAAAGTAAAATATATTTTTCTACTTTTTAGAACATATATTTAGTTTTGAACTCGAAATTTTCTTAGCGTCTCTTCAACTTTGAGATATTGAGAGTATAATGTATATTGATTTATTCATATATAATAGCAGAGCGAAACTGAGCGATTACCAATGTGATCAAATTGCTCCACTGACGGCCAGTTACTCACACAGTTGGAAACATTTTCAAAAAATTTTTATTGATAATTTTGTGGATTTTAAACAAGCATTTGATGAGGTTCAAAATGTACAAATATTTTTAACATTTCTGTTAAGTATTAAACATCTAAACTTATTCGCATTCGATAGAAATCCTTATTAAAATAACGTCTTAAATTTATTTTCGTATAGCGTATTTGCTTTATACTATTTTGTTTTAGTTTTTATTTCTTTTTATCACTTAATTGAGAATATCTGCTTCTTTTTCAAATTTAAATCAACTTGACGTAAAAAGTTACAATAAGAGTTCAGCCTTTCATTTGGAATAATAATTAAAACCGATAAAAAATAACTACATTTACGTTAGGTATAAAAATATCAAACAAGATCTACTCTTTCTATTTTTCTTCTTCCACTTATCGTCGTGATAAACAACAGTAATAACGTCATAATAAACAGTTACTGTCAATAATAAACGTTTTGACCTGCCATCTCTGTGATTTCTTTACTGCATCTTGATGTCTCTACCGGGCGAAAAGTTAGCCAAACTGTTGTCATGCCTTTCAATGATTGGCTTGGAAGAGGTGTGTCTCCATTGGACGATGCGTGACTCCACCTACAGACGCTCTTCTGGCGACCGAATGACTGGAAGATGCCTATTAATGGTCGATGGAAGATAATAACATTCAATTTATCCGGATTGCTTTTAATTTATCTTGGGAGAAGTAAATCAATCATAGGAGACAAAGAATGATCTACTTAATGTACGGTCAGATAATAAGGAAATGATTGTGGCTGGAAAAAAGAGAAACAATACAGCTTATGAATATAGGTGATTCATTATTTAATACTTAGAAAAATTTAAACATTTTAGGATTATTTAATTTTACCGGTTCTTTTAAGAGGAAGAAGGGTTGTTTTGTAATTCAAGAAGATTACATAATTTTTTTAAAAAAAATTTCCTTAATGTATCTAAAACTTCTGAATTTTTAACACATCAAAAATCATTATTTAAGATTTGAAAGCTGCTCGAGCTAAAATTTGGAAGTCCTGCGAGCTTGATAAGTCATAAAAATTGGGTTAATGATTTGAAACAATTTCCAATAGGCAGTCAAGTATAATCACTTTAAAAATCTCTCTAAAAAATTTAAAAATAAAAAGCATTTCTTAAATTTAATAAAAAGAAAACTTTATGTTTTTAATTTTGATTAAAAAAATGATTTTGGCCAGCGAAAATATATAAATTATGTATCAAAAATTAAGTGCTAGCGTGAAATGTGCTATATTCAAACCAATGATTTAACCTATTAGAAAAGCTTGAGCACATGTAAAAAATTAAGAATAAAAACAGAATAAAATACGTGCGACAATTCCATTAAAAAAAAATGAAAATTTGCCGCGTCTCTTTGCTATAACTTCGGAGGTGTCAAAAACATTAAAAATTTTGTCTTGAAAAACCATTTTTTCAGAAGGATGATGTTTTATTGAAAGAACTCTCTGTGGCAATCATTGAACAACCCAGAGTTGAGTCAAAATTTAATATATATAAAAATGTAATGAGGGTGTCGGAAAATCACAGGGTAGGATCCCACATTCATTTTCATATTGGTTTGGTTGTCATCAGCACAAAATTCATAAAGGTATCTTATCCCTATTTTAAAGGTATTCACTGTTATTAATGCGTTTTTGATTTTGCTTGTTTTCTAAATTAAGAGAAATGTTCTTACATTTTTAGATAAAGTTATTTAAATCGCTGTCTCATCTTATGAACCGTTTTATAATTATTATTTTCGACTATATTAATATATAATATTATGAATTAATATTTTTTAAATGTTTCAGCTGCATTCACAAAGTGATGAATGCAAAAATTGTACCGTCTTTTAGGTAAGCAAACAGTTGTGAACTCACCAAATTTGTTATAATAATTTAGTAAAATGATTTTATGTTCACGAATCATCATGAAGGAAATAAGTGGCGTCACAATTACTCTTTTTTTTGTACATATATTTTTAGTAGAATGATTTTATGCCAATCATTGGGGTTGGTAAGCGTCAGCGAGCAGGGGCTTCGCTCACAAGTATTAGAATGAAATTAGAAAAATTTATTTTAAGAAAAGGATTTTTCCCCACTTTAAACTACAGTCTAATCCCGTTATAGCGAATATAGTTTATAGTGAACTCCCGGATAGAGTGAACGAAATGTTCGCTCCCGTGCCTTGCTTTACATATATATTATTTTTCGTGGACATAGTGAAGCAAAAGAAGAGAGGAAATTGAATAGTATGAACTTTTTTCTGTCTTCAACTGATTCCCCCCCTTCCATTTTTGGTCATTTTGAAATTTCTACATAAAATACATATTCCAATTTTTTATACCATCTTTAGAGTGGAATGTACCCATAAGCATTTTTTTCTTGTTTACTTCTTTTATCGCAGTTTTCCGTAATTAAATAAAGGCCATCCCTAAATGTTTTGTACGAAAGATGAAGAGACATAAAAAATAAAAGTTAACATATATTTTATGACTACATATTGTTTTTTCAATCATTTTTGTATTTCTTTCTATGGGTCATTTATTTAAATAATGTGTCATAAAAGGGATCGGACAAAGGAGATAAAATTGTTTGCAGAACAGATAGAGTGAACTCCCGGTTATAGTGTATTGAAATTTCAGTCACTTGAAGGTTCACTTTAACGGGGTTTGACTGTATTCATCCAAATGATATTTAAGCAGTTCACTGATAACACGTTGTAGTGTGATATACCAAAACTAATTTGCATTCAATTGAAATACTTTATCATAATTGTTAATACTCTTGATAGATCAAAAGACCATACATTACTTATAATAATACCATTTTATATAATTGCATTAAAAATATTCAAAGTACTAACCGCTCTTCTTAGAAGATTTGCACTGCAGTACAAAAAAAAAAATAATAAAATAAAAAAAAAAATAAATAAAAATTACCGATTCAATTAATAAATCTAAAATAATTTCAGTGTCATTTACTCGGTGATTTTACGTTATTAGATTCACTAGCTCATTCCATCCAAAGAAAAATTAACTTTATGATTCAGTATTAACTAGCATAATGTTATTAACAAAAATCATGATATTTATCATTCGTTTTCTCCAGAACCTTCGAGGTGCTTTCTACAGTATCTACGAAAAAAAAATAATGAATAGTATGGGTGCAGTTTTAATCAGCGAAAATTTACTCATAAAACACTTATATCTGTTAAAACTGCACCTATTACCATAAAACCAGTAGTGAATACTAGCATCATTTGCCTCAATAGTAGTATGACAGTTTTTTTATGTTTCTCCTAAACGAAAATTAATACCATTTCTCCAACAAAAAGGCTTTTTAATACGCAGCTTACTTTTTTTTATTTCAATGAGCACGTATTACCCAAAATATGTGAGCTAAAAAAATATCAATTACTTTTCTCCTAAACGAATGAGTACCAGTTTTTTTTTTTTTTTTTTTTTTTTTAAGTACGTAACTTCTTTTCTCTTTTTTCAATTAGAACCAAAATGAATGAGGTCATTGGTTCTTCTTGAGTTGCATTAAAATACATAAAGTATTAAAAGTTTCGTTCTGTTCACACAAAATTTTGCATCTACAAAAAATATCGATTTACGATCGAATCATTATTTAGTTCCATTACATTTGTGTTCAAAATCATAAAAGCACATTTATAGAATGAGGTGCTTTCATTTAAAAAAATAAAAACCTTCATAATGAAATCAACCGATCTTTTTGTGGAAACATACACAGAATCATTACATTTGTGTTCAAAATCATAAAAGCACATTTATAGAATGAGGTGCCTTCATTTAAAAAAATAAAAACCTTCATAATGAAATCAACCGATCTTTTTGTGGAAACATACACAGAATCATTACATTTGTGTTCAAAATCATAAAAGCACATTTATAGAATGAGGTGCTTTCATTTAAAAAAATAAAAACCTTCATAATGAAATCAACCGATCTTTTTGTGGAAACATACACAGAATCATTACATTTGTGTTCAAAATCATAAAAGCACATTTATAGAATGAGGTGCTTTCATTTAAAAAAATAAAAACCTTCATAATGAAATCAACCGATCTTTTTGTGGAAACATACACAGAATCATTACATTTGTGTTCAAAATCATAAAAGCACATTTATAGAATGAGGTGCTTTCATTTAAAAAAATAAAAACCTTCATAATGAAATCAACCGATCTTTTTGTGGAAACATACACAGAATCATTACATTTGTGTTCAAAATCATAAAAGCACATTTATAGAATGAGGTGCTTTCATTTAAAAAAAAATAAAAACCTTCATAATGAAATCAACCGATCTTTTTGTAGAAACATACACAGAATCATTACATTTGTGTTCAAAATCATAAAAGCACATTTATAGAATGAGGTGCTTTCATTTAAAAAAATAAAAACCTTCATAATGAAATCAACCGATCTTTTTGTGGAAACATACACAGAATCATTACATTTGTGTTCAAAATCATAAAAGCACATTTATAGAATGAGGTGCTTTCATTTAAAAAAATAAAAACCTTCATAATGAAATCAACCGATCTTTTTGTGGAAACATACACAGAATCATTACATTTGTGTTCAAAATCATAAAAGCACATTTATAGAATGAGGTGCTTTCATTTAAAAAAATAAAAACCTTCATAATGAAATCAACCGATCTTTTTGTGGAAACATACACATTTGTGAAAAGTATCCTTTTATGAATCGTTCCTTTTCCTTCTATGTCTTCAGGAAGATATATTTATTTCCGTTTTATAATGATAAAGGTACACTATCTATAGATCATTTATTTTTAAAATCAGTTTTTATTTCATTTATCAAAACAAACTTTGCACATATAAAATGAATTATAAAATCATTTCAATTCATTTTTTTCCCCACTCACTTCACTTACAAAAATTAAGAGTGAAAAAGACAATTTGAATTGAAAAAGGATTTTTAAAAAAGGGGTAACTATGGGGATGAATGGATGTTTTTTTCTTCTTTCTTTAAAAATTATACGTAAAAACAAATTTAAACAAAAAAGAAAAGAAAAAAAGATGAATACAACATTACCGTCTAATGTTTTAGTAAGTTAAAAGAAATAATATTCCAGTAAAATACTGAAACGCAATACATTATCTCAAGTAATGTGCGAAACGATCACAAAGAATTGGCAATAAAAACCTGTGCCTGGAGGGGCAGAGAGAGAGAGAGATGATGTGCCGACGACACAGTTTTATGGTTTGTCTACACAATGGAAACCACTCATTTGTAAAAATTTGCCTCCTTTTGTTGGGTAGAAAACCACACATCAAAAGAAAAGACTTCTCTTTTAATCCTGTGGCCATATTAGACGCACTCTATGCAAAATTGAAATTAGCAGGTGACAGTACTATACAGCATTATTGTTTTTACTCGGATGAAACCTGTTCGCATTTGTATTCGCTCCTGTATCAATGGGTTCATATTGTAATGCAATACGTTAAAAATAAATAAAAATAGGAAGTATATAAAAAATCTCCCGAATAAAGAACCATTACATGTGTTTTTAAATATGAAAGTATTGCCTATAAACTCGTTCAAAACATGCAATTATTAAAACACGTCTCATGATTGGGTCTAGTTATTATAATATACTAATAAAATACCTGATATAATAAATATTCTATATTTATATATCGTTTACTTAATTTTTTTATAACCGTTGTTGAACCCCAAATATCGTTTAATTTATTTAATCGTCAAATTCATATCGTTTAATTTAACCAATCGACGCACTAAAGTGCAAACCGGTCAAAACAATAAAGCTGTATAGTATCATTAAGATTTTAAGAATGTCTAATAACTTAATATGAATTAATTAGATCCTCTATAAATGCACCAAAATAGAATACATTTATTATTATAAATCCCCTGAATCTTAAACATATGTTGTGCAGTCAACAAATATATCATAAATTTTACAGGTCAAATAAAAATCTTTAAAACAGGACCCGCAAATATTTATAATATTTTTAGAACTGGCCAGGAATGTTTCGAAAACAATTCTTATTAATTACAACAAAAAAAGGGTTCGAACTCATTCTTATTATGAAAGCAATGATATATGACGTTATTTAAGTTCCTAAAGAAAACTTTTAAGAGACTTTTAATGAAATATCAAAACGATTTTCTGCAGATCAAAATTTTTCTATAAATATATTTTTGCCTTTTAACGTGAAAATTGTAGCAAATCTGAGTGAAATAAAATGATATTTAACTGTAATGGTCATAAAATGATGACAATGTTTTTTTCTTAGTCACAGAAAAAAATAAACAAGTAATGTATTAACTCCTTAGTATCAGTTTTATTCAAAATCTTTTAAATCGATTGAAACACATTACAAAAATATATAAAAACAAACGATTGTAGGAACGCAATAAAAGTATTTTGTAGAAATATAACGCCTCGTTGAGTGGAAAATTTGTAGGGTCGTTAGATTCCTGGAAAAGATAACTTTAGACCACCCCAGTTCGAACCTTTGATTGTTCAGCCATTAGTTGTCGTCTTGGGTAGTCTCTCACCCCCTACAAAGAGAATTTGTCGCTTTCTACATATCGATTATTCACGGACATTTATTTACAACCTGCTTTTGGCAAATGTTCTGCAAAGTGATGAATGATCGTGATAATTGGAGGGTATTTTTCACTGGAGGAGATCGTTTATTTAAACGAGATATTATTAAAACTGAAAAGACTTTTATTATATGTAACTAAAAAGAGTTCTTTAAAATATTTAAAGTAATATATTGCAAGAACTTCAGGATGACCTAGAAAATTGACTTCAATCAGCCAAAGGGAAATTTATTTTAATTTTGATCAATTTTAGTTTTTATTGTGCAATGATGCACAGAAATAAAAACGTAACACTATGAATAACTATTTATCTAATGATTGGATCTTGGCGTTTTATACTTGGCGTCAAAGCAAAATTTTAAATACAGATTTTTGCATTTTGAAGAATGTCATTTTGCGTGGCAAAATATAAAATGTGGACGAAATCGGTTGAATAGTTCATGAGAAATCGAATTTAAAAACGCGACTTTTTAAAAATTCTCGGAAACTGTTTAGCCGATTTCATTTGAATCAATTTCGTAGCAAAGTTTATTTTTTCTCAAAACTTTAAAGCAATAAAGTGATGCGATCTGTGATTTTGAGCTATATTTCTCAGTTTTTAGATTTAATCTAATTTTATGACGGTTTTAAATGATAAAAACTGATTCGGATGATGTTAAAAAAATTTCGACAATGATATGCATAAAAAAACAGAGATATTTATCAAAACTCTATAGACAGCTTTTCAAAAACTGCTGATTGGGATAATTTTGTCAGAAAAAATCGAGCTTTACAAAACACATGACCATGACCGGTAAAATGGCCGTTTAAGAACATCGAAAATGCGCTTATCATTTTTACATATTTGACTTCATGACTGTTTCCAACAATCATGTACAGTTAATATTCTATTATTATTTATTTTGTTTGTATCTCGTTTGCTTCGAATTCGTCGCATACCTATTTCTATCACAACCGGTCATTTGACAAGGAAAACAATTTAGAAGAATCAAAAATGACGATGTAATTAATGCGTGTTCAACGTATTGCATTCGATGAGTTTCTGCAAAGACTGTTGCGTTCAATCAGAATTCACATTTCAAGAAAGTACCAAAAATTTTAGATGGACCTTTTTGTGTCAGAAAAAGTGACAAAACTGAATGTTTTCGTTAGTAGCTTATATTTCATTTTGATAGTTTTACTTCATTTCTGTTAGTTTTTACAAAGAGAAATGTCGAAACAATGAAGACAGTTCTTAGAAGAAATAATATTAATTATAAGAATAATTATAAGAATCATAGAAGTAATAATAATTATGTCTGCTGAATATGTAAAACATGATGCGTTGAGCAATGAATTAAAAATTCTTATTCTTTGTGTTTGTAATACATAAAAATAGGCAATGTACAATGTTGTTTAACTGCAATAAATTTTTTTTAGTTTATTTTCTTCCTAACATCCATATTTCTTACATTCAATAAAATAACATAAAGTCCAGTCATTTGACCTGCTATTGTAGAAATAGGTATAGATTAAGTGTTGTCAGCCAGTGGTCGGATCAAAATGTTTTGAGTAGTTTTTGTCATATTTCTTCTGCCTGTCTGGATAAAATAATATCATAATTATCATTCGTCAGAATATCATAATTTTCTACCCGCTTTAGTTCGAATCTACGATTTTTTTAAAGGGATATTCAAATAAACTATTATTTAGTTCTTTCTTGAATCCACTATCGATATTAGAACCCAGTATTTTTTAACGGTACTCAAACGGGTTATATTTTGATCTGTATAGGTATGAATTTATATGAATTATCAATGTTAAAAATGTAAGCATAATTTACATTCAATCTTATAAACTGAGAAAGTATATTTAAAAAAGTTTATGTTTAAAAGAAAGTATATTCATGTATAAAATCTGTGCCATCGTTATAAATTTATAAACAAAAAAGATAAATGTTAAATTTAAATCAACAGTTTATTTCCGTATGATAAAGTTTTAAATTCTCAAATTATGCAGCTTTAGATGACTTTTAATTTAAAATATAAATTTACAAACTTTAAAATATGTTTAAAAAATTTCAGATTATTAAATATCGGAAAAATCATAAACTTTATCATTTATTACAGTAATAATTTCAGGTTACTTTTGAAATACGTGTCGAAAATAGCTATTTATATAGATATTATAGATTATATTGAAGGACACCTGACGCGTTTCAATAATAAATATTTCACTCTCGTCTTTTTAGATGGGCATGTTAACATTTATGTCTTGAACACTTAACAGTTTAGACACATTTAAAATATTTTATTTATTAGTTAAATTCGAAATGATTAAATAACTATTCATTAAAGAGATATTTTAAAGATGGGTATTTTATAGTAATATTAATGTTGAAATTTCCAAAATAATCTAACAATTGTTTTTTTTTTTTTTAAATTGTTCAAGATTTTAAATTTTAATTATTATTTATTAAAAAATTTTAGTTATTTTTTTATTTTTTTGATATCTACCGTCAAATTTTAATAATTTTTTCTCTTATACGAATTACAAATTTCAACTGATCTGCTTTTGTTAACCACTTCCTTTACCAATTATTTAAAAAAAAATAATTTTCTTTTATTTTATTAATAAATACAAGGAACTTTTTTTATTTTTATTTCCTATGAGCTGCACAATCAGTCTTCCCGATGAGCAGACCGAGTGCGTTCTCCAGAAGTGGTATCCACTCTTTCAGGACCACCACGATGGGTGAGATGCCGTTGGCCATGTTAATTTGGACGTCTAGTTCCTGCCACACTAGATGGCAGCACCGAGACTCTATTTGGATGCTAATGTGCACTAAGAATTTAATTTTGCCGGAAAATACAAGGAACTAAAACAAAACATAATACACAAGTTTTTAGTTGAAATTTTAATTTTTTTATGTGTAAGAAACCTTTAAATTAAAATCAGTTTACTATCACGAGTAATTTCGGGCAAATGAAAAAAGTTTAATATGAGTCATTGTAGGATAGTTCTTAAAACAAGAGACAACACAAAATGATACTTTTCAAACGTCAGCGAAGGAATACGCCATTTTTTTAATCTTATTGCTATGCAAATTTAGCAACAAAACACGTGTGCAGTCCCACAGTTCAGCAGCAAAACTCCCAAATAAAAGTTTGCAAACTTCCAATCACAAAAGATAATGTTTTTCCTTCTGACCGAGTAAATATGTGATAAAACAAAATGTACTGACACATTCTGCTAAGCCCGAGTTATCTCGGGATGATAAATATTTGCAATAAATAGGTACCAGAATTAACTAGGGATAATCAGGGAAGCGGTTAAGGTCTAAAAAATTTTATTACACAAAGGACGATTTAAAGAACTACATTCACTTAATTTAATGCTGGTTGAATAAGGGTGATTTTCCTTTCTCAAATCTTTAATAATAACTTCAAAGAAAATAGATATTATTTTCTCTGATATTCAAAATAGCATACTTTGCGAACCACGAAAAAAATGCACAAGAAAAAGCACTGGGGAAAAAAAAGAAAAAAAAAAAACGGAAAAAGAGCACCTTATTAGCATTTGTATAAATTTAATCAGATTTAATTCAGGCAATTTTACCCGAATTTAAAAAGAATTATATTCAATCATAGTTATTTTCTAAAAAATGAGTCTTCGTACAATATTTTATTTGAAGTTTTAAAGGAACTTTTAATACTTTATACATTTTTAATGCAATTATATGATATACTATTAAAGTATTATTATAAATTATTGCAGTATTTTTATAAATTATGGAATCTTGAACTAATTATTCTCTCTCAGTGACTTACGTTTTTGATAAGTTAAAAATATTAAAACTGATAGTTCAGTTGATTTTTTTAATATAAGGGTAATTATAAAAATAAAGGTAGTTATAGAAAGTATTAATTGTATTTTATTGAATCAAAGTATAATGAATGAAGTTTTGAACAATTTTAGAACTGCCTGAAGTTTCCCAATTAAGCTAAATATGAAGTTAGGAAAACCTTTTTTTTTTTTTTTTTTTTTTTATCGGAATATCTTTCAAATATTAAAAATGTAACTAACTCAAAATATGTGTTTTATTTTTTAGAAACATTTTTTACAAAAATGAGCTCAATTATAATTTTTTTTATATTTCAAATACGAATATAAATGAACGAGAGCTAAAGATAAAAAGATTGCAATGATTTTAACGTAAAAAAAGTATTCGTTGTAAAAAAGGGAGTGATGACTAAATTATGACATTTTCTTTATGTCAGTGACAATCAAAACGTGCCGAACTGAAATGCATTTATTTTAATAACAAAATTATAAAGAAAAGGAGGGGGGGTAGACAGGAACTTAAATGGTTATGTCATTGTTATAGAGTGAAAAATAATAACTTGTTTGAAAAAAATTGTTAAACAAATAGCTTTAAAAAAGGGCCATCTATATATACTGGCTAAAGGCACTTCTGACATTAACCATGACTACACAAGTTGCCGCCGCACATCCTAGATTAGCAGGACTCATTTATTTTCTTCACAGTTGTTTCCAACGGGGTCCCAATTGCCTCAGTGTTCAATTCCAAGAACCGGAAGTGGGTAGAATCCAAGGTCCAATTTTATTTCCATCAGAATTATGAGAGCTTTTATTTATATTATTTTATAGGAAGTTGCCTAGAACTCTCGATACTTTAGTTTATATTTAAAATATTTTCCATATCGTTATTTAATGATTTGCTTTAACTGAAAACAAAAGTTCTTTTGAAAAACTGTTTTATTTAACTTTAGTTTAACTCGATGTATGTTAACATCGACTAAATCAACACAAATCATTATATTTGGTTGCGTGTATGGATGTCTTATATTTGAATTTAAAAGGAGGTTTATTAATGAAATGAAGGTAATTTCCTAATTGAAACAGTTTAAAAAACTATTGATTTTGTATTTTTCATTTTTAAAGTAATAGGATATTAATTATTTTTCAATAAATAGAAGTAAATAGAAGCGATATAAACAAATGCGTTAACTAAAGTCCGTTCATTTTGTCTGAGTTTTTCCTTTGAAATGAAAACAAAAAGGGATTTTACTGTATTCTCTAAAAGTTAAGTAGCTTAGAAAAACAGTTCAAGGTCATTTCCCCCATAAAATGCGTTAACAAGTTTGAAATGTTTTGAAACATTTTGGGAAATAGAGAAATAGGATCTCAAATAAAAGTTCGTTCAATAGAAAATTCACTTCGCTATTTGGAAGTTATTTTGCGAAGAAATTTCTAAAAGGTTCTTGGTTCCTTGGAAAAAGTCGTAAAATAGAGAAATTCGACTGTATATAATTCCTAATAAACATCTTTATTTTAAAAGGTTGAGTAATAATATCACACGTTTATTTTTACAATCCTAAAAGAACGCCACTTTTAATTTCCATTTTTTAATTCTAAATAATAACTAAAATTGCTGGGAATAATATATCGAAGGGAAGTAAATATTAAAGTTAAATGTTTGATCTTCGACTAGAGTTCTACTAAGTGTTCTGTTTTGTTTTGAGCTTACAAGTTCGCATGTGTATAAACAAAAATGAACTGGAATGAATCACACATTTACAACTATTATTAATTTTACGATGATTACAACTAAAAAAACCAACGGATTCTGCGTTCAATATTATTATCATATCAGTGATTTATCTGTCCAATGGGAATGCACAATTACATCTTAATATTTCAACAACTTTCATTATTTTTAAGTGGTCAAAATCAAGATTAAGAACAAGATTTTTCATTGAAAGATTTGCACGCATAGAAAAAATATAAATTAAATCATTTCAGAATTGCCGAGCATTATACCGGTTATTCAAGAGAAAACAATGACTTTAATGAGCTTTCGATATTTATTTTTCTGATACAATCGAAATTTAATTGCGCGATTTCGAGTATCCCGAACGCTTTTTCCTATCAAAGTGTGACTTTTTAAAGAGTGTTTTCCAATCTCATTGGAAGTGACCACCAATCTTGTGCTTAAGAATTAAACAATTCTAACTTCCAGTTCATTTTAACAATAAGCTTATTCATTGTTTAAATTTGTTATTGAAGTACAACTTTCTTCCATACTAACAATACTCTAATTTAATTGTTACAAGATTAATAACGAAATATTGCTTTGTTTCAAGTCATTTCCATTTTGATAGTGGTGCGATGAACTTGTTCTTGTTAGAAAAAAGGCGTTTTAAATACCTACTGGCATTATGAAGTGGTTTAGAAGGATCTGCAAGTTCTTTTCCAAACTCAATTGCTGTCCAATGCACAACGTTGGACAGGATGAAGCTTGTTCAGTTGAAATTGGGTTTTCTGAGCCAGACAGAGTAATTATTCTGTATGGCCCAGAGAGATTGATTTAATCTCTCTGGATGTCCGGATAAGTAGCATCAGCATGTCTGAGGGTTACGCTTTGTCCGGACTTTTTCTTGCAGTTGCTTTTTTCTGTGATTTTTGGCTTTAAGACAATTAAAAATCAAAATATTGCTTGCATTTTACACGATTGGCCGAAGGACAATTAAAAATCGAATCACTATCTGCTTTTTATACGGGTTTTGACAGGACAATTAAAAACCGACCCTACCCGATCTGGCACCACCTTGTCGCGATGGATAGGCTTTAAACAAAGAGTGCCACAACAGCTTCAGTAACTTGAAAATTAGAAGAGAATACTAATATATCACATTATATTAGAAAAAATTGATAAGTTTATATTCTAACTTAATAATACTTCTAAATGTAAACTTATATATTAACCACTGTTTGAACTCATGGAAGATATTGAATGTTTTTAAATAGCTTCACTTTTAAAAAAATCTTTTTGTCACTATACAATTCATAATTAATATCATTGATTAAAATTTTTTAATTCATGTAACTAAATATTTTTAAAAAATTACATTGAAATATGATATATATAATTTAAAATGAGAAATTTTTGAAAGCCAAGAAATATGATTTAATTTGATTAAATGAAACCTCGCTATTTCAATGAAAAACTTGGGTTTGATTCAGTCTACAAAACAAGATCTAACTTTCATCAAACATTTGAAATTTTTTTATCTTATGTCAATTTTTGATTATTGTAAACTGATATGAAGCTTGAATCTAAAAAGGAGTGAGGAATATATTTTTAAGCTTGTTCCCATAACAAATCATACCTCTGGGATCCTCTTCTGGATTGCTTCAAAATGCTATGGAGTTGAAGCCCAAAAACTGGGTCAGCTCTTCAACGACGGATATAAAATAAAATCATCATTTCAAGAGGGATAGAGCCATCCAATGAAGTGATCCAGGTCCCCAGAAATGGCTAGACGATACGAATTTCGCCTTGCACCGACCACAGTGCATATCCTCAGTGGTATTACGCATTTAACGTTGGGCACCTAAGTCACGCAACACTGTCACCCGTTTATAGGATGGGCCACATCACTCAATAGAGAACGCCCTGAGTAGAACCCGCTTCACAGTCAGGCACGCTGACCGCTCAATTACCTGGCCGGCTAAACCGAGAAATATAGATCGTCTTCATCAACGTAACTCTTTTTTTTACTTACGTTAATTTAACTATAACTGCGCATAATATTGACGTTTCAGAAAAAAGAGGTGTTTCGTTGGTTCTAATTAGTTGTAGTCAAACGTTTGTAATTTACAAGTGTGTGGTTCAATGGTTTAGTGGTGTTTTAATGTGTTTGGTTCATTCATTTTTAATGGTCAGACTCACTGCTTCTTGGTGATTGTATTTTTGTCAAGTATGCACAACTTTAGAAATTTTATTTATAATATATGTCCATGATATTTAAAATGCACGGAAGATCTACTCCTTATAATTGCAGTTAATATAAAAGAAAATGCACCTTGTAGATTGACTCTGTACCTGAATTTCCCCACAAAGCGAGCAACAAAAAAAAAAAAAAAAAAAAAAATCTTTAAAATAATCTATGCTACACATTCATATACATAGTATATTTATTTTTAGAAAAAAAAAATAATTAAAACGAAGCGTATCCTAAACTTCGATTAGTTTAAAAATATTTAGAGTTGTGCTGATTTTACAATGAATCTAACTTTTTTTTTTTTTTTTTTTAATTAGTTTTTCAAACACAATTGTCCAGTAATGGAACTGGTTTATTTTTACTTAAGTTTTTAAAACCCTCGAAAAAAAACTTTAATGAATATAGTTCTCGTAAGAATTTCAAAACTCTCTTCTACATTCTTTTAACCAAAATTAGTTTATAAAATTAAGTTTACTATTATCGTGAGATAATGTGTAATATTTCATAGACTTTTGTACTAAAGAATTTATAGTTTTGGTCTCTTTTTACCATTATATTATTGGATCTCTGAATTGTATTGGATTGAAACTTCTTATTTCTAAGTAACATTTTTGTTTTATTCTTTCCGTCAAAACCCAGAGTTTGATATTCATTGAATTTGTAGTTTAAATACTGCCTTATAGGATCTTTTTGAATTACCTAAATTATAAATGTTTAAAATTCTGCTTAATTTATTGAAAGGTAGGCTTAAGCTTTCACTAACGCTTTAAGCTCTAAATTTATCTGAGAAGGGATCTAGATTGCTTATCTAAATCTTTGGTTAAATAACTTTTTTTTTAATGACAAAAAGAATTCGTTGATATATATATTTAATATTACGATTTACATTTTTAAAATTTTCAGTTCATAAAATGTATTGAAAGAGACTCGGTAATTTATAAAATTTGAATTAAACATATTTAAGTCTCAAGTTATTAAAGTTATGATTTTAAAGTTATGATAAAAGTAGAATAATATATTTATTTTTTATAAAATTAAACTATGAAAAATGCTTGTTTCTTTAAATGAAAATTTTTGAAACTAAATGTCTAATAGTATAAAGACATGGTCTTTATCTACAGCATTGAATACTGATTTCGGTTTAGTTGTATCGAATAATGTTGGATTTAGAAATCTTAGTAGGCATGTAAATAAAGATAAAGTTTTTAACTAAACCATAATTATTTTAACTAAGCATTAAGTTTTCTTTCTATTTTCTAACAAAATTTACGATTTTAAATTTCTGCTATAGAAGTTTTGAGTGTTCACACGAGTTTCGCAACCGCAACACATGTTATTTTAAAATAAAGTTTGATTTTTACACCACACGATTGCTTTCTGGATTAAAAAAAATTAAATACTGTAATTTCATCCAATATAGAAAAAAAGTTTTCAAAATGTTACTGCTGTAATTTGAATTTTTCAAAAAAATCGAAACTATTTGGTTCTCTATAAATTAACAATTCTTCTGATTATTTATGAAATTAACTATCGGAAACATACTAAAAAGCCAAATTTATATTTATGTATTTGTAGTTGGAAACGCTAGAGAAATTTTAATGTTTTCATAATTTCTAGAATAAAATTATAATACTGTAATTTGCTCCAATATAGAATATAAACTTTCGAAATGAACTGTAATTTGAATTAGAAAAAATTGGAAGCTATTTGTTTCTCCATAAATTAACAATGCTTCTGATTATTTATGAAATTAATTATCAAAGGCATGGACTGGAAAGACAAATTTATATTGTTAGGAGCGAGTTATTAGTAAACTCTTTTTAAAGAAAAACTACATTCGATTCAATGATTTTTAATGCATTTGTAGTTGGCAGGGGTAGAAATTTTGTATACATAATTTCAAGAAAAACCTGGACGAGTCTTTACACAATGTGTTTCAATGCACAGCCGAATTTAAAAAGAAATAATTTTTGTTATTTGCACCGTAAGAGAATTACTTCCACTATTAATATACCCTACTAGTATCGACAACCTTTTTTTAAAAATTACAAAAAACTTGTTTACTTTTTTTATGTGTAAAAACTGTCTAAAGAATTATTATTTTAATATGGCTATTTTTAGATAGAAATAGAGCATTTTTTTTCCACATACGCTGTAAAGAAATTTATATCGCCTAAAACAGAAATCCTTCGAGGATTTTATTTAGAAAGTTATCAACTGTTTTGATCAATGATCTTAAAAGAAAGTACGTATACTACTGAATCAATGTAGTTTAAAAAAAAGCAAATTTTTAAGAATTTCCGCCCTTGTCTTAGCGAAAAACATACATAAAAAAAGAATTATTTTTCTCTTAGTTTAAAAGACGTGTGCTGTAATCACTCATTAAAAGACAATTATTATAAAAAAGGTTTAACGTGATGCAACATGTGATCGAATTTTGAGATAAACACAGACTTAAAATAATTAGTCTGTTAACACTTTGCACAGAAACTGTTATAACTTAGTAAATAATGAGTGTGCAAACAAAAGTATTTTTAGAAAGCTAAGATTACAGGGCTTCTAAATTTATAATAAACTCAATTTCGAAAATTTTGACAAATGTTTTATCTTAAATTGCTGCCGATCAATAGTGATTCTTAGCAAATATACTAAAGTTGCCCCAGCGTTAAACAAATTATTCACAGAGAACTTGTGTAAAATAGCTTTTAAATCTATCGTTTTCAGAATTCTCAGCTATTGTATCATTATTGTATCATCATGATCTAAATTTTTGACAAACTGAAAATCACAATTTTCTTTTAACAAAATTATTTTAGAGGGAACAGTTCACCCTAATAAAATTTAGTATAAAATTTGTTACTCCTTTTCAATAGTTTGCTGAATTAATAATTGCTTTGAAAACAGGTGATCTATGCAATTCTGTATTTGTTTTTAGTTACGAAATTAAATGAATCTGAGATTATTTTAAAAAGAATAATTCGGCTGCACACATTAAAACAGTCCAAACATTGAAAGAAATCCCTCTTTGGGAACCTATGGCCTGGATGCATGACCACTTCCCAATGAAGCCACCATGGTTCGAACCTTGACGACTGCTAGCCATTCCGTATACTGCTTCCTGGTTTGCACCAATCACATAGTGTTGATGAAAATATTTCTAGACAGGTCATGGGTTGGACATTTTTCGGGCAATTTTAATCACATTGCAATTGTAGTTAGGTTTACTTAATCCTCAACGTAGTCAAGTTTCTCCAATGCTTAATAGAAATTCGCGGAATAACGAATTTATTAATAATTTTCCCGAAATTCTGAAGTGCTTAATAGAATGTTTCAGATCTATGAGGAATAGCTCAATATGGATGAAAGAGCTTTTGTAAATGTTGCTTTAAGTATAATTGGACAACAGCGATCTTCAACGTTGATAATATGAGAATCACTAATGTGATGAATGCCATGAATATTCAAATCGAGAACACAACGTTCGAGTTCAAGGGGATAGGGAGCTTGCCTCCCTCATGAGATCATCTGGGTTCGAATCACAGCTATGACTGGTCGATATGAATTCCGCACCCGGCTCGCATCGACCACAATGCCGACGCAAAATATCCTCAGAGGTTGACGGATTAGAACCTGACGGTGAGGGGACTACCCTCACCGTCAGGTTCTCGTGGTTTATTATCTCAATGTAACGCAAATGTGGGTTAGTTACATCAAAAAGTCCTCCAAGAAGGCAAATTTCTACCAGTACTTGATCCAGAAGTTCAATCTTCAGGTCTCAGTCTTCAGGTTTGCGTTCAAAATTACAAGGTTACGGAGTTGAAATTGGGTTATTTCCTAGCAATCCTAGCAGATCAGATAAAAAAATCTGATCTGAATGATTTCTAGCCAGAGTAGATAAGTGTAATTACTTAGCTTAAAACAAAGTTGAGTATCTTTTCCTTATTTCCAAGATTTGGTTCAAAATAAAGATAATTCTGTGTTGAACAGCCGCAGATCCTATATTCTACAAATATAGAGATAACGCAAACTTACAAATTCTCCATATGACAATGTTGAACCATGATATATTTCAGATTTGAATGCTCTTATGCGTGGCAAAATTGAATCCATATCATGTTAACTATATCATGTTACTATCATGTTAACTTGATAGTATTCAATAAATACTATCAAGTTTAACTTTTTAAGGTTTGATACATTGTTAAAAATTCCGAGACTAGTTGCTCTAAAAATTGGTACTCCTTTCCTCGCTGCATAAAATGGAGCTCAATTTTACCATATTTTGGTATTTTTGCTCTCTCCAATTATCATTTAAGGGCTGCTCTAAAAATTGGTACTCCTTTCCTCGCTACATAAAATGGAGCTCAATTTTACCATATTTTGGTATTTTTGCTCTCTCCAATTATCATTTAAATAAGGCTGCACCAAAAGTAGGTCTTTTAAAAAAACAAAACTCCTGTTATCATACTTTTATAAAAATTGCACCATTATTAGGTGTTCTTGAATGCTCTGATGCGTGGCAAAATTGAATCCATATCATGTTAACTATATTTATTCAATAAATACTATCAAGTTTAACTTTTTAAGGTTTGATACATTGTTAAAAATTCCGAGACTAGTTGCTCTAAAAATTGGTACTCCTTTCCTCGCTACATAAAATGGAGCTCAATTTTACCATATTTTGGTATTTTTGCTCTCTCCAATACAATGCTCTGATGCGTGGAATGCTATTTAAATAAGGCTGCACCTACTTTTGGTGCAGCCTTATTTAAATGATAACATTTAAATAAGGCTGCACCAAAAGTAGGTCTTTTAAAAAAACAAAACTCCTGTTATCATACTTTTATAAAAATTGCACCATTATTAGTGGTTCTTAAATGGTTAACCGTATTTTTAGGACATTTCATACCACCAATGAAATTTAAAAGGCAACATAAAAAGAAATTACCACCTTAATTAATGCAAATAAAACCTAAATAAGTTGATACTCGCATTACTCATTCCAATACACTGAGTTGTAAATCTTTCAGTTTACTGTCAAATTTCGGTGCAATCATTTGCACCATGGAAGTAGTATTTTTCGATTATACTTCACAATTTATGGTGTAATTGAAATAAAATGACCTCTCATTTAACTAAACATTTGGATGATGAGAAACTTTGCACCAATTATTTGTTAAAGATTTACCATTATTTTTTTTAATTTTTTTTTTCTTCTTTTTTACAGTGTATCACGGTTTTTCTACACTTTACTGATCTACACGGTTTTTCTACACTTTACTCAACCGATTTTTCTACACTTTAACTGATAATGTTTCTAAAATTTTAGTTTTCAAAATTATTTTATGTAAAGTCGATATGTTTAACTTAGTTATCCCCAAAACCTTAAAAAAACCTTATATATGCACGGAATGTTAATTTGAATGACGAAGAGTTTCTTTTCAAACCCCGAAGTGTCGAATTTTTTTCGAAATAGAAATTTAATTTTTTCGGAAAAATTCCAATGTAAAATTATTTTATATTAATTCTTTCCAATTTAATACATAATTATTTTCATCTCACTTTCAAAAATAAAATTATCATTGTTGTATTTAAACTTAGTGAACTATCATGACATACATATTTATTAGAATGTTTCATGACACTACTTTTTAGAGTCATATTTTAGAATATATTTGTTTACTTTATAGAACATTTTTAGTTCTTGTTATCTCGAATTCGCTATCTCTCTCTCTCTGTATATATATATATATATATATATATATATATATATATATATATATATATATATATATATATATATATATATATATATATATATATATATATATATATATATATATATATATATATATATATATGGGAAAAGGCAAGGACCTTAACTACATTAACGAATAACATTTATTACAGGAAACTTAATACAGGACGACACAACACAAGATACTTAACAATCACAAGAGAGAAGAGGCCGTCTGCCTCGTCAGCTTCCATTACCTTAACTGCGCGGAGGAGGTGCGCAATGATATGCGTGTGCATGACGTGTGGAATACGCTTCCTACATCGGCCATCATGACCAGTAAGGCGACCTCGCCTGGTGATACATAAGCAATAAATTTAAATCTAAAAACTTTTTACCAATACAATTAAAAAAAATCTGAAAAATTTTGGCAAAACAATTATGAAACATTTACATAACACAGCATTACGATTTTCTGTTTACATTACAATCTTCTGAAATATTAGAATATAAGAAGAATTTCATACATTACCAATAGTTAAACAAATATCAGTAACAGCTTTCTTAACATTTCAATGAAACATTAATCTGCAACTGTAAATATTCTCTAAAACAAGATAAAAATAAATCATTAAATATAAAATTTAGAGTCAATGATATAAAAGGAAGAGAAAAAAAAAGGTCAGTTTCTTGATAAGTCAATGAGTCTTTCATGAAAAGAAAAGTGAATATTTTCAAATAGAAAACTAAGTTTTTTCACTATCGTCTGGCCATGGTTTCATATACTCTGCACAAGTAGAGGTTTTGAAAGGTCCATCGACGAAGTCACATTTCTCTACATCATAGGTGTCATTATTTTTGATTTTTGTCACCTTATAAGGTCCTAGAAATTTTTGCTTTAACTTTAAACCTGGACCAAACTGTGTTCGCTTAATTGCTACTAAGTCATGTAGTTTGAACTTTTGTGCTTGTTTACGGCGGAGATTATAATAACGGCGATTTTCATCTTGAACTTTGCAAATTTGGTTCTTTGCGTTTTTGCGTAGTTCATCTCGTTGTTGTTGGAAATTAGCTGTTGTTTCATCGTTAAGCAGTTCTATGATCTTGATATCATTTCTTGACTTCATTTTCGTACCAATGAGCAGTTCGAAAGGTGTCATCTTAATACTTCGCTGAAACGTTGAGTTCAGTATCTGTTGCAGTTTGGGAACATGGGTATACCATTTTTCTGGATTGTCTGCAGATAGTTTAGAAAGGACGGCAATAATGGTGGAATTTTGTTTCTCAACTTGGCCATTAGATCTTGGTAAGCCTGCTGTTATGGCAACATGAGCAATTTTTTCTTTATTGCAGTAGTCTTGAAATGCAGCAGAGGTAAATGCAGATCCTCTGTCCGTTATTATTCTTGATGGATTTCCAAAGATATGACTTTGTTTTTCTAGTCTATCAATGACTTCTGCCGCGTCTGTTGATTTAGTGGGATAGAGCCAACTGAATTTAGTAAAAGCATCTATAACAGTGAAAATGTGTTTATATTTCTTCGAGGTGGTTGCAAGCGGACCTAGATGATCTAAATGAAAAGTTTGCAGAGGTGAGTCATCTTTTTCGATTGGATGCAGCATACCGTCTTGTTTGCCACGTTTTCGATTTGTAAGGATACATGTGACACAATTTTTAATACATTTCTCAACTTTTTCTTTAAGATGTGGTATAAAAAAGTCTTTGCTGACCAATTCTTGAGTACGTAATACGGCAAAATGACCACGTTCGTGAGCAGTTTTAATGATGTTGGTCTGCATTTCGTCAGGTACTACAATTAAATCGATTCCATTAACAGTTTTGTACAATAATTTGTTCTTTAGTATGTAATCATCGTGAGGTGTACTTTGAAGAAGAGTCTTTATGGCGGTTATTTGGTCATCAGTTTGTTGCGCTTTTAGTAGCTGAAGATGTAAACTATCTTGAATGACCATGCACTGTGGAGAGCGACTAAGAGCATCTACGTGACACATCTTTGTACCAGTTCTGTGTTCTATAGAATAATCAAATTCTTGAAGGTATATTGCCCATCTGGCAATACGGGAATTAAGTTCTTTTTTGTTTAAAGTTTTAACTAAGGCGTCGCAATCAGTTACTATTTTAAATTTGGTACCAAGCACATAAATACGAAATTTTTTTAGTGCTTCTACAACTGCAAGTACTTCTAGTTCAAAACTAGTATATTTTCTTTCATTGTCCGATGTTTTCTTTGACATAAAAAATACTGGGTGGAGTTGGTTGTCATGTATAGATTTTTGAAGTAGGACTGCCCCCAAACCATCTATTGATGCGTCAGTATGAATCTCAGTAGGAGAAGTTTGATTATAAATACTTAAAACAGGTTTTTGGGAAAGTAAGTATTTTAATTTCTGAAATGCGGCTTTCTGATCAGTTTTAAACTGAAAGGGGCTGTCCTTACGTAGGAGGTCACTTAAAGGTTTTGCTATAGTGGAATACGAGGGTATAAACTTTCTAAAATAACCAGTAAGTCCGAGAAATCGTCGTACATCTTTGATGTTTTTAAGATCTGGATAGTTAAGAACGGCTTTAGTTTTAAACGGAGAAGGTGATAATTTACCGTTTTCTATTATATGTCCAAGAAATTCAATCTTATTGTGTAAAAATTTGCATTTTTGAAAATTTATTTCAAGTCCATAATCACGAGCTACCTCAAGAACAATTTTTAAATATTCAAGAGCTTCATATTCATTAGCAGCAGGGATAACAATATCATCCATATACGGCAAAACAATACCTTTAGCAATTAGGTCTCGAAAAATAGCATTTATGTAACGCATAAAAGTTGAAGGACCGTTACTAAGACCGAAGGGCATACGTCTGAATTGATATTGACCATTATATGTAACAAAACTAGTGTATTTACGACTTCTTTCGTTAACCGGAACGTGTAGGAACCCATTTTTTAGATCAAGCGTAATAAAAATTTTCGAATTTTGAAGACAATCTAAAATATCATCAATTAAAGGTAGAGGGTAGTTATCTTTAATTAACTTTCGGTTTAAACGTCTATAGTCAATACAAACTCGAGATTTACCATCTTTTTTACGAACTACCACAACTTGACTAGCGTACGGGGATGAACATGGTTCAATAATTCCATTTTTAACCCATTCGTCAATTTGTTCGTCTACAATGCCACGCTCAGCAAATGGCAAACGTCGGGGTTTATGAAAAATTGGCTCGTCGTCAGTTAGCACGATATCAAGTTCAATATTAGCAGTTTTCGTTTTCTCTGGCGAATACGCCATCAAAAGTTGCTCAACTTCTATACGAGTTTGTTTCGAAACGTTAGGACCGATATCATAAGTGGGAGAATCGTCAGAAATTGTCATAACGAAATTTTCAACTACATTATCAGAGGGTTTATAAATTTTTGAAAATTGAACTCCGGCAGGTGAAATAGAGAGATTTGCCTGTTGAATAACGTCACAACCTATTATTAGATCATAATTTGTACAATTATTCGGCACAACAGAAATAGTTACAGGAAAATTTTGATCATCAATAATAATTTCGGAATCAAAAGAACCGATGATGTTTGTTTGTGAAAAACCAAAACCAGTTAAAAATGTATTGTTTCTTTTTAATGGTGGCGCGCCTAAGTTTGTATGTGCCGCTTTTCTTAGCAATGTCAAATTGCTACCTGTATCTACTAAACCGTTAAGTTTTTGATCAGAAATTATTACTTCTTTACACATATTAATACGAGAAGGAAATTCTTGAACAGTATTTACATTGGCATGTGGCGCAGAATTTTCATTTCGATTATTTCGCCTACACTCTGTGGATTTATGACCAAACAGATTGCATGATATACATTTGGGACCACGTGAACGATTAGGACACGATTTAGATAAATGTCCGATATCATTACAGTTAAAACAACGTTGAGGAGCTTTAGTTGATTCTGAAACATTCAGTTTTGAAGGTTTCCTATAGTTGTTCTGATTTAGGCTATTATGTGTATAGGGAAAATTTGATGAATTTGGAATAGTGATCCTATTGTTTACAACAGTTTCATACGTACGTAATTTTTGCTTAAATTCCGAAAAAGAATTCGCTCCATAAAGAATAATTTTTTCAGAATGTGTTCCATAATTTCCATTTATAACATACTGAATGACAGATGATTCATCAATAGTAGAATCACATCTATTAGCCAATTCACGCATTGAATTAAAATATTGTATGTAAGTTTCGGATTTCAACATTTTGCGTTTTTCAAGTTCTCGATGAATTTCTATTGAAGTAACAGTATCTGAAAATTCTTTAGTTAATTCTTCTTTGAACGCGTCATACGTATTTAAATTTCTTTTTGAAAACAAAAACGATTTGGCAGTTCCGCAAATCAAACGCTTGGCAAAAATTAATTTCTGAGAAGAACTTATAGCAGGGAATAATTCAAAATTTTCCTCGACATCTCGAAAAAAACTTTTAATAGAATAAAAATCTTCACCCGAAAATTTTCTACAATTAGAAGAAATATCTCTTAATAGTAACCAGAACTGTGAATTCATTTCCGAATTCGCTAACTCATTTGAAAAAGGGTTTATATTATTTTGTCTACTAAATGAATCATTTTGATTTGAAGAAAAAGAAAGACCTTGAATATTTAATGCGAGCTCTTCACTAACCGAGGAAGTTGGCTGGCCTTGATTGGCGCCTACTGAAGAAGGGACTTTTACCGGATTAGTTTCAGTTTCATCTTCCGATAAGAAATCCGTGCTTAATGTTTTTTGAAATTCAATAATATTTGACAATGCTTTTAATATGTTCTGACATAAAATTTCTGCATCACCTTCTACGTCTAAATGCAACAAATTAGCAACTGAAATAAATTCTTTTAGAGAGAGAATAGCTAACAGATTTTCCTTATGTTTTTCCAAATCAAAATCATTAGAAAAGGCCGAAAAGTTTCTTATTTTTTTTCTCGCCGTTCTATCGAAAACAGGGAGTGCCAATACGGAATTTAAAGCTTTAACAGCCTGAGTTGTTCCGTACTTTAAAGAATTGGCGATTAGGGGGATGTCTCCTAATTTTAGTGCCATGATTAACTTACAATGAAAAATTAAACAAATCGAAATTAGATAAACAGAGATCAAGTTTTAAACAATTCTAATCAAAATAACGCAGAAATTGGAACTCATTAAAATTATTAATCTTTTGAATTCAAATCTATTTAACATAAAAAATTTTGAAAATGAAATTAATGTAATTTTGCCTACCTTTGTGTTGGGTGCAGTCCGTCCTTCAAAAAAATATTGTCTCGTCTTTTAGTATCGTCCAGTAGAAGAACTTCATTTATTGCTTTATTAACACAATACGTCTGTAACTTAACGTCTTAAAGCAATTCATAAAATTCAGAGCGTCTCATAAAAAAAAGCATAACGTCTATACACATTTTTCGGCAACCAGCTTCAGGTTTCTAGGGGTAACGTCTCTTTTTAGGAATGCAGGAGGATCGGTCGAGCCCCCAAAATATGGGAAAAGGCAAGGACCTTAACTACATTAACGAATAACATTTATTACAGGAAACTTAATACAGGACGACACAACACAAGATACTTAACAATCACAAGAGAGAAGAGGCCGTCTGCCTCGTCAGCTTCCATTACCTTAACTGCGCGGAGGAGGTGCGCAATGATATGCGTGTGCATGACGTGTGGAATACGCTTCCTACATATATATATATATATATATATATATATATATATATATATATATATATATTAGCGTTCCTTCAACTTTGAGATGTCGAGAGTATACTGTATAATATTAGACCAGCGTTTATAAATTTGATTTTTAATCACGATTATAAAAATATTAAATTGCATTTTTAGGTTGTTGAATCTTATTGTTTGTGTTCACCAAGGAATTCATCACCAAGATGTTGAATCTTCAAATGCTTGATGACGAGAATTTGAAAGACTTCTAATTACAGGTTATGTGAATTAATTTAATCTTACCCTAAATTGCTAAAAATCTAAAATTTGCACAGTTTTGTAATTAGTTACTTAAAGATTTCAAGTGCTAAAACTTCCTTAAAAGCAACGAATTTATTCACTTCAAATTATTTACTCTGCTAACATGATATATTTTAACTAATCTACTCTATTAAAGTAAAAGGAATGTAAAAAAAAAATTTCAGTTAGTCCCATAAATATGAATTATAAATGCCGTTTCTAAATTAAAACGTGCTAAAAATGTTGGGGTGAAGACTGTTTATAAACGTTTTCCATTCACAAGTAGCGAATCACACGGTAATTATACTCAGTAGTGCCGAGAGGGTACTTATTTAAAATTAATGGTGATTGCAGTTTGCAAATAATATGCAATTAAAAAAAATAATGCAATAAATGTGAAATAATGGGGTGATGACGTCTTGGTGATAACAGTTTACGTGACACATCACGACTACGGAAATATCCTCACCAAAGAGAATAGAATACTTATATTTTAAATATTAAAATCTATAATCTTGTTTCCCGGGATAGCCTGGTTGGTAGGGCACTTGGGCCATGTCGAAGAGATCGTGGGTTCGATTCCCGCCGATCAGACTCCCCGTGTAGTAAATGGTGACTGATACACTTTAAATCTGTCGGGTTTGAAAGTACTGCATGTTCTCATAACAAATCAGTACTTCGGAGGAGGGATACTGATCCAGGAGCTCTCTTGTCTTCTGGATTGGGATTAAAAATACAGAGTTGAACATTGGTAGTCTAAAATTGGGTTCAACGACGGTTATAAAAAATCTAAGAGACTGAGGGTAAATGAAGTCACCCTAGTTCGAATCCCTGCGATGACTGGTCGATACGGATTCCGCACCAACCACGTCAAATATCTTCTGTGGTAGACGTATCATGGCTTGTCGCTTGGCTAACCGTTTGAGGCTTCCGTATTTTTCTTACCTATGTAACGCAGATTAGTTTCATCAAAAAGTTCTCCACTAAGGGAAATTTCTCCTAAAACTTGATCCTGGAGTATTCTAGTGTTCCTAGGCTACAGAGATGAACGTTGGTAGTCGTAAACTCAATCTAGTAAATTGTTTAACAGTTATAAAATAAACTATTCTAAAATTATGTTTTAAACTAATTTTTACATGACACTTTGAACATGAAATGAATACTTGAAATATTTTATGCGGAGATGACAAAACATTGTTTTTTGATGAATAGTTTAAAATAATTGATAATCTTTCCAAGAGTACAATAGGTTTTAAATACAGGTTTATTCCAACCACAGTTTGATTTTAAAATATGTCAATTTTTAGTTAGTAGGCAGAGATAAAAAAAGAAAATGGTTTTGTCCATTTATAAATTACTTTTTCTGGGTTAACGTTAAAACAAATTCTATTGCAATAGAATTTTAATTTTTAGCTTAAACAGAAGTTTCAGATATACATCCTTAATTATCGTTGTGGCAAAAGTGTAGGCATAATGTTTTTATAGAATACAATTAAGGAAAATTATACAAATAAATGAATATAAAAATAATTCTTCGTTTTATGATTTGATTAAATGTTTTAAGACTAACTGGAGATACGGAAAAAGTAATCTCAGATTTGGATTAAAATATTTACTACTTAATAAAGAGGAATTTTAGGAAGGAAATATTAACTAATATATATTTATGATTCTTTGCAATCTGATAGTTTTATTAACCATACTGAAAGATAATAAATATCTTTTGAAGTATTAAAGTGACCTGCGTTATGGTGATTAACAATCCTCGTAACTTTCGTCAAAATGTGATTTTTTTTCTAGTTCGCGAACCTTATTTGCTCTCCATAATTTCTGGCTAATAGTAAAGAGATTTCATGGAATAGTATTCTTTTTCTTTCATAGTTTGATGATAAATAATACCGATTTGATGCTACTTAAGGAGTAGTAAAATCTAATCCATAAGATCATGGATCAAGTATTGGGAAAGATTTGTCTTTGTGGAGGACTTTTTGACGGAGTATTCGCGTTACATGGTTAAAAAGAAGAAGAAAAAAAAGAACCTCCCACAGTGAGCCCGACGGCAAAGGGACTCGTATACAATTTATATTTTTCGTCAGCACTATATTTGGTGCGAGCCGGGTACGGAATTCTAATCTACCAGCCATTTCTGGGATTCGAGCCCGGTTCACCTCATTGGGAAGCAAATGCTCTATTCTCTGAGTCACCACGACTGGCTTAACTCTTGATGACTGTAATTTCTTGTAAGGGATAGGATGGCTCTTTTGAGCACTTAACTGCTGCAAAAGTCATTCAGTGACAGAAAATAGATAATGTTTACTGGAATAGTCGGAGGATCTTTGGAGACTAAATGTTTTGTTTAAAGAATTCAGCTTAAAAGGTTCGCAAAAAGTGGAAAAAATGTGCATTAAAATACTGTAAACTAAGTGTAAAGTATGTATACTATTCAAGTTATCAAACTTCTAAAACACGTCAATGGTTTATCAAACGTCTTAAATTTAAAGGTTTTAATTATTCTGACATGGTTGTACTATATACCTTGACATCAAGTTCTCTATGAAACCTGGGAGAGAGTTCCACTCTTCCACAAACCCTCTCGAAATATCAAAACTGTAGTGGTTTTTTGTTAAGGCTGTCTTGGAGCCAGGAAACACTGAGACAAATAGGGGTTTTGCTTTCCCCCAAGTAGTACAGTTCAGTCGTTAATCACGTGAAAATCGACAACACCCCCATTTTCCACTCTTTTTACACTGTTTGGGAGGTTTGACCATAACTTATTACTTCAGAGAAGAGCAAGCAAGTGGGAATTCTTGTCATAAAGAAAAAAACAAGAATTTCTAATTTTTCTGGTGAATATGTCATTTTTGGAGTAATAAGCCGATTTTCGTTTTATAACAATCTAAAAAAAAGATTCTAGTAAATTAAGATAGTATAACTTAGTCTCGTCTTAATTAAGTACATTAAGACGAGATTAATTAATTAATTAAGTACATTTGTTTTACACATTCATTATACATTAAGGAAGTTTTCAAAAAACTCAAATATTATTTTAAAGATATTCAGCTTGCTCTTTATATGATAAATACAATATTACAAAAAATACACATTCATAGTTTTATATACAAAAAAAATTTAAATATCCACTTAATTGAAATTGATCAGCGAAATTTTTTATTTACTAGATTAGTTATTTTCAACTTTTCTTTTGTGTTGATTCCGTATTTTTCTTTGTCCTTGTCACGGAACACTATTTTGCTGACTCTGGAGATCTGAAATTTGGACATTGACTACAAAAAGCATTTTTTACCCCCGATTCTAAAAATCGTAAATTTTTTTATAATTTAAAAAAAAAAAAATATTATTCGGTTCGGGAGAAATGTTTGAAAAATTATTTTTTTGCATTAGTTTAAGATTAATCATTGTTATAACTGATCTGTTTAAGATTTTATTGAAAGTTCTTTAATGCTTTTCACAAACTCAGTCATCGCTGCGGACAGCATGTGAATTGGTGATACGTCTCTGATTCAGTCTTTTAAGTTATCTGAAACCACAAGATTATTTTTTGTTCATAATAATGGCTTTAAAACACGTTTCCTTAGATTTAAAATCAACGGTAATTGAATTAAAAAATAGGTTATGTTTAATAAAGCAAAATTAATACAGAAAAAATACTGATTCATTAATAGAAGCCATAAAAAAATCGCTATTTATTATTGGCACCGATAATGTTTACTTAAATTTGGTAATTTGCTTTACTGGTGTTATGGTGCTATTTCCAATAGGTACTACTGTGCTATGGTCCTGATTTAATAACATAAAGCCATCAGCAAGGACTATAAATAAAAAAAATGGAAACATTTTATCTTATTACGGACTTTCCCGTAAACTTGACTCCGATCAATAAACAATTAAAATTGGATTGCAGGGAAACAATTAAATTGCAGGGAAAAATTAATTGTTACGAATTTATAATTTTTTTGTAATATAATTCAATACTATTTAACTAATTTTTGATTGCTAATAAATTGCCAAAGACAATTTCATGAAAAAAATAATTTTTAATAATTATTAATTATTTTTTATTATTTAATTAAAGTGAGGATGAAAAAATTTTGAATTATAAGGTATGAATTTTTTTATACCATATTAATCTACATATTTTTCAATTGAAAAATCTAAAGTTTCAACTGTTTTTATTTATTAGAAGATGAGAAAAATTAAAATTAATTATTTAAAAAAAATAATTTGGCGACAAAGAAGAAATAATTAAATGGGGCGATTAATATTAAAATGTGATAAACTTACGAAGAAATTGATTTAGCGCGCGTGGCGTAAAATTTCATTCATATTTTTTTCGCTAATAATCGTTTGCTAATCTTTTTATTTTTATTTTTTTAAAATTATAAAATACGATGTTTCTTTTTTAGTCCTCTAAAAATTCGCGATCGCAACACTCTATACGCCATCTAGCGGGAGACTGTAAATATCGGGCATTAGTTCCCACATAACTATTGGCAATGACGGACGCCATTTTCTTAGCATCAAAAGAGAAGCAAAATTTCCCTAAAGAAAAGGTAAAACTTCTTGAAAAAACTAATCAAAACATGCCAAACATTGAAGCAGAACACGCCAAGCATTTGAAGAACAACTTCTCAATAATTTTTACCTTTCTATTACCAACAACATAACATGATTTCATGATCACTTGCTGTTACAGATGTGTGTATTGTGGTAAAATAATTTTTCTGTCTTTAATTCATTGCAAGTTAAAATGAAGTCAACATTGCTTTCGTCATTCCAATGAATAAATGTGTTCCAATGAATTCCATACAGAACTGTGATAGTTATAGAATATTCTTCTTCTTCATAGAATAGTGTATATTTCTGTATCTACATAATTCAGAAAACAACAATAAAGAATAATCCAAATTACTTGAAAAAGTATCTTTTGTGCTGATTATAAATAAATTTTTTATCGTTTTCTTGGTAAGTGTTTTTTAGTTTTGAAAGAATTTCAACTAGAATTCAGCTATCCTGTTTTTAAGCTACATATTAAAATTCATATCGAGATCTTACAATTATAAAATTTTGATGTGTGGTATGTTACCTAAAAGTAATGAAGGGATAAACTATGTATATATTATTTGAGAATAAAGTTTTCAAACAAAGAACATATCATTTTGGAATTCTCCGGACTTATAAATCAGGTAAGTGTTATGATTTTTATAATAAAAAATTTGCTGGTAAATAATTTTTTTTCTTACTTGATGATCGTTCTCTACAATATGTTTTTTTTTTACGTCTGATTAAATACTATAAGAATTAAAAAAAAGAAACAATTCGCGATCGCAACACTCGATACGCCATCTAGCGGGAGACTGTAAATATCGTGCATTAGTTCCCACATAACCATTGGCAATGACGGACGACATTTTCTTAGCATCGAAAAAAGAGCAAAATTTCCTTAAAGAAAAGGTAAAACTTCTTAAAAAAACTAATCAGAACATGCCAAACATTGAAGCAGAACATGCCAAGCATTTGAAGAACAACTTCTTAATAATTTTTACCTTTCTATTACCAACAACATAACATGATTTCATGATCACTTGCTGTTACAGATGTGTGTATTGCGGTAAAATAATTTTTCTGTCTTCAATTCATTACAAGTTAAAATGAAGTCAACATTGCTTTCGTCATTCCAGTGAATAAATGTGTTCCAATGAATTCCATACAAAACTGTAATAGTTATAGAATATTCTTCTTAGAATACTATATATTTCTGTATCTACATAATTCAGAAAACAACAATAAAGAATAATCCGAATTACTTGAAAAAGTATCTTTTGCGCTGATTATAAATAAATTTTTTATCGTTTTCTTGGTA
The DNA here is from genome assembly GCA_949128135.1 of Parasteatoda lunata. NCBI lineage: Eukaryota > Metazoa > Arthropoda > Arachnida > Araneae > Theridiidae > Parasteatoda > Parasteatoda lunata. The sequence goes on along the minus strand of OX421977.1, from coordinate 106,430,631 downwards.
AGTGTTTTTTAGTTTTGAAAGAATTTCAACTAGAATTCAGCTATCCTGTTTTTCAGCTATCCTCCCATAGCTACATATTAAAATTCATATCGAGATCTTACAATTATAAAATTTTGATGAGTGGAATGTTACCTAAAAGTAATGAAGGGATAAACTATGTATATGTTATTTGAGAATAAAGTTTTCAAACAAAGAACATATCATTTTGGAATTCTCCGGACTTATAAATCAGGTAAGTGTTATGATTTTTATAATAAAAAATTTGCTTGTAAATAATTTTTTCTCTTACTTGATGATCGTTCTCTACAAAATGGTTTTTTTACGTCTGATTGAATACTATAAGAATTAAAAAAAAAAGAAACAATACAAAAGTTTTTATTGAAAAATGAGGAATTTTTAAAATCGTTTTTATCCTAAGAATTCTTTATTTTACGTTTTTTAGTTTATAATTTTTTGATAAAATTGTTGTCAAAATACTTTTTTTGAAAAATTAAATGGTATTAAATTATGTGTTTATGTATACTTCTTGCATATTCTAATATTTGAAGTAATATGATTCAGAAAAGTATGGAGGAAAAATTTGGTACTTACGTATTAACCACAGCTGCAGATTTGGCAGATTTTTAAGTGCCGCCAATCTACACTTAAAATTTTTTGAAAAAATCTTAAAATGAAACACTTTGTTTAAAATCAAAGTAGTCAATCAGATTTCGGTGGAAAATGGGCCGATATAGAGTTTAGCATAGGTTCAAAACAAACTTTTCTCTCACCTGATTCTATAGCCATTATGAACTCTAATAAATAAGATTCAAAATGAAATAACATTTCCAAAACGGACGTTGACTAAGATAAAGTTTCATGTTATGGACATTGGTACATTTTCGTTATATTTCACTCCATAAAATATTTCGCTCCTAAAAAAATAAAATTGCATCTTGTTTTGTTTTTGGCAAGTCCCAAAGACGCATTTTCGTAACACTAAAAAATGGCGACAAAAAAGAATGGTTCTTTTTTTTTTTTGTTTCGTAAGCATTCTTTATTTTACGTTAAAATTTAAATGGGCCTTTCATGTTATACCATTAAATTTAGTAAAACTATTTCTCAGGCATTAGGTTTGAACTCTTATAAGAATATACCTATTTTTTTCTCTTTATTTACAAATATTTTTCCGATGTGTTCTGGATGTTCCTTCTCTTAAAAAAAAAGAGATACCATTTTGTTTTCGTTTGCATAAGAAAGAAAACAAACATTTTTCTTTTTTAAATTTAATCAGCCACAATGAAGATGGAACGTTACAATGCTACATGCTACATTAAAGACGTCTCCAGTGTAACTGAATGACTGTTCATATGGAAATCGCAGGGATTCGGCACATACAACAACGCCCCCTATAGTTCGTTGCGATCGCGAATACAAAAGTTTTTATTGAAAAATGAGGAATTTTTAAAATCGTTTTTATCCTAAGAATTCTTTATTTTACGCTTTTCAGTTTATAATTTTTTGATAAAATTGTTGTCAAAATACTTTTTTGAAAAATTAAATGGTATTAAATTATGTGTTTATGTATACTTCTTGCATATTCCAATATTTGAAGTAATATGATTCAGAAAAGTATGGAAGAAAATTTTGGTACTTACGTATTAACCACAGCTACAGATTTGGCAGATTTTTAAGTGCCGCCAATCTGCACTTAAAATTTTTGGAAAAAATCTTAAAATGAAACACTTTGTTTAAAATCAAAGTAGTCAATCGGATTTCGGTGGAAAATGGGCCGATATAGAGTTTAGCATAGATTCAAAACAAACTTTTCTCTCACCTGATTCTATAGCCATTATGAACTCTAATAAATAAGATTCAAAATGAAATAACATTTCCAAAACGGACGTTTACTAAGATAAAGTTTCATGTTATGGACATTGGTACATTTTCGTTATATTTCACTCCATAAAATATTTCGCTCCTAAAAAAAAAAAATTGCATCTTGTTTTGTTATTGGCAAGTCCCAAAGAGGCATTTTCGTAACACTAAAAAATGGCGACAAAAAAAGAATGGTTCTTTTTTTGTTTTGTTTTGTAAGCATTCTTTATTTTACGTTAAAATTTAAATGGGCCTTTCATGTTATACCATTAAATTTAGTAAAACTATTTCTCAGGCATTAGGTTTGAACTCTTATTAGAATATACCTATTTTTTTCTCTTTATTTACAAATATTTTTCCGATGTGTTCTGGATGTTCCTTCTCTAAAAAAAAAGAGATACCATTTTGTTTTCGTTTGCATAAGAAAGAAAACAAACATTTTTCTTTTTTAAATTTAATCAGCCACAATAAAGATGGAACGTTACAATGCTACATGCTACATTAAAGACGTCTCCAGTGTAACTGAATGGCTGTTCATATGGAAATCGCAGGGATTCGGCACATACAACAACGCCCCCTATAGTTCGTTGCGATCGCGAATCTATTTTAAATTTAGTAAAGAAATTTGAATAAAACATTTTATTGAATAAAAAATATTTTATTCAACGAATGTCGAGTTTTATAAAAGCATGCTTCTG